>JAUNZM010000129.1:1800000-2187882 GCA_033459285.1 Clamator glandarius | reverse complement strand
AGAGAAGAGAAGAGAAGAGAAGATGACAGTGAATAGACAATACGAGTAGAAGGAATTAGGGCTACTCTTTGTATGGTAGATTCGTGCTTTGGGACCAGTCTGAGCCACAAATGGAAACTACACCTTTTCAAAGGAAGATCATGCTCCTATTTCAGTCAACAACAAAACACAGTGATATCAGTGGTAGCAGAGAAAATGCCTTCTGGGAAAAAGGGCAAAGAAGAAGGGCAGCAAATTCACAGTTGCCATAAATGTGCTTGCACATCAGCTTTCTATCTTCAAAACCTTTGTGTGAGCTAACCTCTTCTTCGTCACCACAAGCCGTCAGCCTGTGTGTGGGTGGTCAAGGCAGCGTTCATGGCAGGGCAGACGTATATCAACAAGCTGCTGAGCACCAGAACTCTGCTTTACTCAGATGGGAGGTCCCACGTGCTGAGATTGTCCATGTTAGGTAGTGCTAAAGAGACACATGGATTGTGCCAATAATCCATCATGCCAGATCAAGGAGACAGATGAGGGAATTCAGGCGTGAGGCTGGGAGCTTCCCAGCATTGCCGCACTCCATCACCTTTGCTCATTCTCTAATGATTTCAGAGCCCATGTATGTCACCATTACACCATGCTGCTGACCCTGTGCAAGGAAAGTTATAGTATTGGCAGTGTGATATCTGGGTATTGTTTCAAAATACAGCTTTGCTCTGGATTTCTTATTGTCCAGGAAAAGGATCAGAGTCCAGACTCCAAGGCAGACTGCCAAGCAAAGATCCTGACACCTCCAGCTCTAGGCAGTTCACTTGATGAAACACTCCAAAGGCCCATAGAAAGCCTGATCTGCTCAGTAGCCTCCACACTAAGCAGCAGAGCAACACGGCAGGAATCAAGTAGATATGCACAACAGTGTATTTTGCTAGGAGCTTTATCAACCCAGCCGGGTCCGCTGGCATGTCAGTGCCATAAAATACTTGAAGGTATGGAAGCGTCTGGACTATACTCCCACCGTAAAGGTAACTATTATTCATATGCCTGGCTCATCACATAGGCTGGTGGGGCATAAATGCCTTCTTTCTTTGTCCCTTTCTTGAAAGTCCTACAGAGTAATTTAGCACATGATAGACTTGGAGATATATTTATTTTCTTGGATATATCTCTATGTACTTATTTAGTAAAGTGGGGAAGCCTTGACAACCTTTCGGGGGAAAGAAGAAGAAATACTTTTTATGATGAAAGAGGGAGGAAGGTGCAACATGAGCTTTCATCTTACTTAGCTGCAACGGTCAGAAGTATTAGGGCATTGGCTTCTCAGGCATTCATCTCCAATTCTTTTATAAACAGAAGTCTAAACCATAAAGCAAAGGCTTTATCTCCCAGGGAATTTAACATTTTTCTTGAGTGTTCTTCAAAGGAAAAGAATGTAGCCCCAGAGTTCGACAACTTGTTTTAAGCCATCCTCATAGTTAATGTCACCATGGATAAACAAAGCAACTCTGGGGCCAACCATGATAAAAATGGCAAATTCTTTCTTAAGTAGTTACACCAAGAGGTACCTTGTCTGCTCTGAGATCAAAGCAAGATCCTGTCCAACTGGTCAGAGGGGTCTTTGGAACATGGAATAGATTCAGAAAATGCCACAGAGACCTAATTGTTGACAAAAATTGTCATGAGAGTACCATCATTTTCCTCATTCAGATAAAAAAAAGCCCCAAGAAAACTGTACTTGCAGCCAGCTCTCCAGGGGACAAAAGAAATTTATATAGTGTGGCCATGGGGGTCACAAGTGGAAGATAGGGGTATTATTCTGAATAACAAACAAAAGTTGTATTCTCTCCTCCTGAATTTGCCTGAGAGGTATGAAAATAGGATTAAATATTTTGCATTCATGTCACATTCTCACTGCCATCCTCCTGAGCCACCCATGAGGTAAAGAGACTCCTTCCAGTTTAGGACATTGAAGCTTAGGTTCCACCACGGTCATTGGAGATCAAGTCAATGGAGCTAGGAGCTTGTTTCCCACACTACAGTAGAAACACAGCTTGGGGATCGTAGAATTATAGAATCACCAGGTTGGAAGAGACCCACTGGATCATCAAGTCCAACCATTCCCATCAATCACTAAACCATGTCCCTCAGCTCCTCATACACCTGCTTTTTGCCTAAAGGAAGACACCTAGAATCATCTGAGATGCAGAAGATTATCTAAGATACATACATGAGTCTGGTTAGCTAAGACACAGGATCCATTTCAAACACGAAGTGTTCCAACAATTTAATCTCATCCACACCTACCTCATGGGGGGTAAATGACATTGACAAGTCAGGTCAGGTATGTCCTCAGAAATACAAATTCTCTATTTAAATCATTTCACAAACTTTGGAAATAGTGTTAGGCACCAGTGCAGTCTTTTCTGCAGGCTTTGACAGGAACCCATGTCTTTAGCTCACAAAGGTGCCAGACCAGCATTTCTCCTCAACCACCTCCTGAGAAACTGGTTGTCAGGAATGATCTAAATTTCTTGTGACTGCCACTATCTTTTCAGACTCCGGATATCCCTTCCTTTAATGCTTTTTGCTCTGATCTCTGTCCTGTCCAGCCTGCCGGCCACCTGCCTAGCAGAAACATAATAACCCAGAGACATCCAAAACATATCAAACCATAGTAAGAAGACCTCCACAAAGCTCATTTAATATTGCAGGTTAGAAAAGATTCATTATTTAGCCAGAAAAGGGTCCCTATGTTGTCATATGTAGTTCCTATGACTGTCTATGTGAAGCAGCTCAGATAGCCTATTAACTCTCTGAGAAGACACCTCAAAACAATCACCATTCTCCAGCTCAGTGCCATGCTATATTAATACAACCCCTTAATTTCTAGCATGCAGAAACACCTATTGTATATTAGTCTTCCTGCTATTTCGGCACTATTTCTTATCTAATTCTTGTCAGTGTCTCCACTAGTGTAGGTAGAACCTCCATACAAATCACTATCATCATGTTTGATACAGCTTTCTTGGTCCTAGAAGGCTACATTTGAATGTCATCCATGTCAACCAATGTCCACACTAGCTCAAAAAGAAGGATTGAATTAAAAATGACTGAGTCACCAGTCTGACTAGCTATGTCTGAAGCCAAGGTCAGTATGTACTCTGCTATTGCAACAGCTCCGTTTGATCAGATGTCTCCATACTGTCAGTTCCTTCAGTGTGAAGACTGAGACAACAAAATCTTGCCACATCCATTTTCCCACTACAATAAGAAGCTCTCTAACTCCATCCAAAATGCTTTCATTCCCCAGCTCCAGTGTAACCCAAACTACGTGTACACCACCTCTTCTGGACACTTCAATCATCCCCTGGGACTATGGGAGAACAAGCTGGGTGAGTCAGCATCCTGTCTCCAACAGTGGACGCCTAAGAAAGAACGTAAGCATAGAAAAATATATAATAATATTTCGTTAGAACACTTCCCAGCATTCAGCAGCCGGTGGGCTGGGAATTTCCCAGGTAAGAAAAAGGATCTGTACATTTAGTAGTCTTCAGTTAATTTTTCTCCTGGAATTTTCCAGGCATGGAACATAAATAAAATTTCCAGATCCACAACCTCTTGTAGCAAGGTGTTCCACAGTTTTCATAGAGTCATAGAATCATAGAATAACCAGGTTGGAAGAGACCCACCAGATCATCAAGTCCAACCATTCCTATCAAACACTAAACCATGCCCTTCAGCAGCTCGTCCACCCACACCTTAAACACCTCCAGGGAAGGTGACTCAACCACCTCCCTGGGTAGCCCATTCCAGTGCCCAGTGACCGTTTCTGTGAAGAATTTTTTCCTAATGTCCAACCTTTTCTGATACAAGCCAGGATGCCATTGGCCTTCTTGGCCACCTGGGCACACTGCTGGCTCATGTTCAGTCACCTGTCAACCAACACCCCCAGGTCCTTCTCCTCCTGGCAGCTTTCCAGCCAGGCTTCTCCTAATCTGTAGCACTGCACAGGGTTGTTGTGCCCCAAGTGCAGGACCCAGCATTTGGCCATGTTAAACCTCATGCCATTGGTCTCAGCCCAGCAGTCCAGCCTGTTCAGATCCCTTTGCAGAGCCTCCCGACCCTCCAGCAGATCCACACTTCCACCCAGCTTAGTGTCATCTGCAAACTTGCTAAGGGAGCACTCAATGACTTCATCCAGGTCATTGATAAAGACATTGAACAGGGCTGGACACAGCCTCCAGCTGGATTTAACACCATTTCCCACCACTCTCTGGGCCCAGCCATCCAATCAGTTTTTCACCCAGGAGAGTGTGCAGCTGTCCAGGCCAGAGGCTGACAGGGTGTCTAGTCGGGCTAGCAAGGCTCTGAACACCTCCTCTTGGATCATGGGAGCCTCATTTTGCTCCTCTAGCTCCTGGGTTTGTACACAGAGGGAACAACTTTCTTTACAATTAAAGGCTGAGGCAAAGAAGGCTTTAAGTACCTCAGCCTTGTCCTCATCCCCTGTCACTGTTGTTCCTTCTGCATCCAATAGGGACTGTATGGTCTCCCTAGTCCTCCTTTTATTATTTATATATTTATAGAAAGATTTTTTGTTATCTTTCACAGACTTTGTCAATCTGATTTCTAGTTGAGCCTTAGCCATTCTGATTTTTTCTCTACATAATCTCATTTCCCTCCAGTAGTCCAGTCAAGAGGCCTGACCCCTCTTCCAGAGCTCATAAACCTTTCTCTTCTTCTTGATATCACTCAAGATCTTACTGTTCAACCAAGCTGGTTTTTTCCCCTCCCGGCTCTTTTTCCGGAACATGGGGATGGCTTTCTTCTGAGCTGCTACGATTTCCTTTTTGAATAGCTCCCAGCCCTCACGGGCTCCCTTGCCCTTAAGCACTGTCTCCCATGAGACTTTGCCAACCAGCCTTCTGAAGAGTTCGAAGTCTGCCTTCTGGAAATTTAATTCTACTGCCCTGCTAACCACCCTCTTCATTTTGTATAGAACAGAAAACCCTATCACCTCATGATCGCTTAGTCCTAGGCGTCCTCCTACTACCACAGCCCCCACAAGGCCTTCTCTGTTCACAAACAACAGGTCCAGGAGAGCACCTTCCCTTGTTGGTTCATTCACCAGCTGTCAAGGAAGTTTTCTTCCACGCACTCCTGGAACCTCCTAGACTGCTTCCTTTCTGCTCTATTGTACTTTCAGCAGATATCAGGAAGATTGAAGTCTCCCACAAGAACGAGAGGCACTGATCTAGAGATTAACCCCAGCTGTTTATAGAAGAGCTCGTCAGCTGCTTCTCCTTGCCTGGGTGGTCTGTAACAGACTCCCAACACAAAATCTACCTTCTTATGGGCTCCTCTGATTTTAACCCACAGGCACTCAATCTCCTCAGCACCACAATCCATCTCAACAGTGTCCAAGTCCTCCTTTACAAAGAGGGCTACCCTGCCTCCTCTCCTTCCCTTCCTATCCCGCCTGAAGAGTTTGTACTCCACCATAGCTGCACTCCAGTTATATGAGTCATCCCACCACGTTTCCGTGATGGCAATGACATCATAGCCTTTTATGATACACTGTGTGAACAACCACCTATACTTGTCTATTCACAGCTTCTTTTGGAATCCTCTAGTTCCTGCATTGGCAGAGATTGTGAAGAGGCATCCCCCAGTCTCCTCCTTTGTGCTGCTCAGCAGTAATATTGTCATACATCCCTTCAGATCTCACTTTTCCAAAGTCCTAAAAATTTGGCAGCACGGCTTCTCTCCAGAGCAGGTCAGTAGAGGGAGCTGATGGTCTAAGCCCTTCCAGCAGCTTACGTCTCTTTGCATCTTTCAGCTTTTAATGCTCAGTTTAAATATAAAACAATACCCATTGTTTCTCCCAGCTCATGTCTGAACATTTTAGAGGAATACAATCCAAAAGCTGATTAAAGCAGTGCACTCAAAAGGAAGAATATTGGTACTTAAGATAACGTTTTATTCTGAATAAAGGCAGATTTCAGGATTTGTCCTAAGACACTAGCCAAAAGAATAAATCCTGACTCAGAATGACCTTGGCATGTTTTCAGACAGCTGCTTTCACCTCTTCGTCAGAGCATGAAAGTTTCAGCCTTGACTAGCACATACAATCAGGGGCTGCAGGAACATAGCTCACCTTTTGCTAGAAGCCTTCTATAAGCCTTGGAAACATCGTCTGAGCAGTCTGTGCTCAGTTTCTCCACTCCTCTATGCTTTGTTCATCTTTATAGTGGTTACCTGAGGACAGGGAGCATATCATGCAGTAGTGGTTGGAGAAAGCCCCAGCACAGGCTTTCCCACTATACATGAGCCCTGCCACCAGTACAGTTTGAAGGAATTAATAATCTGCAACTGCCTGAAAAAGTTCAATTTCCACAGTCTTTCCCCAGATTCTAGGTCATAGAACCACAGAATCATGGAATCATGGAATCATAGAATCATAGAATGTTTTGGGTTGGAAGGGACCTCAAAGATCTTCCAGTTCCAACTCACCTGCCATGGGCAGGGACACCTCCCACTGGATCAGGTTGCCCCCCATCCAACCTGGCCTTGAACCCCTCTAGGGACAGGGCATCCATGACTTCTCTGTGCAGCCTGTGCCAGTGCCTCCCCACCCTCACAGGAAAAAAAATCTTCTTAATATCTAATCTAAATCTCCCCTCTTTCAGATTAAAACTGTTACCCTTTGTCCCATCGCTGCACTCCGTGATAAAGGATCCCTCCCAGTCTTCCCTGTAGACTCCCTTTAAGCACTGGGAAGCTGCTATAATGTCTCCCTTGAGCCTTCTCTTCTCCAGGCTGAACAACCCCAACTCTCTCAGCCTGAACTGAAGTTCATGTTGCCCCAATCTTCTCCTACACAGTAACAGAACTTGGCCTCAGGCTGGAGGAAACCAGGAACAGGGGGTATGTTGCCTCAGAGGAGGTGATGTGAGGTCTTTGACAAAATACAGGGCATGGAAAGCTCTGGCTGTGAGTTCTGAATTCCCCATGTGCCCCTAACCTGGGCTCTGGAGTAACCAGCTGAAATGGGCTCCCTGGGAAGCTGACTGCATCAGGAGACTCGGGAGCCTGATGCCTTCCAGTTTTCTGGGAACTTTAGGGGGAGAAAAGTCTGGATTTGGTCTGATTTGGACCTAAACTAGCTGATTAAAAAAAAAAAAAAAAAAAACCACATTTGGTAATACTTCTGCTAAGTGGAAAGCCATAGAGATCTCACTCCCCCCTGTCAACCCTTGTTTTGGCATCTTCCAGAGCCCACATGCTTTGGCCAAGTTTTGTCTGATCCACAGTGCAAAGGAGCCTTGTGTCTCTTTTCTGGCAGCTGGACTGCACCACTGGGTAATTCTGTGGCTAAACTGTTTAAATAATGTTAATAGCTTTACAAATTCACTTTCAAAACAGCCTGAAGTGTAAAGCCAGCGCAGCAGAAGCAGCAGGCTGGGGCTTAGGCATGTTTAGATAAGAGTGGGTGCAGAGTAAGCTTTCAGAGTGCTCCATACAAGCTACTCAAAAGCTGGGAATTAGGGACTTCTGCCTCTTAACTACATCTCCTGCACTGTGATGGGGTAGATGTTTGCTACAGCAGGGTAAGAATTGAAAGCCAGCACAGCTAGAGGCTTTGAGGGATTAGTATTTTTCTTTTTCTTGGCAGCTGGCTCCCTCTGTGACAGGTGCTGTTGTAGAAAACAACAGCAGATCCATGGGTATTCTCAGGTTTTCAAAACAGCAATAAATAAAATTAGGAAAAAAATAAAATCAAAGTCTTAGCTGAGGGTGTTGAATGTATGAAAAAGGTCAGGTTTTAACACAGGGCAAATCTGGATTGCATCCACCTACTTGAGGCAGTTGTTTGGCACAGTGTCACGTTCTTAGCTTTTAGTCAGGATGATCCCTGGCTCCCCAGAGAGTGAAGAGGAGGTTGAGAAACACGATGTGGCTTGTTGGAGGAGAGGACTCAGCTGCATGAACCTGGGAAGAGTACAAGCCACAAGGATGCAAGTCCAAAAGGCAAAGGCAGGAATGTGGTAACATGGCAGCAACTGCACTTCCACACTCAGACCTTTTCTGGATTCAGCACAGAAAGCCTCTGGGAATATCAGCACTCTCTATGCCCAAGCGTATTTGCATGCTTATCCCTCTTCAGTGCCTGCACAGGGTTCGCAGCTGCCACACAGGTTATTCTGTGATCATGACAGTCATAACAGCATCACACAGGATTATCTGTGCTTCTTAGCAGCCCAGATTTCACAAGGATCACCCACTGCATTCACGTAATTACAGCTGTATGCAATAATCTCTCTTGGCCACATAAAAATAGGTTTGGGATATGTCTGAGCTTTGATTTACATCAGGATAAATCAGCAGTTCTGCTCCAGTGGTTGGCTGTCTACTGGCAAAAGGAAAAGGAAGATAAGGTCAGCACAGACCTTCGTAGTGTCTGCAGGAGAGATCTAATGTGTGACAACGTGGCTCAAATTCCTATTTAGGAAACCAAACAAATTGACAAGAGAAATTAAGTGCATGTTTTAGCCACACATACGATAAACCACTAAAACAAGCCAGTTTGGGAAGGGGTGGATTCACAAGTTCTTGACGCCTTCAAATCAAAATTAAAGGCTTTTCTAGCCAGCACAACTTAAAGCGAGTGAGATGCAGTATCTGAACCACCCTCCACTGCAAAGCATAAACATACAGGAAGATGTGGGCTTCTCACCAAGGGAGAAATAAAGGTTTGCAGCCTGTGTGTAGTCAGCATTCAGCATTTTTCACTCTGGTCCTGTTGCCATCCAGGAGAAAATCAGCCATGATCAGAGAATACCCAAAGCCCTAACAGTCCGTGCTCCTGAAATGGCATTCATTGTGTCCTTTAAAGCTATGTTCCAGCATGAACCAGCTACTGATGATTTCCTCTGAATCCATTTCAGGTCATGCAGTGCCCCTGCCCAGAGGATCCACAGTGATCCCAGGTGCAAACTGTTGGGCTCAAAAATTGCTCTACACTGACCTGATAGTGACATAGAACTTGTGCAGTCCCAGGGCTTGGTCTGGTGAAAGTCTCATGCTCAGAGCTGGACCCAGAGCTGGATTTAGATACTATGTAGGCATGGTCTACATGTAAAAAAATGCTAATGAACACTGTCCTGTCAAGCACATCCCTTCACCTCCAATTGCAATCCCATAAATTCAGAGGAAGAGGAGCTGTGTCCATAAAGATAGGAACAAGTAATCCAAAGAGTGAAATTCTGGGGAAATTACTTCACTTTTCCAGACCAGTAGATGTTTCTCAAACATATTTTTCCATCTGTGCACATCTGGAGTAAACACAGATTGTGAATAAGAGCATCCAGAGAGTTACATGTGATGGCTGATTACTTGTCATCTATGGAATCCTTTTTCCTAATAATTCCACACAGAATTTTTTTTGAGCAATCTACTGAACAATGATACAAAAGTCTGAGGCTGCTGAAGTCAGAAAAAGGTTGGCCAGTAACTCTGAAGGTTTGTAATCTGGTTTTAGACTTGATGGGACAAAAGGGGCCAAACAGGAAAGAGCGTTTGGGAAGAGAGAGAATCTCTGGCCAGCACAGAAGAAAACCCAGTCATTTTTACAGTGGCATTTGAGGGGACCCTACAGTAAACATGGAGGATTCAATGTTGTGAGGTCAGAGCTGATCAAGCTGGGATCTCAAAGACAATGGAAATTAAAGGTAAAGACAGACTATGTCCATTGCTTGGCACTTACCTACGACATGTCCACTCAGTGGCAATGGACCTACCGCAACATGCTGCTTGGGTTGTCCCTGGCCCATAATAACCAAGTTATGAATCCAGCCTCATCTCCCAGGATGGAGATGGGACAACCTATCTCCTTGTCATTGCAATCTGTTCATCATCCACCTTCTCTGGGCTGGAGTGAGGTCCCACGTACAAGTTCAGGCATGCCAGAGTCACCCCAAACAAAGCAACGACAGAGGAGGCAGCCCAGGAATGATGGACAAAGGAGCAAGGCTATGTTTGTGGAATATGGACACAACCTAGCAGCCTTCCTCCATCTCATCCTCAAAGCAGGCAGGCCTATGGTCCCACCTAATGGGTTGCAAGGGGCTTTTGCCTTTCCCTCACCCCTAGTCCCCATTCCTCATGGTCTCACTCAGGCCACAGGAGTCAAAGGCACATCACACTACTCCTGGATGGCTGCAGCCCCTCCCTGTTCTTCTGGCAAGGGTGCCCTTCTCCAGCTCACTGCCTTGCCATGATTCACGGCTCCTCTCCTGCCCTTCCTTATATGGGAACTTAGCATTTCCTCACATTTCCTGCACTGGGAAAGCCAACGCCAAAAAGCATCTTTTTATATGCTCTGCCACCAGCCCTGTTTTCTCTCCCAGTCCTCTGCCCAGAGACAAGTCACAGATACAACATACCCCATAGTGGTCCCCACACAACAGCAGTTACTCCATCCCTCAACACCTCAGTCATCACAGATGCCATTCACATCCACAGACACATGCATCTTCCCCAAGCAGGTCATTCCCTGGTCATTCCCATGTCTCCAGATGACAGCACACATGCAGCAGAGCTGACTCATCAGGCAATGCATCCTTGCCCACCCCTGCATGGGCAAGGCTATGATGTATCAGACTCTCTCAATATGGCCATTCACTCTTCAGTGCTAAGTAACTTGCCAGGACGCTTTCTCTTTGAAGTCTTCAATCTGTTATAGAATCACTAGGTTGGAAGAGACCCACCGGATCATCGAGTCCAGCCATTCCTATCAAATACTAAATCGTGCCCCTTAGCACCTCATCCACCCGTCCCTTAAACACCTCCAGGGAAGGTGAATCAACCACCTCCCTGGGCAGCCTGTTCAAGTGCCCAATGACACTTTCTGCGAAAAATTTTTTCCTAATGTTCAGTCTAAATCTCCCTTGATGGAGCTTGAGGCCATTTCCCCTGTCACTTGGGAGAAGAGGCCAGCACCCTCCTCTCTACAACCTCCTCTCAGGTAGTTGTAGGGAGCAATGAGGTCTCCCCTCAGCCTCCTCTTCTCCAGGCGAAACACCCCCAGCTCTCTCAGTCGTTCCTCATAAGGCCTTTTCTCCAGCCCCTTCACCAGCTTCGTTGCTCTTCTCTGGACTCGCTCTAGAGCCTCAACATCCTTCTTGTGGTGAGGGGCCCAGAACTGAACACAGTATTCAAGAGGCAGTGTCACCAGTGCTGAGTACAGAGGGAGAATAACCTCCCTGGACCTGCTGGTCACGCCATTTCTGATACAAGACAAGATGCCACTGGCCTTCTTGGCCACCTGGGCACACTGCTGGCTCATGTTCAGTCACCTGTCAACCAACACCCCCCATGTCTTTTTCCTCCAGGCAGCTTTCTAGACAGACTTCTCCTAGTCTGTACCTCTGCTTAGGGTTGTTGTGCCCCAAGTGCAGGACCTGGCACTTGGCCTTGTTAAACCTCATGCCGCTGGTCTCAGCCCAGCAGTCCAGCCTGTTCAGATCCCTTTGCAGAGCCTCCCTACCCTCCAGCAGAACGACACTTCCACCCAGCTTAGTCACATTTTGTTCCTGGTGGCCAAAAGACTATAAAGATCTTGGAGGAACAAATCTATAAAGATCTATAAAGATCTTGGAGGAACAGAGAGAGAGATGGACAGGCGCCCATTTCCCTATGAAACCAGGCTAAATATAGGGCAAGATCAGCCCTTGAGAAGGCACCCGGTCCATCACTTTGTGCTGAGATAGGACCACTTCTACGAAAGCATTTGCGACAGAAACTATTTTTAGCCCCCGACAGCTCCTTCCCAGGCAAGTTGCTCCTGTTTGTCCCCACCACCCTGCTCCCTCATGTCAGGCACGCATGACGGGATTGCCCATTCTTCCCACCAGTGATCTTTCCATTCACAGCAGGCATTTATGGATGCAGAGGCTGTCACCATGCATAACAAGGTCCATGGAGATGGTGTGTCCTCTCCCTTCTCTTTCTGTTCCCATTTCTAAATTTATGTCAGGAGATAACACCTAGGGATTCAAGCTCTTGCACCCAGATAACCTAAGCCACAGAAACAATGAGCATCTCCTTAATTTTAACAAAATAAAATAGAGTAAGATTTGTATCTGTTCCAGATATTTCTTGATGGTTAATTTCTGCCTCTAGATTTGTGACTGATTTTTCCATTTCCCTATATTTCCCTGGGAGATGCTTTCTACGATGAATGCCATCTGCTTCAATTCTCCTATCCTTTCTCAGCACCAGATATACCCAGATCTCCCCAGCCTCCTTGTTCTGCTAAATATTAAATGTATCCAGCAGTTGTATATATGGCAAGAGGGACTAGGCTTGATTCTCCAGCCATCCCAAACTCACATATTCAAACAGGGCCACATCCTTGGAAATGCAATCCTTGCTCATTTTGAAATCCTTCTCCTAGACAGCTCCTGCCCTGGCAGTGGTGTCCAGGGAGACCTGCCTCTCAGCTCACTGCTTTGTTTTGAATTAGAAAGTTTGCCTTTCCCCATATTCCTTTATTTCTCCCACTCTACCCCAATGGATCAACCACTCCCTGTGGCTGTTCAATCCTGATTAAGATGTTCATTATCATCTAGTTGCAGAAAAATCAGAAGTGAGATTTTCTTTGTATTTTAGGAGGTGAGGATCTCCTTTTCAGAAAAATAAAGGCTGAGGATTCATTCAGGAAGAAAAAGCTAAATAAAATAAAATAAAATAAAATAAAATAAAATAAAATAAAATAAAATAAAATAAAATAAAATAAAATAAAATAAAATAAAATAAAATAAAATAAAATAAAATAAAATAAAATAATATAAAATAAAATACCGAAAGGAGTGTAAGAGCTAAATCTCAGAGCTATTAAACCTTTTGCTGTCAGTGTCCTTCATGGGAAGATATTGATGTTTAATGATAATCTGCCTTTTCAGCAGCCTTTTTTTGTCTAGCAGTTTTGCAAGAAGTTTATGTCAGTCTTGACTAAAGCAACCAGCTTGAAAATGTTCCTTTTGCAGCCAGGGAAACTGCAACACAAAGGGAATGGCAGTATCAGGAAGGCGATTCCCAGAAAAAAATCTTCTTTCTGGTGAGAAGAGCATGGAAAGGAAAACTCTCCTGGGATGGAAAACTCTACTGGGATAGAAAACTCTGTGGAGGAGAGATCAGATTATTCAGAGCCTCAGACACTCCATCTTTCTCCAAAGAACTGATTTTCCTGAACATAAAAATAAAACTAGGGAACATGAAGGGACAAACAAGTGTGATATAGGAATGAGATGGTCAGAAATTCTGGAAGAGAAAAAGGAAGAGTGTTTTCTAAATGGATTAGACAAAAGAGCATCCAGCAAGTGGCATACAACGAGATGGGGATCATTGAACAATTGTCCCCCATCCCTTCCCTCCCAGTTGAAGGCAGGCACAACACTCACAGTCGCAGCTCCTTCAGGTCAGAGAACCATTGCAAACATCGCAAAGAGAAAGAACACTGAGCAAGAGGGAAAAGTAGGCTCTGCTTCTCCTGATCTGAAGGGTAAAATTAGCTAAGAAGTTTTACAATTTCTTGCCCAACCCTTTCTGGTTTGCCACCTTCAATGCTTTCCCCTGCCCTGTCTCAGCTTTAAGCTCTGTTTATCCCAGCTGCTTTCCAGTAAGATGAGCCCTTCTCCCTCTCCATTCAAAGCCAGCTTGTTCAAATCTCCAGGAGGCTGCACAGGAATGGAAGATACTGCAGAAGTCCCCAGGGCCCGACTGCACAGTTGTGTTCCTGGAAGGAAAGGGGAGGTTTGGCAAAGGTGATTACTGTTTGCAGATCTCACATGGATAACTAGAGCTTGCAGTTTCAAAGATGTGGCTCCAAAACCCCAGCTGTGGTTTCAGATCTGGCAGTCTGTGCCTCCTCCCTCATTGCTGCTTTTCTTTCATGTCCTTGTCAGGTGAACAAGGAGGAGATGACATGTACTCTCATGGGGCTTGGGTGATTATTGCTTTTGCTGCTCACATTTAACAGCCACATCTTTCCACTAACAAGTATTTCAGATGACTTCCATTTCTTCATAAAATGATCACACCTCTGTGTATGGAAAATTTAGCTGCTGTAATTAGCAAGCTGTGCTGCTTGTTCCGTATGGGAAGGATCAGAAATGGTTTAAGCAGTGTTTAAAGATGCAGATTAAAATGATGGGCTGGAACAAGACCTTGCTTTGGAAGCACCATGAAAACATTGTCTCAGGTTTCTGCAAGCTGAAAGTTAGGAAGGAATTGCACGCCAGGATTTTACAGGCTGGGAAAAAAAGATGAGCAATAGGACGAATGACAGAGATCTACAAAACCAGTTTCTGCAGATGCAGAAAGGACACAGTGACTGTTTTTTCATGGTGTCTTTTAATGTAAATTCTAGGTCTTTAATAAAACACAAAGGCAAGGCAGTTCTTCATGTAACATGGACAAACTGTGGAAATCCTTGCCACAGTATTTTGTGGATGCTTAAAGACAACAAGATATGAAGATCACAAAGAAAACCACATAAAGGACTGCTGAGTAAGTAAAATACACATGCAACTCAGAAGACTTTTAATGCACAAATATTGGAAGCAGGGAGAGTACCTGGAGGAAAAGTTCCATCTGTATTTTCTCTGTTCTTTTACAGGACATGTACATACAGATCATAAAGCTTCAATTCCCCTGTAAGCACAGACGAGACATCCAGCCACCCTGACTTGGGTATCACACAGCAACCTGAAAATGCCCCTCTTTCTGTGGTTTTAATCAGATGAACATAAAGGCTGTGCAAAATAACCCAGTCACTGATCAGGGACAGTTGGTACCTTCTATTGATTCCCAGTTCAGACAGGCTCATCTCCAGTAGTGTAAGGATGAGTGAAAGGAAAACCTCCACCCACTTGCATTACTGTTTCCCTGGGGCTGCTATTAGGGAGAAATAGTTTGACCAGAGGTAGTTGTGTATGTGTGGGGACACAACAAACAGCCTTGCTGTTCCCCAAGGTGTGCATGTGATAAGGTGTTTCACAACAAAACAAACACCCAGCATCCCTGATGTCCCTGACACTGCTTTGAGCCAGGAGAATGGACTAGAAACTGCAGCAGTCCTTTCAGTCTTAATTATCCCATCACTCTGTCATCCGGTGTTTAACTGGGTTGGATTCACCCATTGCTTCCTTGACAGTTGATCAGTCCATCCTCATGGGTTAAATCAACAGCAGCGCAACACAGAGTTTTAGTGTGACCAAAGCACAATCACACCTTGTAAGCCTTCATTTAAATTAATTGTATAGATCATACTCACATCCCTGGGATGCTCCTGTATGATTTACCAGTGTAAGCATAGCCTGCGCATCTTCCCAGCTGTAGCCATTGCGGGACAGGTGAAGCTAAAACAGTGCAATGCTCAGCTCCAGTGACATCAAGGTGCCGGAAAAGGTCAATTCAGCCATGACTGAAGTTCCCAGGGATCCTCATTGCCTATAGCTGTTTGGGCATGCAGGGAGAAGATAACACTTTCCACCTGATCCAACCCTGTTCCCAAGCATTGATGATCACTCAGCATCAATTAAGGGCTCATTTTTCCTCCATGCATGTCTCTCTCCTGCTCCATGCCCTCAAGTTCAGTCTTGCCTCAGGGGAATTGCAGCACAACTTGGCTTTAACCAAAATAAACTGTCCTGGCACGAATCCCTGTTTTTCAAGACATGGTTTTGAAATAGTAAGGAGCAATTTTCCCCTTTCCTTGCTCTTACAGGCAGCATGGGCTTCATAGTGGAAGCTTCAAGGATTATCACCTACAACACCACAGTGACCCTAAAGTACAGATCTATTTATTTTCTCATGAAAGGCAATTCTGTAGCTGATGGAGATTTGTAAGTTGAAAACAGACAAGACTTTCCATGTCTTGTAAAATCATGGAAAAAACAGAGGACAGCTTGGAGCTTCAAAACCATAAAACAACTCTCAGTCTATCTGATTTTAAGTGCTTTTTAGACCTTATGTCAATATTGTTCTTCCATTGAGGGGGCTAGACAGAGGGACCCAGCTACCCCAACAGCAGGAGAAATCTTTTGGAAACAACAACAAAAACACAGGCCTGGGTAATCCCTTTTAATAAAAACAAAGCTGCAGTTCAGATTGTATGTACAAGCTGGAGTCAGGCAAATTTATTTTTGTGGTGCTGTGAGACTGAAGAGATATCAAAGTGGTCACAGAAGTATTTTGGAAGCTCCCCAAGTGCATCCTTTTGTCATCTTCTTTTTTCTATTTTAATTTGAAGAGATCAGGCCCCAAGTACTATAATCCAGCCTGGATCTCCCACTCTGTTGTGCCTGTTATTTTAACTTTAAGCACAGCAGTCCTTTGAAAAAGTTCCTCGTTCCCACTGCCTGGGAGCTATGGGAAAAAAGCTATCTTGGTCCTATCAGGAATGTGCCTTGCCTCTGCCCTGCGGTTGTGCTGCCTTCAGAGAAGCTGGTGTCACGAAGCACTGCAGAAGGACAGGCCAGGGCATTCCCTTGGAAGACCTAGAGAAAGGCAGGGACAAGAGGATGAGGCTGTGCTGTCACTTTGCTTCTTAGAGTTGGAGGAAAGTTGGAGAGACCTGTTGTGTTTTTGTTTTCTTGCTTCTTAGGAATGAGAATGCTTTAGAAAGGTGGAAAGTTTAGGATAACATGCAGCAGGGCTTTGGAAACCCATGCCCTGTGAGCAGTTGGAGGCCAAGTGAAATGCTAGAGAGCACACAGTGCTAGCAACCTCCACATTTGCAACTGAATCAAGACTTTCTTGCCTGGTCTCTGTTAACCAGTTCTTCACAGGGTATAATGTGAGCTCAGAGTCTTAGTATGCATGGATACATGGAGTCTCCTATGCAACTGATACTCAGCCCAGAGCCGAATCTATTTTGGAACTGGTGAGATGGGTTCCCACCTACATGGCCAAAGGGCTTCATGGATACCCAGACTATGGAAATCACACAGCAAGATCTCAGTGGGGAAGAGCAGATTATGTAGCTTGGGTTTGCTGCAGGACCTACTTGACACATTTCCTGAAAAGTTCATCTTTCAGTTCATCTTCATACCTGAAGGTTCAATCCCTTAGAAGGTGGAAGATCTTAAGCAAAAAAAGAGGACTGCAATGAGCAAGTACTGATGTATGATATGAGCATCTAGTACTTGCCTTCCAGTCAGGAGGGGTATTAATACACAGGATATTACATACTGAAAAGATGCATCTGGCATTCTGCAAATGGACTCCTTATCCATGAATAACTAGCATATCCTGCCACAGATTCTCTGACAGAGATACAAGGAGTGACTAGGAAGGACACACTGAGACATCAAGTCAGTCAGTCTCAGAGGATGAGGGTCACTCTTCGCAAACAGGGTCAAAATCTGCTTTCCATGTCAGAACCACTGTCTCCCCCTTCTCCTGCCACTGCCCTCCATCCCATACCCTCTGCAGGCTCCAAGTATTGCCCATACAAGTGTCTCATGACAGAGTGTCTGAGAGATCCATATGGGGGTGGAAGATTTGCCCCCCACAGGAGCTACAGGTGATCCATCATCTCACGAACCAATCAATCACAGAATATTCGCATGGGCATCTGAACTATCACAAAATACTGTGTTCAGTTCTGGGCCCCTAACCACAAGAAGGGTGTTGACACTCTGGAGCGAGTCCAGAGAAGAGCAACGAAGCTGGTGAGGGGGCTGGAGAACAGGCCTTATGAGGAACGGCTGAGAGAGCTGGGGTTGTTTAGCCTGGAGAAAAGGAGGCTGAGGGGAGATCTCATTGCTCTCTACAACTACCTGAAAGGAGGTTGTAGAGAGGAGGGTGCTGGCCTCTTCTCCCAAGTGACAGGGGACAGGACAAGAGGAAATAGCCTCAAACTCTGACAGGGGAGGTTCAGGCTGAAGATTAGGAAAAAAATTTTCACAGAAAGGGTCATTGGGCACTGGAACAGGCTGCCCAGGGACGTGGTTGATTCACCTTCCCTGGAGGTGTTTAAGGGATGGGTGGACGAGGTGCTGAAGGGCATGGTTTAGTGTTTGATAGCAATGGTTGGACTCAATGATCCAGTGGGTCTTTTCCAATCTGGTGATTCTATGATTCTATAAATTCCCATATTTAGGCAACTGGTGCCTGACTATGCTTGACTATTTCCAAACCCAGCACCTCCACTGATTTGTCAGTTCACCAAGCAACATCTGGTTGTTCACAATCAAGAAATGGGCAGGTCTTTCTTCCCTTGGTGTCCACAGCAAAATTCTCACTGACCTCTTAGGAAAAGGTCAGAAGTCACAGCCCTCAGAGGTGGAAAATGTAAAGACAAGTGAAGAGGAGGGAAATCACAGAAACTGAAAGGTCCTCCAAGCCACCATTACGGCCCCTTTCACGCCAGCCTCCTCCTCAAGCACATGGACCCCTATTCATGAGTGAAACTGCCAGGGACATTGCACTTGGCACCTCGTATGCCTTCCTCAGATACCTTCAGCTGTGTAAAACATGGTTGGTTCCAGTCTGGAAACACAAGCCACTCTGTGAAGAGCTCATTGCCCACTAGCTGCGATCAGATAGAGCTGGTTAATCCTTTTGCAAGGGTGCCGGGCCAGCTGCCAGCCTGCCTGTGGGGAAACCATTTAAACCTGACTCATCATTGGAGAAGAGGAGGCTGAGGGGAGACCTTATTACTCTCTACAACTACCTGAAGGGAGGTTGTGGAGAGGAGGGAGCTGGCCTCTTCTCCCAAGTGACAGGGGACAGGACGAGAGGGAATGGCCTCAAGCTCCGCCAGGGGAGATTTAGGCTTGAGATTAGGAAGAAATTCTTCACAGAGAGGGTGGTTAGGCATTGGAACAGTCTGCCCAGGGAGGTGGTTGAGTCACCGTCCCTGGAGGTGTTTAAGGTTAGGGTAGATGAGGTGCTTAGGAGCATGATTTAGGGAATGGTGGGAATGGTTGGACTCGACGATCCAGTGGGTCTCTTCCAACCTGGTCATTCTGTGATTCTGTGATCCTCAAACAATTCATATTCTTCCCTTTATTACTCTGGAAATGGTTATGAGGCTTCTTTTCAGGCCAGAGCAGGACTGATGGTTGGAGAGAGAAGGCAATATGCACCACACTTGGCATCCTCAGAGAAGAGGACCTCATCTGTCCAAGGCAGACTGAGACACGATATTTTGGACTAGCTAGTTGCTTGCCCTACAGAGAAATCCATTTTCCACATGTGAGATGAAGGGGTTTTGCACATCTCTACAGTATCTGACTGCCTCGGGAGATGACCTCAGGCTAGTCAAGCACCCCAACTCCACTCAGTGGGGACCCCTTAAAAAGCAAAGCAAGTGGTGAGTCAAACACTTGATATGTTGCCCTTGCAGAAGCACTCTGTAGTAAATGCACTGGCCAGAACACAAAACCCAGTCAAAGAAGCATTGTGGCCACTGCAAGCACAGCCTAGAGCTGGGAACATCCCCAAGAGCATGGTTTCTAGGCTCTGGAGAAATCTGAGTGAGAACTCTTTATATAGAGGCCACATGAGGTATAGTTCTATTTGGCAGGATATTATTACATGCCAGCCCATTCACATCCCCACACAAATGCCCACATCTTCCATGGAAGATCACAGAATCACAGAATCACTAGGGTGGAAAAGACCCACATCTTCCATGGAAGATCACAGAATCACAGAATTACTAGGGTGGAAAAGACCCACGAGATCATCAAGTCCAACCATTCCTATCAATCACTAAACCATGCCCCTCAGCACCTCATCCACCCATCCTTTATACACCTCTAGGGAAGGTGATTCAACCATCTCCCTGGGCACCTCTTCATCTCTTCAGGTGGTCATGTCTCAAGGAGCTGCCAAGGAGGCAGCTACTTGAAGGGGACCAGCCAATTTGCTTGCCAGATGCATTTACTAAACTATCATAGACAGCTATTGTAGGTGTAGTCATAGAAATTTTAAGGTCAAGAATATCTTGGAAGGAGATTTAGGAGTCTTTTTGGTGGAGTAATGAGCTGAAACTGAGAACAAAGCAGATCAGAACATCACTCACAAATAACAACTCTTTCTAGAATGGTCCTACACACAAAAAACACACAAAAAGCAGATCATAGCAAATATAATGTAAATGCTAGGACATGCTTATGTCATCGTGTCCCACACAAAGTGGTCAGAAGTAACCTTGGAAGACCTCAGAACTAGAGGCCATTTCCAATAACAGCAGAGAATGGCTGTACAACCCACATTTGTTCATCAGCGTTTGATATGGCTTTGCCTCAGAGCTGTGCTGGCAGCCAAAGATAATTAACATCACTTTCCCACTAGTCTGTGGCCCACACAACCATTGGGTGAATGGAAATAAAACAATATGTTACTGAGATCTACTTCTTCCCCCCCCTCATTTTCACATCCACTGTCCTTTGCCAAAAGGTCCCAAAGCCATCAATAGGAACGAATCAATAATAGCACTGTAATCACTTCCAGGAATGAAATGTGGGCCTGTTTCTAGTAAAATCCCAAAGGAAAGACCTTGTCCTCATTGCTGAAGAACACAGAACGACTTCATAGAATGCAAAATAACAAGCTATAAAATTAACAAACTGTAAAATATACCAGCTATTCCTTAAACCAGTTATTCAACAAACATTTTACTGCTCCCTTTTGTGTTAATACTTATTCTTGATGTGCTTGAAGCTGAAGGCAGTTTGATGGGTACCACCAGTTATGTAAGTTAGTTACAGCAGCCAACCTTACACAACACAGCAGACTGGTACAACTGCACAGATGGTGATTTTAAAGGCTAAGTGCACATCAAAAAAGAAGCATTTTTTTTGAGCTCGGAAGGGTGATGACTCGTGGGGCTGTGTCCTTACTGACAACTGACTTCATGTAGCACTGTGATCATCTCCACCAGCACTCCACAACATGCTTTTGCAGTGAAGACCAGTTTTGCTTCACCTACTATGACCTCGCTGGCACATATAAGCTTTCATGTTCTTTTGTGCAGAAAAACTGGTCAGTGAACTGGCCCAACACAGGATTAAGCAATGTTTCATTTTTCCAAAACCCTTTTATATCATTTCTCTGAGTCAGTTCCCAGGAAGCAACTTCAGGATTGGCCCTGTGCAGGTAAGGCAGGAGAAATATGCAGCTGGATGGGAGAGGAAGGTGCAATGACTGTGCAGCTCTGACCAAAGCAGAGGAAACCAACAGTTTCTTATCCTCAGGCATGACACCTGCTCACCTATAGACAACAGAGGCAATTTCAGAAGGGTAGATGTTTGCTATCACCCTCTGCAAGTTGTTGCCACACAGCAGTCTCTCCTGGCAACCTGCCACATCCATTTCAGTGCCTGGTCCTGCAGCTCAGCTCAAAATCCAGTAAAAATGGAGTCTGACAGGTTTTCTTTGGAGGATGTGTCCTCCAGCCTGAAGAACAGTCACCTGAGAGCAGTAACTTTGGCACTACTACCAGATCCTTTCAGCCTTCTCTGTTCATATCCTTATTTGCTCCATGCCAGTGTAGACATGAAAAAACCTATATTTGCATCCTTTTTTAGACTCCTTTGCATCACCAGAGAAAACTTTGCATGATTCAGAATCCAGCTTAAAAGAGATTTTGTCCCTAAGAGCATATCACTTGCACATAGTACATAGCATGTTAATGGCTTGGCATGTTCATACATTATTCTGTCAAGTAACTAGTGATAGGACAAGTGTAAATGGACTGAAGTTCTACCAGGGGAGGTTTAGATTGGATACCTGGAAAATATTCCTGACTGAAAGAGTGGTGAAGCATTGGAGCAGGCTGCCCAGGGAAGTGGTGAAGTTACCATCATTAGAGGTGTTCCAAAAACATGTAGATGTGGCACTTGTGGACATGGTTTGGTAGGCATGATGATGTTGGGCTGGCAGTTGGACTTGATGATCTTGGAGGTCTTTTCCGACCTTTATGATTCTAAAAGCTTGACAGATAATTTTTAGACTAGTTCAGGGACAGCTCAGAAAGCTTCTTCTCCATGGCAGAATCTTGGCACTCCCTGATCTGGACGTAGACAAGACCACTTTATAGATATGCATATCCCTGGTCATGGGAAGAGAGCATTCAGCCACAAGCATCTGATGCTATGCAGAAGATCAACCAAAAGCATTTGGGCTCCAGCTCAGGTATTTGTTGGTTTTCCTTTTCACAGAGAGTTTTGGGAGAACATTTTACCCCAAATGACTGTTCTGGAGAAGCCGAGGAAAAGGTATTACATCTCACATAAAGACACTTAAAGCAATGACAGCTCCTGTATTCATGTCACAGTACATGGTATGCTGCCTGCCTAGAAGCTGAAGAACCCAAAGGCAGAACCCCCATCAATTTCAACAGGAGTAGAATTAGCCACAAAAGATTAAATCCTTTGGTAGTAACACTAATTGTTACACTAATTCAAATTGTTTACATCGTTACTCATCAAGAAGATGAGATTTTCAGGAGTCTACCCAATGTCAGCAGACTGAATTTGGCCCAATAAAGCCCTGGAGATTCCTCCACTGGCTAAACTATTTCACATAAAACAAGTGTGTTGTTTTCTTTATAAACATCACAGCTCATTCCAGCCACAAATCTTCGAGCTCAGTATGCCGTTGGAGCAAAGTGGCCAAAGGCCAGCAAGGAGACACTTGATGGGAGCAGGGCAGGTCTTGAGTCAGGGAAGCTGGAAACTAAAGGGAATAGCTATGCCCCCCCCCACCTTCTTCTGCTCTGGGATAGATAAGTCCCTCTGATGTCAAAGTTCACGTATTACCAAAGACAGAATAATGGAATGGTTAGAGTTAGAAACAACCTTAAACACCATCCAGTTCCAATCCCCTGCCATGGGCAGGAACATCTTCCACTGGATCGGGTTGCTCAAAGCTCCATCCAGCCAGGCCTTGAACATCTCCAGGGATGGAGCATCCATGACTTCTCTGGGCAACATATGGAGTGGCTGGACATTGCCTGCTGGTGGGAAACAGAGAGTAATTCTTTTGTTTTCCTTTGCTTCTGTGCATGGCCTTTGCTTTTACTTTATTAAACTACCTTTCTCTTGACCCACAAGATTTTTTCCTCCTTATTTTCTCTCCTTCCTCACTGTTTTGCTGAGGAGGGGAATGGTAGAGCAGCTTGGTGGGCACCTGGTGTCCAGCCAAGGTCATACTACCACACGGAAACAGGTGGCTCCTTCAAGAATCCAACCTCCTGCATCAAAGTTTAAATATGGAAAATTCCCAAGTAGCAGAAGATCTGCCATTTGCAAATCAGGCAGTTAGTTATGTGTGTACTTCTCTGAGCTAGGACCTTCTCTGACCTTCTCTGGCCTCTGCCCTTCTCTGAACTAGGACCTATATGAGTTGTCCTGTTGACTAATGGAAAGTTAAGCCTTTAGGGCTCTGAAGGGTGATCCACTGACCCTTAAAATTGCTGTGCTTTGCCAGTCTGTCAGAGGCACTTTGGGCAGTACAGGATGTTGCTGGGGTTTTATTTATAATCTCAGTTTTAATCAGAATGGGAGAGCATGATGATGGAAGAAATGTAGCAAGAGTATTTGAAATGGGCACGGAATTTTACACAGGATTGAGCTCCCAGAAATAGCTCCAAAACAGATTGCTTTAAAAATTTTAAAATGCTTTTAAAATTTTAATTTTATTGGTGTTAGAGGGGTGATTTCTCAGGGCTCTGTTTACTGTAGTGAGCCTAGAAGGGAAAGAACGTGTATTCCTCCACAACGGGAAGCAGAAGATGCACAATTATACAGCTAGATAACACATGAGACCAGGCTGCCACCATATATGCTGTTTAGATACCAGCATTGCAGTCCTAGATCTCCATATAGCAGATGTTTTTGTAGATACAGATGAAAGACTCATAGATCATAGAATCATTAAAGTTGGAAAAAACCTCTAAGATCATCTAGCTCAACTATCAGCCCAACACCTCCGTGCCTATTAAACAATGTCACAAGTGTCACATCTACATGTTTTTTAAACGCTTCCAGGGATGGAGACTCCACCACTTCCCTGGAAGTCTCTTCCAGTGTTTCACCAATCTTTCAGTGAAGAAATGTTTCCTAATATCCAATACAAACATCTCGTGTCACAACTTGAGGCCATTTACTCTTGTCCTATCACTTGTTACTTGAAGATTTGCTCACATTACAGGCTTATTGGTTTGAGGAGGGGAAGGGTAAGGATGCAAGGAGCTGCAATCTGTTTATTCACTTGGTCACTGAGAAAGCTGAGGAGGAAAGTTCAGGTAACTGCTGCCATGTGTTTATTTTCTAAGTAAACACCTTGGATATGGTTTCACATCTCCCTGGGTCTGATGTGATACCTAAATTTCTACAAAATGGGAAAGGAGGGAAAGGAAAATCACCTAGCAAAGTGAGCTCAGCCCAAGTTCCCACCTTCCTCACTCTTAAATCCCTTTTAAAGAATTCTGGGAGCAGCAAAGCAATGAAAATGCAGCCCCTGAATGCAACCTTCAGCTCAAGTAGAAGTGCATTGGGTGTAATAATAACCTCTGGCAGGGCCCCAGCTGAAGCATTATGACTTGATGATCCATTGTTTCCATTATTGATGGACCAGCCCTCATTCACAAAAAGTTGTTTTTGCAAGGTAAAAGGGAAGAACACATTTGAAAACACAGTAGTGAGGCCCTGCGTGGCCATGGCATGCATTGTAAGAACCCAGTTCTTATTTACCTTGGAAAGATGTGTGGACAGTGTCAAAACATCTTCATGAACAAATCCATGCAGTTTCTGCTTTGGTCCCTTATGCATGTAAACTTTGCTGTGGAGTTTTCTCTACAGGGCTAATGACTGGGGTAGCACTGCAGCTACCTTTGGCAGTTTCTCTTGCTTTGTCTCCCACCAGCACACATCCCACTGATCTCACAGTTAAGGCATTATGCAAGGGCTTAAATGAAGGTGAAAGAAGCCTAAATTTGACCTGTTTCATCCCTCAGTTAATCAATTGGCCAAGTGACAAGATTCTGGCAATCTGGCTTGGGAAAGGGTTCAATTTGGTTGTGCACTTTGCAGCACCTTGAGCCATTGGAGTTGTTCTTTGGCACCCAGTTACAGCCTGTGGGAGCCCATGTAGTTAAGGAATAGCGAGCAGAGGCCCAGTGAGCACCTTTGAAATGGCATCTGAATGTGGGCAACAGACTCGAGATCCTCCTGAGTCTTTGTCTACACTACCCAGCTGTACTGACTACATGTCCAGTGACTGGAGCACAAATCTGGGCACTCAGAGGACAGGAAAACCACAACACTTAGGAGCCCTCACATCAGATCAAACCCAGCTGTCTGTGCTATGACAAGGTCAGATGCCTAGATCATTATGACATGCTTTAATAAACCCTGCATTCCTCACAGGGCTGGGAGACAAGACACAGGTCCTGCTAGAGACTTGTGAACTCGGGGGCTGTGCTTCAGCATCTCAAGTGGGACCAGACACATTCACACAGGCAGCTTGAGTCCAGCCTCAAGCTTTCCTTCTCTGCTTCCTCCTCTAAACCAGGCCATGTGGGGCTTATGTTCATGGTGCCAGGCAGAGCTAGCAGCAGCCATGCAGCCAGGGGGACCAGCCATGGGGACATGACCACATGGTCCTGTGTACCACTGCTGGCTCTGATGTCTTTTCCTCTCTCAGCCCAGTCTGGCTCTGCAGAAGGAGAAAGCAGGCTGGCTGGGAAAGAGATGTTTTTGCATCTTGAAAAATACAGCTTTTGCAAATGCTGCTGTAGCAAAGAGTTCCCACTGTGTTCACAAGGAGTCATAGAGTGGTATGTCCTCCTGTGCTTGGTGAGAAGGGGTTTTTTAGCAAGATGAATTGCTGAACGCTTGCTGGACTCCACCTCTGCTTGGTTGCTTTTGGAGAGCCCTCTGCTGTTTCTAGAGTGATGCTGATCTGCCTGTAGAGGTGTTTTGGAAGCAGCTGTTGGAGGTGAGGGATCCCATTCTGTTCTCGCTTTCCCAAGGAAACCTTGGATGTTGTGTGTCAAAGCACAGAGCCATGCTCCTGCAAATTTCAAGCACCACTCTTGCTTTCAGCAATGGGAACTGCAGGGAACAGGGTCTTCTACCCTCAAAAGCTCCTCAGGTATGTTCTAAGCTAGAATCTACACTGTTCCAGCTGCTCTGTGCTCCTCTGCACAGTGTGCAGCGGAATACACACCAGGCCATCCTAAAGGCACCAAGCAGCCAAGTCCACCCTGTAGGGCCTGGAGAGCTGCTGTTCAGCTCTGAAGAAGAAAGCATCCTGCAGGCTTCAGCCACCCAGCAGAAGACCTCTACGACACCATCCTGAGAGCCTACAGCCTCCCTAGCTCCCATCTTAAGCACAGATGTCTAAGACTGTGGGCCTAAACCTCTCCTCCTTCAGCTACACTGAAGCCTGAAGTTCCCAGTGTATCTAGAGTCTTTTTTACCAATCTTTTACACCGGGAACCTGGAGATACCTGGTTAAGCCTAGAAGTACCTGTGTTTTCAGATCAGGTCTGCTCATCAAACCCATCTCAGCACTGAGCTTTGCTGAGATCAGTGGAAGCTCAGCCCAGGAGACACCTCAGTATAACTATCCCTAGCAAAAAAAACAATAGATGAAGACATCGTTGCTCAGATATTTTTATCCATTAGTTCAGAAACACACTCACAAGTGGGAGAGAACTTCTACTCACTGCAAATTCCCAGTTAAAGTCTTTCCTGCATGCAGGGAGGTTCAAATACAGATCACTTGACTCTCAGTTGCCAAGTTAAAACATCCAGGGATGAGATCTGAGTAGTCACCTCTGGAGAAGATCTTCCAGTTTCCATCAAGGCTCCCTGTCCAGACACAGCATGCTATTGTACAGCTGCATAGCCAGGATGATGGGAGAGATGTCATGACTGTCCCTGCTCTAATGAACATAAAGATATTTCAAAAAAAAAAGACCCTGAATATACTCTTACAGAGTTAAGAGTCATCAAGAACATCCTGACTATGAGACATGAGACAGAAGAGACCTCAAATTTCTGCCATCCATGGGTGTCATCACCATCCATCCATCAAGGACTGCTTAGGCTTTTCATTCAAATTGAGATCTCTGAATATGTGGCTCTTAAGTCCCTCCAGTCAGGTGTACTTTGTAGTGGCTGGTGGACCTCATTCCGCAGACATCTCTGAGAGCTCTGGCAAGGATATGCCACAATTATGTTTCAATCCAACACCTTCAGGATCATTAGATCCCTCTGAGCAACCGTTCGTGACTTCCAAAAGCTGTGAAAGTCTAAAAATCCCTGCCAGGTAAAGGAAGAGTTAATATTCCTGCTACTTGGGAGGTTATCATTAAAATGAGGCTCTCATCCACAAACGATGGCTTTTGAGCATAGCTCTACAGTGACGAGTTCTTCAGAACTAGTTGGTATGCCATTTTTTGTCCAGGAGGTCTATTTGTAGTAAAAATCTATAAATAGTCTGATAGGCTGGGAGAAGAAATGAAAAAAAGGGCCACCGGCAGGTTATTAAATGTATAGACAAATACATGTTTGCTTTGCCTGCCATGTAAACCTCAACATTCAAGTTTATCATTCACTGCCAAAAATGCTATTACAGCAGCCTGAGATTTCAAAGACAGTTTTATTCCTGTTTCTGACTGACCTTTGGATGGATTTTTCAACTCAGAAAAAGAAAAAGAAATTTATGTGCTCTGAAATGGAACTTAGAAGGTTTAACACATTGCTAAGTATAGACATGGTGATTTACAGGGATCTTGCTTTCTGTTTTTTTATAAGAGACTGTCTTTCTTCAGCCATGAACAATGTACTCGTTCTGACAGGGACACCGGGAATCTCTGAGACTTTAGTATTATTTATAACAGAGAGAGTGTGATCCAATGGCCAAAAAGCTGGACTTATTACTTGACTCTGCCATGGATATGCTGAGTTTTCCCCTCCTGTTTCTCTTCTCTGTAGTGATCACAGAATCACAGAATGACCAGGTTGAAATAGACCCACTGGATCGTCGAGTACAACCATTCCCACCAATCCCTAAATCATGCTCCTAAGCACCTCATCTACCCTAACCTTAAACACCTCCAGGGACGGTGACTCAACCACCTCTCTTGGCAGACCGTTCCAATGCCTAACCACCCTCTCCGTGAAGAACTTTTTCCTAATGTCAAGCCTAAATCTCCCCTGGCGGAGCTTGAGGCCATTCCCTCTCGTCCTGTCCCCTGTCACTTGGGAGAAGAGGCCAGCACCCTCCTCTCCACAACCTCCCTTCAGGTAGTTGTAGAGAGTAATAAGGTCTCCACTCAGCCTCCTCTTCTCCAGGCTGAACAACTCCAGCTCTCTCAGCCGCTCCTCATAAGATTTGTTCTCCAGCCCCTTCACCAGCTTCGTTGCTCTTCTCTGGACTCGCTCCAGAGCCACAACATCCTTCTTGTGGTGAGGGGCCCAGAACTGAACACAGTACTCGAGGTGCAGTCTCACCAGTGCCGAGTACAGAGGGAGAATAACCTCCCTGGACCTGCTGGTTACGCCGTTCCTGATACAAGCCAAGATGCCATTGGCCTTTTTGGCCACCTGGGCACATTGCTGGCTCATGTTCAGTCACCTGTCAACCAACACCCCCAGGTCCTTCTCCTCCTGGCAGCTTTCCAGCCAGGCTTCTCCTAATCTGTAGCACTGCACAGGGTTGTTGTGCCCCAAGTGCAGGACCCGGCATTTGGCCATGTTAAACCTCATGCCATTGGTCTCAGCCCAGCAGTCCAGCCTGTTCAGATCCCTTTGCAGAGCCTCCCGACCCTCCAGCAGATCCACACTTCCACCCAGCTTAGTGTCATCTGCAAACTTGCTAAGGGAGCACTCAATGACTTCATCCAGGTCATTGATAAAGACATTGAACAGGGCTGGACACAGCCTCCAGCTGGATTTAACACCATTTCCCACCACTCTCTGGGCCCAGCCATCCAATCAGTTTTTCACCCAGGAGAGTGTGCAGCTGTCCAGGCCAGAGGCTGACAGGGTGTCTAGTCGGGCTAGCAAGGCTCTGAACACCTCCTCTTGGATCATGGGAGCCTCATTTTGCTCCTCTAGCTCCTGGGTTTGTACACAGAGGGAACAACTTTCTTTACAATTAAAGGCTGAGGCAAAGAAGGCTTTAAGTACCTCAGCCTTGTCCTCATCCCCTGTCACTGTTGTTCCTTCTGCATCCAATAGGGACTGTATGGTCTCCCTAGTCCTCCTTTTATTATTTACATATTTATAGAAAGATTTTTTGTTATCTTTCACAGACTTTGTCAATCTGATTTCTAGTTGAGCCTTAGCCATTCTGATTTTTTCTCTACATAATCTCATTTCCCTCCAGTAGTCCAGTCAAGAGGCCTGACCCCTCTTCCAGAGCTCATAAACCTTTCTCTTCTTCTTGATATCACTCAAGATCTTACTGTTCAACCAAGCTGGTTGAACTTGCTAAGGGAGGACTCAATGCCTTCATCCAGGTCGTTGATAAAGACATTAAACAGGACTGGACCCAGGACTGAGCCCTGGGGAACCCCACTTGTAACTGGCCTCCAGCTGGATTTAACTCCATTTACCACCACCCTCTGGGCCCGGTCATTCAACCAGTTTTTCACCCAGGAGAGTGTGCACCCGTCCAGGCCAGAGGCCGACAGTTTCCGAAGCAGAAATCGTTCACTCAGGTCAAAAACTATTTTCTCACTACTGATTTTCAAACCAACCAGTACAGACCAGCCATTCTGGTGGTACCAGGTGATACATCCTTGTCAATAATTCCCGCTCCGTGCAAGGTTTTATTACTACAGTTTCCAGGGTTAAACCAACCCAATTACATCAGTGTCACCGGGTGGTTGGGGCTGTTGATGAGTGCTGGTGTCTGGATTCTTACATAAATACATCTCAATGCCTGGTCCAAAGAGCTTAAAAAGGATGGCTTGTATCAAGGTGTTATATAGATTGTCTAATAACAGATGACAAGAGCAGTTGTGTTAAGAATTGGACAAATGCAACATAGCAATGTGATCCATTACACAGACAGAGCACAGGTTTAATTGCAGTTGTGCAACAGCACTGGGGAAAGCTCTATATTTGCCCTTAAGTGAGGCTCTGACATCAATTGTTTGCATCACTCTAACAAAGTAAATGAGTACTCATGAACCTAATAGAAAACTACCAGCATTTTAGGGCATGAAAGCCTTATGTTGGGATTCCTAGCAGTTGTTTGTCCACGCAAAGAAATCTGGCTTTGCTCGCAACCCAAGAGAAGCTCTAAACACAGGTGTGATTAATCTGCTAAGAATAAGTCACTGTTAACGATTTCACTTGCAGCTTCCTCTTTCTGATGTTCTCCAAATCCCTCACAAGCATCAGCACTCACAGAGTCACAGAATAACAGAATGGTAGGGAATGGAAGGGACCTCTGGAGATCATCCAGTCCAACCCCTTGCTAAATCACAGAAATGCATCCAGGTGGGTTTTGAATATCTCCAGAGAAGGAGACTCCACAACCTTCCTGGGCAGCCCGTTCCAGTGCTTCATCTCCCTCACAGGAAAGAAGATTGTCCTTGTGTTCTGATGGAACATCCTGTGTTCCAGTTCATACCCTTGTCCTGCAACTGGGCACTGCTTAGAAGAGTCTGCCCCAATCCTTTTGACAGCTGCCCCTTAGATATTTATAAGCATTAATAAGGTCCCTCTCAGAATTCTCTTCTCCAGGCTTAACAGACCAAGCTCACTCAGCATTTCTTCCTAAGACAGTTGCTTCAGTCCCCTCATCATCTTCATGGCCCTCTGTTGGCTTGTCTCCAGTAGTTCCTTGTCATTCTTGAACTGGGGAGTCCAGAACTGGACACAGGACTTCTGATACATCCTCACTAGGACAGAGTAGAGGAGAAGAAGAACCTCCCTTGACTTGCTGACCACACTCTTCTTAATGCACCCGAGGATACTATCAGCCTTCTTGGCCATGGTGGGGACATTGCTGTGTTGCATCTTGTAATTGCACAGACTCATTCTGGGATGTAGAGTGAGACAACTTTATTCTCAGCCCGACTCATTTTATATTCTTCTCAATACAAATCATACAGTAACTCTAAAACTTATGCCTGATCACAATTGTTAATGTGTACCTACAAACCAATCAACTAATAGATCATGCACTGATCTTGCACCTATTTACTGTTAGTTTAACATAACAGTTCGGTACTTTCCCACTACGGTCAGCAGGCAAGGCAAGCTTCACAATAAGTGATAACATCCTCATTCTAAGAGCTAACGGTTACATATTTAAAACATTTATCTAAGCAATGTCACAATGCTCTATGCACTTCATTGTGTGTACTAAATTCTTGCTTTCTCATCCCACAGTTTTGTGTCCTTCTCCCAAGGCTGCTCTCGCTCCATCTACGTATCGAGCTTGCTCTGGAAATCCCCACATTGCTGGTTAATCATCAACTTGTCATCTACCAGGACTCTTCAGGTCTTTGAATCTGAATATTAGATGCTGCAGCCTCTAAGCCTGCAAAAGCCTGATCTGTACACATAAACAGGCTTAGTTAGGTGTACACTTATCCGCAACTGCATGGTCCATGGAGCCAATGTCTTTAAGGTCGTCCTTTGAGACGGTAGAAGCAATTCAAACTGACATCGCCCTCCTGCCTTGGAGACAGACATCAGCCCTGGTCTGGGCACTGAGGCAGGACAACTAGGCAGTTGTGTTTATGTGTCATTGTGTAGGGGCAGTAGAGCTCCCTTGGTGCCTCAGCTTTCCCTCTCCCCTTGAACCAGCACCTAGGTACAAACAGCCACCAAATGTGGGTAAAGGAAGGGCTCATGCTCCTAGTCAGGGTGCTGGTGCAGGTGAGAAAGCAGTTCTCTGTGTAGGGTCAGGCCTCTAACATACCCAAGTCCAGGTGATGATCTAAGCACCCTTTCTTTCATCACCAGCCCCTAAAGCCTCTCACTACCGGCTGCCCACGTCACAAAAAGTCATCTCCATCTCATCCTCACTCCCTTCTCTTTCCGAACCCTCCCCTCCACCCCGAAGACATCCTTTTACCAAAACGAGCTGTGGAGTCTAGGAAAGACTCTGACGTCAATGTAAAAATAAACCAAAGAGGTCTGGTTCCTGTATCATCACTGCACGGGGCTGAACACTGGGAAGAGAGTACACGGTCACTCAGTCGAGGAATCCAAGAGCGAGCTCAGGGAGCAGCAGCTGAGTTTTCTTATTCAGGCTGTGTAAGTAGTGGCTGCGGCATGCTTCGGGCTGGAGTGAGGGGGGAGAGGGAGGGAGATTCACCAGCTGCAGCTCAGGAAGGCAGTGTGCTCCTGTCCAGGCTGGGCTGAGAATCTGGAGGCATGTGGATGGGAGTCCTCGCAAGCCAGGTCAAGAGCACACGGATACAGTTTTGCTCCATGCAGGTGGGAACAGTGTGGAGAAGAGGGTCTCCTCTGATGAGTGCTGCAGGGATAGAGGAAGGCTGATTTGCTTAATGCTAGTGCAAAAGAAGAGAATATCTTATCAGGGGAAATGTTGGTGTTTCCAAATACTGACCTGATCCATTTTGATGCCAAAGTGCAGTTGTGCTGGTTCATTATTTCAGTCAGTGATGTGCATGTGAGGACACACAAATGTCTATGGGTAAAAAACCAGGCTGAAGGCAACGGTGTCAGAGTGATTCTGCATGAAAACTTGAGTATTTCTGGTATTCTCTGTATACTGACCACCTCTGTCATCTCTAGCTACATATGCATCCTCCAAGAGTCCCTGTATAGAGATGCAGAGCTAGACACAAGGCTTTCAGTCTCAGGCCATGAAGTGTTCTGATAGGGCTCAAAATGAACTTTATAACACAAGGTTAGGAAGCAGAAAACATTCCCCAGGAAAACAGTATGAAAATACCCACAGTTTGGGTGCTGTGTGAACGAGGGAAGCAGCTGGGCCAGAGCTGGAGTGCGTGAGAGGTATGAATGGCCTCGCCAACTCCATCATCAAGTTGCTGCCAGCTGAGACGTGTCCAGCCTCACTACATCCCATAGAGAGCATCTCCTGTCATTAACACAGACTGTACTCAGGGGCAGGATGTGATGAATTGACAATGTGGCTCTTCTGATTCATCTCAGCTGCGTTTTGGTAACATGAGGTGGCTTTTCTTCTAATATTTCTCACATGCCAGGGCCAACTTCTCTTCTTCAACAAAAAGCCAGCCCCTTTCCTGAAATGGCAGCTCCTTCAGCAAAGCTAAAACTCCCCCATTCAGAAAGAAAAGATAGTGGCCATACAAGTTTAATTCCTATTACATCCGTATGACAGTCCCAATTAAAAACCACCGGGTCAAATGCTTCTGTCACCCGTGATTAAACACAATGCCACATCTCTGCTCACTCTGTGAATCCCTCCCTGAACAGAGGCAGAGAAAAGCTGGGTGGCCATGGAAAAAAGGAGGCAGAAATGCCCACCACCTGCATGTTATAGCATCTATTGGCACAAGTGAGGGAAGAATCCTGCTACCAATGAAAACCTCTTTACTAAGGAATTTTGCTATCTCCTTTGCACACAGAAATCTTTACCAACCCACAACTGAAAAGCAAATCCCCTTCTGCCTCCTCCTTTCTTACAAGGACACACAGCAACTTAAGAGAGTAATCAAGCAGCTACTTTATTAACCTATCAAATTCAGTGCTTTTTGCTTAACTCTGCTCGAACGTCCTTCCCCATCTCCCCAGTGTGTTGAGACAGGGAGCAATTTCTTGCCTCCCTGTAGGGCATAAAGGCTCCAAAAATCACCCTACAAGTCTTCCTTCCCCTGCTTTGAAGAAGGAGGTAAAGGCCAAGGAAGGAATTGTACATGAAACATCTCTCACAGCACGTTCTCCCAGAGGCAGAGCAAGTAGGACAGGGGAGGTTGCTGAACAGGGCAATAAATCCAACTGTGTGCACGTACAACTCCACTAGAGCTCTGGTCCCCATAACGTGCATCATGCCCTGGGGATTACGTGATTCCTGAAGGGATATGGGCAGTCCTGCCTCTATGTCCCCTTTTGGAGGGTGGGGAGGCCAAAACCTGCTCTTCAGCTTGTCAAAAGGACTGTGGGATTTTGTCTGTCTGTATTTTAACAGGCTGGAGACTAGTAAACAGGGACGTTTAGCAGGCACAGCTTAGCACATTTGAGGAAAACTCACCCATTAATGAGATTTGAGTCCTGATACCTAAAAACAGAGACATCCAAATTCCTGAGCAGTTTTTAAAGCAAGAGCCAAAAATCCCCCATGGGAGTAACACTCTAACAAACACACAAAGCACACATTGTTTGGACTTTCATTTACACCACGGACTGTTACAACAGGTTTCTATAAATGCCCAGTCGCTAAGTTTAGGGGGAGGCGAGACAACATATTAATTAAATGTGCATGTTAGCAAACCTCCTGTGACATCTAAGGTAGAGTTGATAGCCCTTTCTCAGGAATGTCTGCTGATTCTTAGCAAGTTCATCTGCAAATACTGTAAGGACACAGCCACTCCTTCATGCTCTCTCCTATACCTCTCCTCCAGTCTTCATACTTGCATTTAAATTTGTAAAATTCAGCTGTAAATTTTGACTGGTTAAGGACAGCTGAGCAAATGCTTTTAATATCTTAGCAGAGAAACATTTCCCATCCAGTAAGTCCTAGAAAGGCACAGCAGAGTCCAGCTAAGCATGACAAAGTCCAGAGACAGAAGCAGTTGTGCTGAGGTGAAGGGTTAGTCAGCAGAATTGTAGAGTGAAGCCCAGGGTCAGAGCAAAGTGGATCAGAAAAGCTGTGTGGGTCAGATGGGACTAGGTTGAGCTGGCTGTGACATGCAAAGAAGCTATGACACTAGCCAGGGATGCTGCAGTTCAATGTGAGTGTAATATTTCTGGGATCGATACACAATTAGTGTACACAGTTCCTGTGTACACACAGGAACTGAATTCCTCTTACGCATAATCCATAAAAAGATGCGCATCTCATCGATCACAGCCCCAGAAGCACCACTAGTGCCATTAGCACACAACAAAAAAGATTACTTTTTCCACTTTGGTGCCATAAGATTTACTGTCAAACATTCCTTCCTCTTCATGGCTCCAGTAACCTTCTCTACAAATGCCTGCCAAAAAGATAGGGCTCTGGGAGATGCTGCTAAGGCTAACAAACATGGTGTGTGGCTTCTACTCTAGTGGTCCAGCAGGCAACTCCCCATTCTTGCATGCACTGAGGTTGTGAACACCCTCTATGGGACACCCAGAGAGAAGGATCTGGATCTTTTTGTGGAGCTGCCCCATAATGAAGCTATCACAAGTAGGCTTTGGCTTCATGGATGAGGTTGGGGATGCTGGCAGTGGGATTGGAACTACATGATCTCTAATGTCCCTTCCAACTCAAAGCATTCTATGATTCTATACTGTGGAGGTTTGCTGAAATCCTGTTTCATGCGAAGCTACAAATGGTGGCAAAAACCTACATTAGAGTAGCTCATTCGCCACAGGTAAGCAGGAGCAAGTTGAAATGGCACTGATCTCTGAGCACACATACCCACATAAAGAGCATGGCTCACATTCATAACCCACCAGGGTCTTATCAGTGTGATGAACCCAGAAGGACAGAGTAAAGTGGGTACCTGGGTGCAGAAGGAGAAGACACTGAGGCAGTCTCTGCAGGGTGACCTTCTTCTTGTATGACAATGTCTGCTTGCAGCCCAGAAAGCCAACCACATCCTGGGCTGCATCAAAATAAGTGTGGCCAGCAGGTCAAGGAAGTGATTCTGCCCCTCTATTCTACCCTCATGAGATCTCATCTGGAGTTCTCAGCAAAGAAAGCACATAGATCTGTTAGAGCATGTCCACAGGAGGCCACAAAGATGATCAGAGTGCTGGAGCACCTCCCACAGCAGGACATTCTGAGATAGTTCAGCTTATTCAGCCTGGAAAAGAGAAGACACGAGGGAGACTTCGTAGCAGCCTTTCAGCTCTTAAAGAGGCCCTACAGGAAAGCTGGGGAAGGGCTTTTTATCAGGGAGTGCAGCGATAAGATGAGGGGTAATGGTTTTATAGCTGAAAGAAGGGAGATTTAGATTAGGTATCAGGAAGATTTTTTTTCTTTTGTAAGGGTGGTGAAGCAATAGTACAGGTTAACCCAGAGAAGTTGCAGATGCCCCGTCCCTGGAGGTGTTCAAGACCAGGCTGATTGAGATGTTGAGCAACCTGATACAATGGAAGGTGTCCCTGCCTATGGTAGATGAGATGGAACTTGATGCTCTTTATGGTCCCTTCCAGCCCAAAAGAACGACTCTATGATTCTATGGTTCTATTAAGGGATTTTCTAGCATTTGGGTTAGGAGGACAGGAGATTGCTGGTTGGCAGAGCCATGGGCACAGACCTCCACCAGAGTTACTGTAGTGTAACCAGCCGCTCCACTCAGTGAGATGTATGAGCACCATCTTACTGGTCTGCTCATTCTCTAGAACCCAGCTGATGGGCAGTGCAAACTGAACACACAGAGCAAACCTTCCTCTATAACCAGCACAGCCTGACTTCTCATTTCACATCTCAGCAGGGAGGCCAGTGCTTTAGCAGGATGCAATTTCATCCTTACCCAGAGGGCCCTCTTCTGGAAGGATGAGGGGAGAAAGCTGGGTTGTCAGGCATTTGTTTGTCACAAGTTTCACCTGCTTGGCACCCACAGAGCTGCAGTCTCACAGCAGCCAGGCTGGCTCCTTTTGCCCTGGTCGAATATGCCCAGCAATATATCTCAGAGAAAAATCCAGGCTGCCAAGCTGTGTTACGCTGTCTCCAGTTAGCCATTATGTGGATAAATTGATTGTCACTAGAGTGATGAAATAGCTCAGCAAATAAACTTTCAGGAACAAGGCAGCCCATTTTTCACACACTAGCCTTGAGGCTTCTTGCTGCTTTGTTCAAACACAGATAAAATTGTTACCAGCTTTCAGCAACATTAGAGAGACAAACTTGTGAGGGCTGGGGCAAGCCAGTGAGAGACAGAGATATATAATACAACAATAACTTCACATTTGTGCATTGTTATGCAAGGCAGATTGAGCAGATACTTTCCAAAGTGGTCCAGGTGCTGAGCCATGGGGCAAGGTTGCATGGGGCAGAGTTGCATGGGGCAGGATTGCATGGGGCAGGGTTGCATGGGGCAGGATTGCATGGGGCAGGGTTGCATGGGACAGGGTTGCATGGAATAGGATTGCATGGGGCAGGGTTGCATGGGGCAGGATTGCATGGGGCAGGGTTGTATGGGGCAGGGTTGCATGGGGCAGGGTTGCATGGAACAGGGTTGCATGGAACAGGGTTGCATGGGGCAGGATTGCATGGGGCAAGATTGCATGGAACAGGGTTGCATGGAACAGGGTTGCATGGAACAGGGTTGCATGGGGCAGGGTTGCATGGGGCAGGATTGCATGGAACAGGATTGCATGGAACAGGGTTGCATGGGGCAGGGTTGCATGGAACAGGGTTGCATATGGCAGAGTTGCATGGAACGAGGCTGCACAGAGTACAGTTGCATAAGGTACAGCCTAGGGAAACATTCTTCCTCCATGCTACCCCTTCTGCCACCACCCTCAAAGATACTTGGCAATCTTGGGAGTAGTGCATAGGCATTTTCCACCCATCTAAGCCACACAGATTCAGGTCAGCAGCAAGAAGAGAGGTGATTGTCACATCCCACTGTTATGTGAAGCCACCACAAAGTGCACTGTGACCGACCACTGCCTCAGAGGATACGCAGGACAGAAATAGTGAGGGGCAGATATCAGGCATCAGAGTCACTGGCAGGAGAGTGAAAAGAAGGAGTTGTGCTACCTCTGGTCACTGTATAGATGACTTCTGTCTCTCACCAGGACTGCTTGTCTCCCACTCATGGCAGTATTAAGTTCACTCAGAGAATAAGAGCTACTAAGACACTAGCAGTAATAAATCCCAATGGTATGATTCCTCATGGGCAGCTTACCTAGGAAAGTGGATGATTATTTTAAAAGTGCTGATTTATTAATACACTCAGGATGGCTCAAGCCACTAGTTCTCGCCCTAGAGAGCTCAGCAGTAGAGCTCAGCATCTTGACTCACAGTACTGGAACTGATATATGACTAGCTGTAATCAGATGGCATATCTAAAAATACAGAGCCTGTGGTTTATTTTTCTTGGAAAATGGAAAGACACCCAAAGAAGTGGAGCTCAGTTTAGCAATCACAGCAGACTGGATTTTTGCTTTAAAGAAGCCAGCAGAATTTGCTCAAAAGAAGGTGCCAGTTCAACTGTGTTACAGCCATGGGATTAACTGGTGGCTTCAGCACCATTGGGGGATCCTCTGGCTGCCCAGACTACTCCTGTGGCTCTGACTCTGTATTACAGAGAGCAAGGATGCTGGTCGCACAACTTCCCTGTCCTGGAAGACACAAGCAATACAATCCATCTTACCCAAAAGAGGCCTCTACACTGGGACCGCCAAAAACTGGGCTGGTCATTTAATATTGACTTTTATGAATGAACTAAGCCCTGAGAGATGAACCTGCCTTGCATCATTCCCAGGGAAGCTACTGCAGACATCTCAGACCTGTTATCAGGTCTGCTTTCAGTCATCTCTTCTCTAGACTAACCAAGCCCAGTTCTGCTCATCACATATCTGGACCTCAGGACATTCCTACTGCTTTGGTATGGACCTTTACCAAGGCAGACACACATGCCCCCTTTATCAGCCCATTTAACATTATTTGCTACATCAGTGCTTTTGTAGAAAAAAATCCCTCCAAATGATGCAAAGGGCATGATAAATAGCACCTCACAGCACCTTCCAACATAATAAAGACTGAAGCTATTGGTAATCAGATTAAGTTCAGTTCTGGAGTCCTCAGCACAGGGGGGACATGGATCCGTTAGAGCGAATCCAGAGGAGGCCACAGAGACAATCAGAGGGCTGCAGCCCATAGGAGGACAGGCTGAGAGAGCTGGGCTTATTCAGCCCAGAGAAGAGAAGGTTCCATGGAGACCTTATAGCAGCCTTCCAGTACTTAAAGGGGGCCTACAGGAGAGCTGGGGAGTGGCTCTTTATCAAGGAGTGCAGGGACAGGACAAGGGATCGGTTCTAAGCTGAAGTGGGGGAGATTTAGACAAGCTTTTAGGAAGATAAGTTTTCCTTTGAGGGTGGTGAGGCATTGGAACTGGTTGCCCAGAAAAGTCATGGATGCCCCATCCCTGGAGGTGATAAAGACCAAGGTGGCTTTGAGCAACCTGATCCAGTGGAAGATGTCTCTGTTCATGGCAGGGGGTTGGAACTGGATGATCTTTAATGTACTTTCCAACCCAAACCATTCTATAATGCGGTGACGTTCTGAAAATGAATGGTAGACTGAGATTTGCTTTGAGGCCATAAACACAAATTGAGCCTTGGTCTGCCTCCATCATACCATCCACTGCCCAGACCTCAATGAGTTCAAGGCTTCCTTGATACCAAGTGATGACAATCCATTCCTGTCTACAACCTCATCCCAGGCAGAGAAAATATCCCCCACGATTTCTGAACAGTCGTGTTTCCAGCTGACTCAGATCCACAGCAGGTTCCCTTTGCCCCATGTGAGAGACAAAGGGGTTTGTGATCCTAGAGCAAACTCCACCACTTCCACAAGCAGTGCCTGCTCAATTCTGCTGTCCACATGTTTGTTTTCATAGGACAATTGGTTATTCTGGCATTGCAGTTTCCAACAAGGAAACCCATTTAAATCATGTATGTGATTCCTTCTTTCCCTGCCTGAAAACTTCCCAGGCTGAATATGCACCTTGTTCTTAGAGGGGCCTTTTCAATGATTAGGAAACTGAAACAGCTCCCTAGGAAGTGCCTCTTTGTCCCCAGTGAGGCCCCTTGCACAGAGCTCACCACAGGAGCAGGGATTGCCTACAGAGACAGGAGCTGTAATTCTAGACAGCTGAAAACACAAAGGAAAATACCCCCTCCAAAATAACAGGCTTAAAAAAAAATCAGTAAATGTACCAGCCTCTTCCACAGGCAGCAGTTTTAGGAATCATTTTTAACCAAGCAGCAGCAGCAGGGTGGTTGTGGGTTTTCTTCCTCCCTAAATGGGGCCCTTTCTTTTCTTCCTGCTCCTATAGGTTTTTTCATCACCCTGGCATTTCCTACAATAATCCATCAGATTTCCACTGCACTGTTCCAGATCAGAGCATCGCTGAGCTCTGTGCCTGTCTAACAAAAGTCAGCTCTGTCCGTAGCCATTCAAAATCTCTGCAAACCAGATGAACAAAGGGGATGGGAGAAAAGGATTATCATGTTTGCAGAGAAGGAGCAGGGAGAGGATGTCTTTCTCTAAAACCATTTGAAGAACACGTGTTCAAAGACCAGATTTTCTGAGTTGCAGTTGTCCTTCCTCCCAGGCTTTGTTCACACAGCACAGGACCCTGGTCATTGAACAGATGGCCCTAGGTGCACCCTGCTGCCCCTTGACAGGCTTCTTCATTGCTAAATCAGAGCAGATGGAGATACCAGACTGGTCCCCTAGAGCCTCCATCACTTCCTCACCATGTGTTTCTGGATGTCCTCTGCAGCCTCGCAGGGCACAGCACACCTTGTGTTCAAGGTTTTCCAGCTCAGCCTTGTCATGCTGTGTTTTCCACCTCCACAAACTCAAGAGCAGAGTGCTGAGGGCTGCTTGGGAGCTCTGAACCACTCTCGTGCTGCATCCAAGGGCAGCGATTCCAAGTGTCCTGCTTTGCAGCCCTCAAGCTCCTCTGCCCAGCTCTGACCTCCTCAGGGCACGTGTGCAATGCCAAATCCCTGGTTGTCTGCATGGCTTCCCCCTCCAAGCACCAGTGTCTCTATGTGTCCAGTGGCAAACAAACCCAGCAGGAGTTACTTTGCTGGGAATGGGGAGAGCTCTGTGGTGAGGTTGTGACACTGGACATTGTGTTCTTGGCAATTAACTCCTGAATCTTTGAAAAGATATCAAGTAAAGAACATGAGGTGGCTGCTGGCCAGAGCTGAGTTGGGGAGCCAGAAAGGTCAGAGCAGGACCCAGCATGGGTTGGATCACAAGTGGCAACTGAGACATGCCATTCCTTGTTGGGTGGCTGAAGAGTCTCTGTGCCTCCTTTTGTTGGTGCCTTGACTGAGGAACCTTGTCAGAAATCTCTGTGAGAGCTGTGGTGGATTGGGCAGACTGGCTTGGAGAAAGAGATTCCACCCCACAGGGTACATTTATGCCAGGACAGGGCCCATCGAATTTCACATGTCTTGTTATGCAAGAACTGGAGAAAGGCAGGACAAATGTACTCCAAACCAGTCAACCAGGAGAGATATCAGGGTCACCCAGAGGAGCAGCTTGCTCTTCATGCCCTGCAAACTTCTTCATTTTTCTTTTGACTCAGCAAGTCCATCAGCAAAAACGCCGTGGCCTGGGGAGAAAAATGTAGAAGGAGGCAATGGTCACAAAAGTCAATTTCCAAATACGCAACAGGCAGGAAGGGAGGAAACTGACTCCTAAATACTCCCTCCCTCATGCCTGACTCACCCAACAGGACCCATGACCATCATTTGGGAACCACTTGTCTTCCCCTGTTCCTCATCAAACAGGCAAAATGCGGCTGGACCACATCAGCAGAGGCCCCCATGCAGCAACAGTTTGATCTCTCTCCTTGTAGAAGTACGCAGATGGGGAGCCTTGTCAGAAGAAGGCCACGTGGTAATGGTGGCCTCTGCCCTTTGCAGTCCTCTGAGGACGCTGAGCAACAGCGGGTGCTGGGAAGTGCCTGTGGTCTTGAGCAGTTGGCAGGGGACACTGATTGCTGAGCTTCTTAGGTCAAGTAGGTGTAGCTGCCTCTAGGCCCTGCTGAGATGCTGTTACAGAGGCAGATGGACCATCTTGCATGGCTTGCCACAGCCTCTGTTGCTCATGCTGAGTAAAGTGTGGTGTTGAATATAATGAGGGCCAGTGGTCCAAGACCTCCTCCAGGCAGAATCAGATCATATTTCTTTGCCTTTTTGATGTATCTGCCCCAGCATCACAGGAGGAGGTCACAGATTCTTTCTAAGGCTCAGTGCAAAGGACTCTGATCTTTCCTTACAGCCCTTCTAGCTATGACCTTAGGCGTAGCCGCCACGAATGCTTCAGAATCAGATCACAAAGGAGTTTTTGTTCTCCTAGATGTCTCAGCATGGCATACCTGTATGACTATGAGAACAGCGGACAATAACCTCTCCATAGCCCAGCAACTGAAAGTCCCTCCTGCCCCTGGTGGTGGGGCAGGACTGAATAAGCGACAAGGAGCAACCCCTTAGCCCTGCTGCCCTGTGAAATTTCTTTTCCCTGCAGACCCTGTTGTGGGTACTCAAGCCTCTCTCTCTGTCACAGGATTGCTGCACCCCCATGAATTTCAGTATCCCTGCAGGGGCCAGCTTGAGTTAATTGAGTTCTGCAGGGTCAAATCCAGCCCTTGAGATCCTTCCCATACCTGTTTATAAGGACTTCCACCCTTGTGCCTCATTGACAAGGAGATTGCCACCCATGACACAAGCAGGACTCAAACTGGATGTAGAACAAGGAGTCAGGGGTTTTCCCTGGCCCTTCTCAGCTCCACAAAATCAGAATAGCCATGACTTGTTAACACCAAATATCAGCTTCTCTATCCTCTCCTGAGTGCTGGCAGGTGTCTGTAAAAGTTAGGGCAAGTGATTTCATCTATCCTACAGCATTTGCCAGATTCCTGCTCTGCTCCATTATGGTCTCCAGCAGAGTGGGGACAGAAGCCAGTATTTTGCTCCTCATCATTTGATAATGTTTCTACACTGCTGTTCAAAACTTTCCTTCCAGGAAAGCTCTGAACAGCAGTGTATGTCCTGCTCATTAGGGATAAGGAAGTGCGATGGGATTGAAGCACAAGCTCATTTGTAAGGAGGAAAATTCCTACACATTTGGGGAGAATGTCAGTGTCAGCAGATTTCCACCCAAAGCAAAACCTTAAGGTGTTCAAGGCCAGGTTGGATGAGGCTTTGAGCAACCTAATCCTGTGGAAGGTGTCCTTGCCCATGGTGAGGGGGGGTGGGGGGAGGGTGGAACTGGATGATCTTTAACATCCTCTCCAACTCAAATTATTCTATGATTCTATAAAATGCCATATGGTGCTTTCCTGGCAGTTATCCTCTATAAAAAGTAACTCCTGGAGGGTGGTCCAGAGCAGCAACTTTTCCACCCTTAAGTGATTTTTTAGTAAGACTGGAAAAGTACACCCTTTCTCCTGACAAAAACTGAGAAGATATGTCTGCAAGGCGACGTGAGGTATTAGACTTCTGACTACCTTCTTCAGAGTTGTCTGGCCTCCTGCTTTGCTGCTCTGTGCCACAGAAGACTTTTAAATGGAGCCCTATCCCATCCCTATTTTACGTGGCATGGTTAGGGGATTGGTAGGAGTTATTATGGGCCAGTAGCACCCTTCCTCGTCATAACCATTATTCTTTCCCTCATGTACTAAGTTCAGCTGAGTCAATACCTTCTTCCACCTACAATCTCAAGACATTCACTGTGAGATTTAATACTGTTGAGAAAGATGGGTGAACGCGCTTGAAAATTTTCCACGTAGTAAAGCTTCACTTTTTGTTTCTTGCTTTCCTCCTCCCTCTGAGAGAGTGAAAAATGACTGAAAGTCAAGAGATGATAGAAGCTCTTCATTCATCAGCCATGGCTGCAACTCCTCCTGAAGTGGAGTGTGGGAACTATGTCTGGGACAAAGCATGGCCCTGAGCCCGAATGTGCCTTCTCCACCTTAACAGCAGCATCTGCTTCCCAATATGGCATGCTCTGCACTATCTCAGCACAACTTGAAATTTTGCAGCTGTTGCCACTCCAAGTCTAGCTCTAAATCCAGCAAGGAAGGAGAGGTCAGGATAGTGGGAGAGTGCAAGGCACTTATCCTGTGCTCAGGGATGGGAACAAAGCTATCATGCATCACGCAGAAGCACAGACTGACGCCAGTCCTTGCATAGGAAGGGCTAGGCAGCCCCTGAGCAGGTACCAATATCTCATTCTGGAGAAAAGTCTCCTCTTTCTCTCAGTCTGCATTTGTATCTCCAGAGAGTAATTCTTACAGTACAAAAGTTTCGTTGACAGATGGGGGAAAACTTAGGCATTTGTGGCCATAAACAATAAACATGACAGGGTCCAAGTTCATCCACCCCGCCCAACATTGAACTATAGGTTGGTTTCTTCTCTTTCATTCTTCCCTCTGTTCAACTCCTAGAATGGAAGGACGTTAAGGCAAGATTATTACTGTTGTGTTTTAACCCCAGCTAGTAACTAAGCACCACACGGCCACTCACTCGATAACCCATGGTGGGATGCAGTAGAGAACTGGAAGGGTAAAAGTGAAGGATGAACTCATGGGTTGAGATAAGGGCAGTTTAGTAGTTAAAGGAAAAGCTGTGTATACAAGCAAAGCAAACCAAGGAATTCATTCACTACTTCCCAGTGGCAGGCAAGTGTTCAGCCATCTCCAGAAAAGCAGGGCTCCATCACACCTAACAGTTACTCAGGAAGACAAAATGCCATAACTCCAAATGTTCCCTTTTCCTTATGTCTATATAATGTTCATTGATTTAATTTAGTCCATGATTTCAGGCTCCACCTGTTATGATGGTCACTCAGGAGAGGAGAGGTGGTGCACTGTGTGGAGTTACTGGGCACCAAAGCCAGCTCAGGTCAGGCTTACTGCTATGCTTTTGCTGCTTCTTGTCCTCCATGGCTCAGGTGGTTCCTGCCATAGTAATCCCTGTAATACACAACTCAAACCATGGGTAACAACATTTTAAAGGTTTTTCCACTAAAATCTCCACCTTTAGCCCCTTTGGCCCAGGTTATAGGTTTTAACATTGCAATGAATTCCTCCCCTTGCCCCTGCTCTACCTTGGATTTATCCATACACTGCAGTCCCTTAGGGATGTACCTGCTCCAAGTAGAGCTTTAGCTATGAGCTACAGCTTCTTCACCAGTTTCCCTGATGAAGCCTAGACTTATCCACAGCCACAGTCACTTTGAGGTGTTCCTTTATTCTCCAGCATGGATTTATCCCTGGGCCACTGTCCTCTCAGAGAATTGCTGTAGCATGGATATAACCACAGCCACAGCCACTTCATAATGTACCTGATTTGGTGTGGACTTATGGCCACAGACACTTTGGGGTGCCCGGCTCCCACATGGACTCATCCACAGATCACAGTCCCTTCAACTCAAGTTCACACTGGAGTTACAGCCAGTCCAGACAGGACTCATGGAGGCCTTCCAATCACACTTGCTTTCCGAGTCATAATAAAGTGAAAAGAAGATGGGAGCCCAGGCATGTGTCTGTGCTGGAGGTCAGTTGTGAAAAGCCGGATGCCTCAATCAGGGGCACATAAAGTTAAGGAGGTTGTTCCTGAAATTGCGGGAAGAATCTGCCCCTCCATATGAGGAAACTCAAAATAGAAAATAAATAAAATAACCCGACAAAATAACATCAGCCCAGTCTTCCTGGGAAAGATCCAGGGTGAAAAACTAATTCCAGAAAATGAGGTCAACCTTCTCTAATAACCATAGCTACTGTTTGTGCTCCAGTGAGACATGCGTGTGTGGAGTTTACCTCTCATCTATTTATGGATTTGGCCTCTTGACCTGGAATTCAATGCCTCACAGTAGATCCTGTTGTGTTGTGACGGGCCATATTCCACGTGTTTATTGCACTGGCACCAGTGTGATCTGCATCTAAAGGATGAGGGAAAAGACTAGTCAAGACCTGATACTAAAATACAGCATCCATCCTCCCTGTCCTTCTAAACAACTAAATTTGATGCAAATCCTCACTTTATTTTTTATGCCTTCTTTTCCGCGGAAGGGAAAGCTACTGTAAACCCTCTTGAAGACTGTAAGCCCCACAAAAGATGGGGTTTTTGATACCCAATTTAGCGCAGGAATTATGAGCTTGGGCTTCAGGGGATTTGGGAGATTTGGGTTCTTACAGCACTGGTCAGCAGAAACATCTTGAAAGCGTATCTGGTCATGTGTTTTGAACCCATTTCAACAAAGTGATAGTTCATAATGCTTTGTCCAATCTCAGTCTCTTCTCATACAGTCAAGGGTGAAGGGACACTCAGATCCCCACTCTGAGATAGACCTAACACTCACAATGACTTTACCACCAGTAGGAAAGGGTGTGTGAGGATGGAGGAACATGTTGGGCAGCTCCTTGTTGTAACCTCAGACTCTCTGTTTCCACCCTTGACTAATCTACACCCAGGTATTTCATCCCAGCCCTTGGATAGGTATTATTTGTCCCTATCCCAAATGACTGCAGCCAGAGCATCACCAAAGTGTGCAAGGTCACCCTTTGGTCCCCCTGTGCCAGGTTCCTTCTCAAGGTCTGGCCAGCTGGGTTGGCTTGAGGCACATCACAGGCTTTGTGACATTTGGACCAGCATCTTCCTGCAACTGCCACAAATATTTCTGTCTAATCCCAGTTCATATCAGGAAGATGAAAAGAGAGGTATTTTCCTCTTGTGTCATGCGGTGACATTGCGATGGCCTTAAGCTGGCAAGTTGTCAGCAAAGAGGTTTTGTTCCCACAGAGCCACAGGGGAGGGGACAACAGAGGGGGAACAACATCAGTTTTAGTGCACAGGAGATACTCAGGTATTAGCACTGTGAAGAAGGCTGGAGCCCTCTTTAGTGTTTCCAGCACTTCATAAGTTTCAGCGAGATTTAGGGCATGGAGCCAGATGTTTAGGGAGAAATTCTGAACACTAAAGACAAGTGGAAATTTTTTTTTTTGGTAGTGTGTATTTTTTCCCATTAGTTGCAAGGCTATATTTAGAAGAGAGCCAGGGAGAGAGAGAGAGAGAGAGCGTGCATGAGAGAGATTAGGAATTTCTTCATATTCTGTAGTCACTCCAGTTCATCTTCTTGTTGGAACAGATGTCTCTTTCCTGGACTGATAGCATTCAGGTCCACGAGGAAATTGTCTTACCAGCAGCTCCTCTAACATAGAAGCGAGATTGAGCCAGAGGTAAGTGAGCTCATTGTGGAGGAATACACTGCAAGATATCGTTGCAATGAACGCTTTGGGATATTGGTCAGAGAAGAAGCGTGGCAGTGAGGGGGCCACTGGAGACCAGACCTCAAATCTGGAGTGGAAAGCATGGTTATTGCAGCAGGGACCTCTGGCAGGGACAATGGGGGAGAGAGTTCTGCACTGAACACGTGGATGAGCAGTTCAAGGAGACCCTGGCTCTGTTCTTGTGGCAGCTGTGGAAGTTCATCAGGAGGTGCCAGTCTGCACTGGCAGCTGGAAGGGAATGCAAGGGGCTTCCTGTGCTGTGAGCTTCTTTGCTTTTGGGATTTGGGGCAGTGCCAAGTAATTTGGTTGTTTCCCAAGAAGATCAGAGGTAATGAAAAGTGTTTGAAGGTATTAGATTTCCCCCATGGAAAAGTACTATACTAGCACTTGTGAGGAGTGGGGTGATGTCTTGTTCATATCTGCATCTTCCCAGGCATAATGGAATTTTTAGGAAATGCACTCAGGTAGGTTTTGGAGCCAGGAGAGGAGATGGTGCACTGCCTGGCACTGGGTCAGCTGCGACTGGGAATGTTTTACCTCTGCCCATGCAGCAGGGTGCAAGCTCAGCTCTAGGAAAGTTGCTGTTTTCTTTCTCTGAATCTGCTTGCTGAGTCACCATCCCTGGAGGTGTTTAAGGTGAGGGTGGATGAGGTACTTAGGGGCATGATTTAGGGATTGGTGGGAATAGTTGGACTTGACGATCCAGTGGGTCTCTTCCAACCTGGTTATTCTGTGATTCTGTGATTCTGTGATTTTTCTGAGGTCCTTAATGAGGCTTCTTCAGAAACTCCCTCTGCATTCATAGCAACACATGCATCAATAGCCTGAAGTTTTTCCAGGTTAGTCTGGAAAATCCTAAACTTTCAAATCCCTGAAAGCACTGGGAGCACAGTGGCTAGCAAAGGAGACCACAGAAACCACACTCCCAAAGGGTAAAGATTAGATTATCCACCCTGGGATGCTTCAAACAGAAGCCTGCTCCCTGGTCAAGTCTCCCATCTCACTGCATTCCCTGGGCCAAGCTCAGGCACAGCGCCATGCCTCAGTTTCTCCCTGCAGCCAAGACAGCAGCATACTCTGTGCGTCTGCACAGCTGCACCCGTAGCAGGTTAGTCATCATTCCCCCTTCATCCCTACCTGCACTTGTGTCACTCATGGGGTGTGAGCATTGCTTCTTCTATCACGTGTCTTTGGACCATGCAGGATCCCAGGAGTTCCCCAACAGCTTCCTTTCTTTCTCAGGCTTCTTTCAAAGGGACAGAGCAAGCAGGCAGCTAAAGGCAGAAAGAGGGAAAGTGCCCAAAGTTGACTAAATTTGCAATTAAAAATTTCCTTTTCAAGAGCAAGCAGAAATGCGTGTGCCAGATGCTGCTCAATTTGATCTCCTGCAATGTTTTTGCATTTGCTTATGAAGTTCCCATATGTGTCTATATAGTAATTTGCACTGCAGGGTTCTCTTTGTACACAGTCACAATAGCTTGTATTCCAAACTGGCATTTGTCCCAGGCACCCTTGAAATGTTAGATGGACTACTGTAATCTCAATAAAATCAAATGCATTTCTCTTTTACTATTACAACCTCCTGAGAAGAGAGGCACAAATCCATTTTTACTGACTGGGACCATAAAACTCAAAATCCACACATTTCTTTCCAGATTCAGCCTTTAACAAAAAATTAAAACCTTTTGTAATGAAAATTTCTCCAAAATATGTGCTTTCTCCTCATATCATACTGGTCCACAAGGGATAGAGAGGGATATGCTGAGGAAGTCAAGCTCTGATTTCTCTTAAAGCATCAAAATTAGAAATGCACAGCATCTACTGCAGAAATGTCACTCCATGCTCCCTTGTGACAGATGGTACTCGGTGCTATGATAGGCTATGAGATATCGGTCTTGTAAATGCTAGCAGCATGATTTATAGAGCATTCACCAAGGCACTCAACATTTCTGCCATTGCAAGGCCAAGAACTGGTCATGCAGAAAAGAGGGACGTGAAAAATGCAATGGTATCAATAAGGCGTTGTAGATACCTAAACGTTTCAGGAGGGAATTTTCTATACAGTGTGGTATAAACAAGAAAGTGGAGGTGACCAGCACTAGCAAGCCTCGTCAGAGACTTACTGAAGGACCTCTGGGGGCACTTTTGTGGGTCTAGAGAGTTGCAATGTATACGTACAATCCCACTTCTTTTTTTTGTCTTTTTTTGGTTGACTGTTCATGTGCATCTGGGCTTGTTCTTTTGGAATTTGAGGCATTACTACTGCAAATGGGCACAGAGGAGATATAAATTCATAAGAAATTTGTTGGTGCATCAATTTCCTGCACTGTGTATCTGTGGGAGCTTCATTCCATGTTTTCCATGCATGCTCAGGACAGAGCTGATGGAGGACCATGCATATCCTTCCAGGTTTTAAATAGATTGTCTCTGAGATGCCCAAGACTGGTGATCCGTTAACTGGTGTTAAGCAGCAGGTTCAAGCTCAGATGCGGAGGAGCGAGGCTAAGGCTTCGCTCCTATCTGGGTCATTTTGCTCTGTGAAGAAGAGGAATGCAGTTTGGAAAGTTGTGTTCTCCTTCTTTTAACAGGCTGTGATCCCTCAGGGCCTAGGATTATCTGTCGAACTAAATCATTGCTTAGGTACCCATAGGCTATTGCTTGTCCAAGGCTGAGCCAGGCAGCTGAGTTCATCATTCACAGAGAATCTGATTTTGGTGTTAGACTTGCTGGGGATCGTGGGGTCTGACCATGTGCACACACAACTGGAACACAACAGTGTGGGTTGGACTCAAATTATAACTCATGGCAATGCCAATCGCCCATCCACAGCAGGACTATGGAAATTAAGGACTACATGCAAGCTAACTGCACAAATCAGGCTGGAGGCAAATGGCTTAATAGCCCATCAACAACACCAGCCCACTGACCAACATTGCACTAGCTTCCACACATCCTTAGGCCATAATTCCTTGCACAACTTGAAGAGCAATCCCTGGCATGGCCAGGGACTGGACATCCAAAAACTCAGTAGGTAGATGTTAATCCCTCTTGCTGGTACGCAAAATGACTTCACATGATCTCCCTTCCAAGCAAAGGCTGTAATTCAGCACACGGCAGTTCAAACTATCCTGCAAGGTAGGAGTTGCTGGCCATCACATTCTTCATTTACATATAGAATCATGGAATTATCAAGGCTGGAAAAGACCTCTAAGACCTCATTGCTCTCTATAACTACCTGAAAGGAGGTTGTAGAGAGGAGGGTAATGGCCTCTTCTCCCAGGTGGCAGGGGACAGGACAAGAGGGAATGGCCTTAAGCTCCGCCAGGGGAGATTTAGGCTGGACATTAGGAAAAAATTTTTCACAGAAAGGGTCATCGGGCACTGGAACAGGCTACCCAGGGAGGTGGTTGATTCACCTTCCCTGGAGGTGTTTAAGGCATGGGTGGACGAGGTGCTGAGGGGCATGGTTTAGTGTTTGATAGGAATGGTTGGACTCGATGATCCGGTAGGTCTCTTCCAACCTGGTTATTCTGTGTGATGCTGTGTGTGAGATTAAGTTCAGCCACATGGGAAAACATGCTGTGGCTGACCAGTGCAGACAGAAGGCAACTGGCTATAATCTGACCCTAGTCAGGCTGGTTCTGCCATGAGTAAGATAAGATTTTGTGTAAATCTGAAATTATTTCACTTCAGGCAAACAATGAGAGGCAAGCAACACAGTCTCTTTGCTTTTGTTTCCACGGCATCAGAGAGGAAGGAAAAATCCAACTCTGGACTGAGTTTGACTGTTTCCAACAGCAATTTCCCAGCAGCTGGATCTTTCACATGCTCTGTCCAGCCACCCTTGGACCTGCAGGCTTCTAGGAGACATCAATGCCTAGGAATCAAATGAGATCAGAGACCTAATGCCTGCAAATATGGGAATTCTCCACCCTCAGAATAGCATTATTTCTACTTCAGGGTGGGATTTTTCTCTGCTCAACATTAGCTCCCTTTTCACAGCCTTGGAGCTAGACTGGCACAAGCTTTTCCCCTTCAGTAGCTGGATTAATTAGAATCATAGAATAGTTATGGCTGGAAGAGACCTTAAAGATCATCTAGTTCCAACACCCCTGCCAAGGGCAGGGACATCCCACTAGATCAGGCTGCCCAAGGCCCCATCTAACCTGGCCGAGAACACCTCCAGGAACGAGGCATCCACAACTTCCCTTGGCAACCTGTTCCAGTGTCTTCCCCACTCTCATAGTGAAGAAATTCTTCCTTATATCAAGTCTAAATCTGTCCCTCTCCAGTTCATACCTGTTACCCCTCATCCTATCACCACAAGCCTTTATGAATAGTCCCTCTCCAGCTTTCTTGTAGGCTCCTTTCAGGTACTAAAAGGTCACTATAAGATCACCTCTTCTTTGAAAGAAGAAGGTTTCTCTTCTCCAGGCTGAACAACCCCATTCTCTCAGCTTGTCCTCATATGGAAGGTGCTCCGGCCCTCTGTTAATTTTTGTAGCCCTCCTCTGGACTCGTTCCAGCAGCTCCATATCCTTTCTATGTTGAGGATTCCAGAACTGGACACAATACTCCAGATAAGGCCTCACAAGAGAGGAGTAGAGGAGCAGAATCACTTCCCTCGACCTGCTGGTCACACTTCTTTTGATGCAGCCCAGGATACAGCTGGCCTCCTGGGCTGCGAGTGCATATTGCTGGCTCATGTTGAGCTTCTCATGGACCAGCGCCCCCAAATCTTTCTCTGCAGGGCTGCTCTCAATCAGGACATCTCCCATTGTGTACTGAAATAGGGGATTGTCCCAACCCAGGTGTAGGTCCTTGTGCTTGGCCTTGTTGAACCTCATGAGGTTCGCACAGTCCCACTTCTCCAGCCTATCCAGGTCCTTCTGGATGGCATCCCATCCTTCTGATGTGGCAACTGCACCACTCAGCTTGGTGTCATCAGCAAACTTGCTGAGGGTGCTTTCAATCTCACTGTCAATATCATTGATGAAGATATTAAATGGCACTAGTCCTAGTCAGACCCCTGAGGGACACCACTTGTCACAGATCTTCATCTAGACTTTGAGCCATTGACCACTACTCTTTGAATATGACCATCCAATCAGTTTCTTATCCACCATACTGTCCACCCGTCCATATCTCTCCAATTTAGAGAAAAAGATGTTGTGAGGGACCATGTCAAAGGCTTTACAGAAGATAGATCACATCTGTCAGTTTACCTGTGTCCACTGCTGCAGTTACTCCATTATAGAAAGCCACTAAGTTGGCCACACAGGATTTGCCCCTGGTGAAGCATGCTGGCTGCCATTAATCACCTCCAAGTCCTCCATGTGCTCTAGCATAGCTTCTAGGAGGATCTGTTCTATGATCTTCCCAGACACAGAGGTGAAGCGGACAGGTCAGTAGTTCCCAGGGTCATCTTTTCTACCCTTTTTAAAAATGGGTACAAGGTTACCCTTCTTCCAGTCACCAGGGACTTTCATTCCCTTTCTCCCTCATTTCCCCCTGTGAGGAAATCCACTCCCCCTAGACTGAGCGTAAGGCTCACAGAACAAGGTCTACGACATATAGCACAAGGTCCTCAACATGCACAAAACCACCATATTTGGCCAGTTTGAGCCAGAGCTGAGTGAGAGCTTGCCAGAAGGAGAATCATACAATTTAAACTGAAAGAGAGTGAGTTTAACCCTTCATTTATAAATATGATGATAAATCACCCCAGGAACTTTAAATACGAAAAGGCTGCAAAACTAAACACGTGCTGCTGCCATCCCAGGCAGCAGAGTAATGCCAGCAAGCAGGAGAGGGTGAAGGGGACAGGGGGATTGATAGAGGAGCCAGGCTGCCATATCGGATGTTCTGATTCAGGACAGGGAGTTGACAAAAGCTGAAACTTTTTATGCTAAATAACACTCACTCTCACTTGTTAATGTCCTTTTCATCTTTCCAAGCTTAGTGCATGGCTCTCTTGTTTTCTGTTTCTGGGTCTGCATGCAGAGATTCTATCTGCACACACCAATAAATAACCTTTTTGGAGAGCAGTTAGGACAAAGCTTAGTTGCTTGACCTGCTTTTTCTTTTGTATCCCATTACTCAAATTGCTGAGCCAGATACAAATGTCCTCCTGGCTAAGGGAGTGACCCCCATTCACTTCAGCAAGTGGAAAGTGAGGCTTAAGGTTGATAGCAAGCAAAAAGCCTGAATTACATGATAGCCAAGGGTATCCTTCTGGGGCAGATGTAGCACTGAGCTGCTCATGCTAAATGAAGAAGTGTGATTCCAAGCAGCAAGCAAGTGAGGGAAGAGGCTGCAGGACCTGGTTTTAACACAGTGACTATCTGTTTCCTATTTGGCCAAAGTGTGATGGAATCGGTTGTGTCACGCAATAATGAGAAAGTATTTCAGAACAAGTCCCCCTCTCCCAGTGTTGAGCAGAGACCTTTACCAGAATGAGGGAAACCAGGTCAACCTCCACTTTCCGTCCCTCCCCTTATCCCATTTCTACCCAGATGTCTGCTGTACTTTTAAGGCAATGTTACCCACAGTCTCACAGCCAGACAGAGAAAATCCAGCCTGAGAGGTATAATATGACAGAATAAGCCAACTGGCGCAGTCAGACAGCGCTCAGAAGGATGTGTGTTTACCCATCTTGGACTTCATTGAATGCCAGCTCCAGAGAAACAAGGATTGCATGAAAATCTGGGGGGGCAAGAGCTGAATTAGGCATGAAGAAAGCTGATTTTATGATTCCAAACTCTTTGGAGATTTTAGGAAGGGGGTTAGCACAAAGGCTATTTACTCTGTGAGTAAAGGTGATTGTGGTTCCTGCAGCTCTGCATGAGCTCATGCCATAGCTCCAAGTAATAAATAGTGCAAAACATAGTAAAATAAAGGTTTGCAGAGGCTGGAAAGCTTCTCATGTATTTAGTCATGCCTCTCACTGATTGTTATATCCCACCATTCCTTGGTGATGGATGGCTGAACTGACTCACTTTAACACCTGTACGAGTATTTCTGATAGCAGAGACATTTGGTTGGTGTAATTTTTGAACTTGAGAGGCTGTACTGGAAATCTTCAGATATTTAGCTTTTCCTCAGACATGAGGTCATGCTGCCTTTCTGTGTCTTGTTCAGCTTGATGCAAAATGGGGCAACGTATCCTTCTCAAGGGCTTGGGGTCCCACAGTGGAAAAATACTTAGTAGCTGTTAACCAGGGGTTTGGTCCAGCTCCATCTCATTAAATGCTCTCAGAGGAATGCTGCTGCTTTGCTAGTCCAGTTCTCCATCCCTTCTGCTTGTGACCCATGAGATGATAGCAGTCCCAGAAAGAAAGGAAAAGGCTATTCACCCAAACATCCATCAGTAACAATTTGATTAGTGGAAGACTTTTCCCACTGAAGTCCAAGAGGCAACTTTCCACAGCCTGTCAGTGAGGAAATCTTCAGAATCAATTAAATCTGTTGAGAATTCTTTCATGTTGCTGCTTAGATTTTGAGCTCAGACAGGACAAAGACACAAACTCCAATTCAGCTCCTTATTTGCATATTCAGTCCATCAAACACAATATTACTTGGGGTTTTTTTGCAGTTTACAGTATCCAGATTTTATTTCACTGTACATGGTGCTCAGTAAGAGTGGTGGCTTTGTAAGCCAGCATACTGTACATGCTGATGATATTAATTTCTCTGCATGCACAGAACTCATAGTGGATCCTTTTCTATTATTCTATAAAGTGCCCTACATACCTCAACAGCACTGCAAGAATGAAGAATATCTGAATGCATTTTGAATTATTGATTTCACTGAGCCAGAAAAAGAGAAGTGTAATATGATTATTAGGTGTTTGTGATAAAGGATTTCAGAGTAAAGATGAATCTCCCAGAGGAGGCAAGCTACAAAAAAATGTAAAATAAGATCAAAGAGACAGTGCCTTAAAATTGTGATAGAACAAATGCATACGCAACTCAGTATACACATCCTAAGGGATGGTATGGGTGATTTTGTCTTCTCCTCTTCCTCAGCTATCATAGAATGGTTTGGGTTGGAAGGGACTTCAAAGATCAACCAGTTTCAACCCCACTTCCAGGATGCGGGAGGTGATTCTGCCCCTCTACTCCACTCTTGTGGGACCCCACCTGAGTATTGTGGCCAGTTCTAGAATCCCCAACATAATAAGGACATGGAACTGTTTTAATGCATCCAGAGGAAGGTTACAAAGGTGATCAGAGCGCTGGAGCACCTCTGCTATGTAGATAGATTGAGAGATTTAATGTTGTTTAATGTTGTTTAATGTTGTTTAATGTTGTTTAATGTTTTATGGTTGGACTCAATGATCCGGTGGGTCTCTTCCAACCTGGTTATTCTGTGATTCTGTGATTGTTCAGCCTGGAGGAGAGAAGGCTCCAGAGAGACCTTAGACAGCCTTCCAGTATCTGAAGGGGGCCTGCAAGAAAACTGGTGAGGGACTTTTTCCAAGGGCATGGAGTGATAGAGTAGGTGGAATGGCTTTAAATTGGAAGGGGAAGATTTAGATTAGACACTGGGAAGAAATTCTTCACAATAAAGGTGGTGAAACACTGAAACAGGTTGCCCAGGGAAGCTGTGGATGCCCCCTCCTTGGAAGAGTTCAAGGCCAGGATGGATGGGGCCTTGAGCAGGCTAGTGTAGTGGAAGGTGTCCCTGCCCTCTGCAGGGGGGTTGGAACTGGATGACCTTTAAGGTCCCATCCAATCCAAAATATTTTATGATTCTATGAAACTGAAAAGGGGCAAAAAAGCACCCACATTCAGTCCTCCACAGAAGACTCGCTGGCCATATCCCATGACCCCACTCACCAGTGCAGGCTGGGAACTGCCTTACTGAAAAGGACACGGGTTTTGTGGTAGATTGTAGGCTGAAAAAGGACAACCAAGCAGCGTGCACTTGCTGCAAAAAAGGCAAATCAATATTATTTTACATTAGGAGGTTCCTAGTCAGCAGATGAAAGGGGATAATTATCTCCATTAATTCATCACTAGTGAAGTGCCTAGTTTGAGACCATGATGATCAGGGATCCAGTGGGTCTCTTCCAACCTGGTTATTCTGTGATTCTGTGATTCTGTGAAAGACAGGAGAGGAACCAACAGAGGCTTCACCAGGATGGAAGGAATGCACCAGTACAGCCTGAGGCTAACCACCTGGTCTTTGCAGAGGACTTGGAGGTCCTGGGGGATGCCAAGATGTACATGAGCCAGCAGTGCACCATTGTGAGAAAGAAAGCTAACAGCTTCCCAGGCTGCCTTAGGAGGAGTATTGCCAACGGGCCAAGTGAGGTGATCCCCTCTGCACAGCACTGAAGAGACACATCAGGAGTGCTGTGTCCAGCAAACACACAGAGTCTTGGGAATCTCTTCTCCTAAATCTCAGTTTTCCAGCTTTTTATTCCAGAGATCTGGAAGTCTGCTTTTGTCAGGAGGTGTGGAGAAGTTCAAGAGCTTGAGAGTTATGGCTAGCAGGGATCTGTAATTCAGTATCCCAACAAGAAACCTTTTCTTGACTGGGCAGGAAAAGGCTTCAGAATTTGTCAGGCAGGTTCAGAACTGCTGTGATGCTCTCTGGACTGTCAGGCAGTCTCAAAGCTGCTGTGATGCTCGCTGGAGCCAATTAGGACTGTCCTTGCAAAACATTTCCTTTTGGCCAGCAGGACCTCTCCTGAGAACCAGTTTTTCACTGAAAGGCTTCTGACCTAGGCAGCTTCCTCCTCTGCCTTGTACATAGAATCGTAGAATCACTAGGTTGGAAAGGACCCACTGGATCATCGAGCCCAATCATTCCTATCAATCGCTAAACCATGCCCTTCAGCACCTCATCCACCTGTCTTCTAAACACCTCCAGGGAAGGTGAATAAACCACCTCCCTGGGCAGCCTGTTCCAGTGCCCAATGACACTTTCCGTGAAATGTTTTTTCCTAATGTCAAGCCTGAATCTCCCCTGGCAGAGCTTGAGGCCATTCCCTCTTGTCCTGTCCCCTGTCACTTGGGAGAAGAACCCAGCTCCCTCCTCTCCACAACCTCCTTTCAGGTAGTTGTAGAGAGCAATGAGGTCTCCCTTCAGCCTCCTCTTCTCAAGGCTAAACAATCCCAGCTCTCTCAGCCGCTCCTCGTAGGACTTGTTCTCCAGCCCCTTCACCAGATTCACTGCTCTTTTTCTACATAGCTACCAAAAGCTTAAAGCATCTCACAGGACATGTGACAACTTTTGTCCATCATCTCAATCCTCTCAAGCAGCAAAAGGATGAGTGTAGGCAGAAAGCCAGCTGTCAGAGGATGTGGCATGCTTGGGGGAGCAAACATCTAGACTCCCTTAGAAATTTAAGCCTCCTTTATTGAGACATGCAGCCTTGTTACACTGTGGTTCTTAGGAGCTCTAGAAGATGCATTTGCAACTCCTTGCCTCCTAGCCCTTCTGCACTTGGCTCTTTGGTAGCAGGGATTTCAAACCCTCATAACTCAAGCCTTTCAGCATCATTCTCTGCTGATTCAAGCTGATTTTTTTTAACCTCAAAGTCCTGTTCCACCACTTTGAGATATTCCAGACATTTTTCAACCATTTATTTTTATTGAAACCAGCCAAGTCTCTGTATATATTGGACTTTTTTTTATCTTTGTAATATACAAATCAGTTTAAAATAGTGTATAAGTCAGGAATGATTTGCAAATTAAACTGTCAAGCCCTGGCAAGCATAGCGGCTTACGCCCTTGGTTTGAAATCTCCCGGCTGTTTTGGCTGAGAGTGCAGATCTCGAGAAGATGCCACACAATCTGCTTGTGCTTTCCTATAAAATTCAGCCATCCTTTGACTTCAGGGAAGTCTCACAGTTCCTGAAATTCTGTTGCATGTAACTCTTTAATGGGATCACTTGACCAAGGGAAGGAGGGTGATATATTAGGATTCAGATGCTGGGACTATGGTTGTGCCAATGGGCTGGGCAAGTATCTTCCAGTTGCCTGCACAGTCCTGCTCCCATGGCATGGCAGGAAGAGCCTTGAGTAGAAAGAAGCTGTTCCATTGGAGGAAAGGCTCAAAAGAATAAGTACCATGTTCAGGAAATAAGACTTGATAAGAGCCTCATATTGGACTGATCATCCCTGTCACAGCATGTGCCCTCCATGAGCATCAACACACTCTGCTTGGAGTCAGCAATTCCATCCATTTCTCTGTACCATTTGACATGACTGGGTCAAACATGACTACATATAGGTCCCCTGACTTGCTCTTCTACTATGCTCCCCTCAGCACAGTTTACATATCTGTTCTTCAGACCTTAAAACCACTTTTTGCACAGGTAAGGGGAAGAGAAACATGTCTTCTCCAAATCATGCATCTGGAACCACTGGAAGACAGTATTTATAAATCCGGATATTCTCCTAGCAATTATTGGTAATCTAGTATTGACAGATGAGACAGTCAGAGAGTACAGCAATGTATATAATTACTGAGGATGTACAAATACATTGGTTAAAATGCTCCTAGGTGAGAACATTTTGAGCCCTAAGGAGTATTGACATATCCATCAATATAACTCTGTTTCTTTTCTTTCAGATCTCTGGGAAATCAGTGACTATGCCGACCTCCTCCACCCAAGTGCCAGCCTTTGACTCTATCAACTCCACCAAGCAACCCAATTCCAGCATCTACTTGTTCTCCAAGTTCATCCACCCTGACAAAGAACTGTACACAGAATTTTACAGCCTGTGGATTGCCCTGATGGTAGTCAATGCCATTATTTTCCTGGTCGGTGTTGTGCTGAACAGCTTAGCCCTCTACGTCTTCTGCTTCCGCACCAAGACAAAAACCACCTCTGTTATTTACACCATCAACTTGATTGTTACTGATCTCTTGGTGGGCTTTTCCTTGCCTGTCCGGATCATCATGTTCTACAGTGCAGGGGACTGCCTGAATTGTTCCTTGGTTCATATATTTGGTTACTTTGTCAACATGTATTGCAGCATCCTCTTCCTGACGTGCATCTGTGTTGACCGCTATCTGGCAATCGTACAGGTGGAGGCCTCACGTAAATGGAGGAATCCCACCTGTGCCAAAGGGATCTGCATCTTCATTTGGGTCTTTGCAACTGTGGTGACTTTCTCTATCCTGACTATGGCAATACAGTTTGCTGAGTGCTGCCTTTCTAAGATTCTGGTCCTGATGGTCTGTGAGTACTTCTTCCCCCTCATCATAATCATCTTCTTCACCACAAGGATTATGTGTGCTCTGTCCAAGCCCAGCCTCATGCACCAGAGTCGGGAGAGGAGAATGAGGGCTGTGCAACTCCTTATCACTGTCCTCATCATCTTCATGATCTGCTTCACTCCTTTTCACGTGCGTCAGGTAGCAATTTCCATCAACCCAGACATGCCCCATGATGTCAGCCTCCTTGTCTACCATGTGACAGTGACTCTGAGTAGCCTCAACAGCTGCATGGACCCCATTGTCTACTGCTTTGTCACCAATAACTTCCAGTCAACCATGAAAAACATCTTTAGGAAAACCGAGCCAGAGCAAACCAGTGTGGACATCCAGTGTATGAACAAGAACTCCAAGGGCCCCAATGCAATTATGGCTTTCTCAAACACAATAGGAAGCCCTGTGAGCATGCCATCACCAAGCAGCATCCAAATGTAACCCACATCTGACAGGATACACTGCAGTAAGCCAGTGTAACAATGCTGGAATACTACTAGTATGCACAGTATTGTGATCTTTGACCTTTTTGTCTCTTAGACTGAGGTTCAGAATGACGGTGGTGGAATTTATTCCTCTAGAAGATTGTGGTCTGTTTGGGAAATGGAACTTGCAATGCTGTTAGTACCAATACAAAGGAGAATCTATAAACTTCTGTTCCCAACAGGAAAGTTTTCTTTGTATTTTAATACAGACATTTTGCTAGCATATTCTTTACTGTGGTTTTCTTTTTGTGTTCAACATTATAACATGACAATCCTAGAATTACCTAGAAAGCAGGAAATCTTTATTTTTCTATGAAAGCATTGGGGCTTTGGGTGTGTACATAAGAGTGAAGGATAAGAGGTTTCTGGAGGTATCCACTAAAGAGATTTTCCATGCCAATGGAGTGGGAAAGAAAGTATTCTAGCCTACCTGTAACTAGTAACTACTAATCTGTTTCTGAAAAGGTCTGAGCCTTCTCAGGAAAGAGAAGATGAAATCAAGCAGTAAAGTCTCCTTTCACTATTTCAGCCATAAAAAAAAAAAAAAAAGTATATGTGGGTGTATATGTTTTCATACACATTGTCTGGGCTTGGGGAAAGGTTAAGTATATGTTCCACCTTCATTTGGATCACTAAATCCCCTGAACTGTGGACAAGTATACAAAAAAGCTGTGAAAATGAACATGCTCTCTAGCAAATTCTGCTGTTCTGCTTTCTCTCCTGAAGAACAGCCAAGATGAAAAGCAGAACCAGTCTATGAAGCTATACTACTCTTGTTTGACTTTCCTTCCTGGTATGTTGTGAGATCAGGGTTTTCTCTCCCCTATCAGTCCATCCACTCAGTCGCTTAAATGCTACTGCTTCCAAGGATGGAAAAAGAATCCATCTCAAGTTGAAATTCACCCCACTGTAAAAGTTATTAGGATGATCTGAGTGCCATGTTTAAAAGGTATGTGAGGCTATGGATGCCAAAAACTTCTGTCTGCAACAATGGGTAAACTGTTTAAGATTACATTGTACCAATTAAGTAATGCAAATACAAACACTTTTCCTAGGAAAACAGCAAAATCTGCAGCATGAACAGCAATAACTTTCTCCTCACTCACAAATCTATTGCCCCTCCAGCTGGTAGGCCACTGATTTCATCAAGTCCAGTGAACAGCTCTTCCTGGTAATCACTGGTGTGACCATTCAGAATGGCAGGATTTATGGCTGGTCCAAGCTGGGTCATCCTAGAGTTCCCCAGGGGTCTGAATATGGGACAGCCTTCTCTATTTCACAGGAACACAACATAACCAATGCTTCAAACCACCTCTTCCATTTGAGTTTGCAAGTGTTTGCCTCTTTCAACACACATTTTCCCTAATCTGTTTCCCTGACCAATCTAGTGGTAACAAAACCTTAACAGTCAACACCAGTGTAATACAAGTATCTAGCCAGTGATGAGTACAGTTGTCCCTTGGAGCACTGAGCATCCCAGTTCCTGTTTGGGGCAGTGGATAGAGAGTTATTCAGCTCACAGAACCAGAGTCCGCCCAGCTGAATATCCTTGGCTTCCATGTTGCCTAGATCTCCAGGGTTGTAAATGGAGCCCAGACACTACCTGCACATGGATATACTTCTATACGTATCTCCTAATCCAGCACCAAAGTTCACCAAGGGAAAGACTCCATTACTAACACGCCAGTGCCTAACACCACAGTAGGCATGATGGGGTGTCACCGCACCTCTAGCTCCCACTGCACAATATTGTGGTTCTCCTGCAAGTTCTGCTCTGTCCCAATGGCCCTACCCTCACATATCCTATAGCATTCAATTCTGCTTGGGCAGCTGAGACCTTGTGCATGAAATGAAATTATATATCTGGGATCTACAAATGAGGAGCATTCAGTTGGCTACTGCAGGGGCCTGCAGGTCTCATCCAGAACGTCAGCATGACACTGTTAGCTGTAGTTGATTAATTAGCTCACTTGACTGTTCTAGGGCACAGTGACTGCTGTTGCTGGGTATACATCCTCTTTGAGTCTTTCCCAAGGAACACGGCTGACTCAGTGCCCTTCCGCTGGAAGCTCTATTCCTTAGCAGAAGATTTTGCTTCTAAGAGGTTGTGATGAGGGCCACCAACACTGTGGCTCTAGCCCACAGGATGTAAGACTGTTATCTTGGTCATTATTTCTCATTGTAGATACGACCATGAACATAGTGAGTCTTTTCAGGGCCCACCTGTACTATGTTTTCCTTCTGCCTCATCTGTTTCCTTACTCATTTGCACCTCACTGACAGAGGTACCTAACAGCCGAAGACATCTTCTTGACAGCTCTCTGTTAAATGATGCATCAGTACACACGGATTAGGCTCTGACTTCTCAACCAGGCTGACTGCTTCACATTTCTGCCACCGTTTTCCAGCAGCCACTCATCTGGAAAAAATACATTACTCCTCAAAGGTCTGAACTTACCTGCAAACTCTAAAAACCCCTGCCCACCAGCCCATAACACACTCTCAGACCTTTCCATGCCTCCTAAGCTGTTTGTAATGAAAATGTGTGTTGTGTATACAGAGCTGTTAAAAGTGCTGTCTTTTGCCAAAACTACTTCAGAAAAACAGGAGGAAAAGTGCAGGCTCAGTGCATAGCTTATTTTAGTTTATTTGTTCCAACAAGCTACAGCTTCACATCTCCCTTTCTTTTCCCATCAGCAGTATTTTTGCCATATACAGACACATCTTAACATTGTTTTTAGAGCAGTTCCTTATTTTAGGTCAGTAAAAAATCTCTAAAGATTATTTGCTTAGGTTTTTAAGTTCCTAAACAGTGTTTCAGTTGAAGCTCTGTCTTTCTGTTGTAATCATGTGTAATAGTGTGAATTCCCTTTATTATCCATGTATCATTCACTTCCCATAAAGGTCATAGAGTCATAGAATTGCTTTGTTGGAAAAGACTTTTGAGATCATTGAGTCCAACTGCAGCTGCCCACTACTAAATCATATCCCAGAGCACCTCATCTACCTGTCTTTCAAATACCTCTAGGGATGGGGACTCAACTACCTACCTGGGCAGCCTCTTCCAGTGCCCGAATAGTTTTGGTGAAGATTTTTTTTCCTAATGTCTAATCTGAACCTTCCCTGGTGCAACTTAAGGCCATTTCCTCTCATCCCATCACCAGTCACTTGGGAGAAGTGAATCCTTCCTTTCAGGGATTTGTAGACACTGATAATGTCTCTCCTTAGCCTCCTTTTCTCCAGGCTAAACAACTCCAGTTTCCTCAACCACTCCTCAAAAGACTTGTGCTCCAGCCCCTTCACCAGCTTTGTTGCCCTTCTCCTAATGTGATCCAGTGTCTCAATGTCTTTATTGTAATGAGGGGCCCAAAACTAAACACAGGATTTGAGATGCAGCTTCAGCATCACCAAACGTGACCAAGAGTGACTTCCTGGTCCTGCTGGACACACAGTTTCTGATACAGGCCAAGATGCTATTGGCCTTCTTGGCCACCTGGGCTAACTGCTGGCTCATATTCAGCTGTTGTCACACAGTACACATAGGTCCTTCTCTTCCAGGCAGCTTTCCAGTCACTTTTTCCCAAGCCTCAAGTGCTGCACGGGGTGGTTGTGTTTCAAGTGCAGGATTTGGCACTTGGCCTTGTTGAACGTCATACCATTGGTCTCAGTCCATCAATCCAGCCTGTTCAGATCCCTCTGTAGATCCTCCCTGCCTTCAAGCAGATTGACTCTTCTACCAAGTTTACTGTTATCCATAAACTAACTGAGGGAGCACTGAATCCCCTCATTCAGGTCATTGATAAAGATATTGAACAGAACTGGACCCAGCCCAGAGCCCTTGGGAACATCACTTGTGACCAGTCTCCAACTGGATTGAACTCTGTTTACCATGATTCTTTGGGCCCAGCCATCCTCACATTTTTTACCCAGCAGAGAGTGTGCCTGTCCATGCCAGCAGCAGCCTGTTTCTGAAGACAAATAATGTGAGAAAAGGAGACAAAGGCTTTACTGAAGTCCAGGTACACTAGATCCACAGCCTTTCCCTTGTCCATTAAGTGGGTCACCTTGTCAGAAGGAGATCAGGCACGTTTGGCAGGACCTGCTGTTCATAAAACCATGTTGACTGGGCCGGATCACCTGAGACCACATAATTCTCTTTATTTGATAATGCCTATTGCCTTATCCATCGGTTTCAGCTGCCCTTCTTTATTCTGTACCAGCTCCAAAGCAGTTTCTGGTCCCTTCTCTAGGACATAGTCTCCAAAAATTGGAAAGAGATTAAATCATTCAGAAACTAGCCTATTTTTCAGTGATTTTTTTCTGTTCTCTGTTTAATCCATATTGTTTGCACATCTTGCTTTTCCTCAGGGTGCAGCACTTGCTAAACTTCTGTCCTATTTAAAGTTATCCATTTCTGCTCAGGGCACAATGCTGAAAATCAGTATCGAAAACTCTGCTGTCATCAGAAATACTCTTCCAAATGGCACAGTTTTGGTGGGCACATTCCATCTGCCAGTTCGCATTGCTGCTGAAGCCTCCCTCAATTCTCTGTGTTTCTGGAGATCGAGGTGAGATCCCTCACCTCTCAATCGGCACTATTGCTCTGCTCAGGCTGTCTCCTTGGGTTGCCTCTTAGTGACCACCAACAGTGATTGCAATCATCCTGCTCCTACCCAACACAATAGGGAAACCTCCAAGGGTGATTCAAGTAGCTCCACATATCATTAAATACATGCAGAGAATGACAAGGTAAAGCACATACAAGTCAGCTTTTGCAAGGCAGTCTTTCATGCAGAGTATTTAAAGATTTAGATGCCAAATTCCCAATGATTCCAAACAAAATCAGGCACTTAACAGCTTTTGAGCAACTGGATCACTATTCAGAGGCTGAAATAGTAACAGGGTTGGATGGACATTGCATATCATGCTGTCACCACCAAGACTGCAGTAGACAGAATACAGTGTTCCCTAAAGAGCTTAACAGCAGTGAAATCTCTGTTAAAAGCCTCGACCTTTCAGGGGGATTACAGTATCCAGTCCTCTTTGATGTGCTGTTGTTCTCTTGTGCATCTAAAATCCCATAAAGCGAATTAGAAATATCATCTTCTACCAGCTGCCCAGAGGCTAGCAAAAAAAAAGATGAGTGAAAAATCTTACATGCATTTCCTGGGATCTCAGTCATTCCTTTGGCAAGAGCCCTCTGCTAACCATGAGCTTATTTGCCTGAGTCACAACACACAGATGTTTGCAGGAATCCCCTTTTGGCATGCCAGGGGATAGGTATCCAGGAATAAAATGTAGCTTCTTTTGCTCTTTGCTGTGTCCCACCTGCATTGCATCCAGCACAGCCCATGAAAGCATCTTTTTCTTTGCAAGGTGTTTCCTATAAGAGCCCAGAAACCTATAGCAAGCAAAGGTGCAGAACTGCTAGTCCTCAGTCATACTGCAAATATATCTGGGCCAAGCAAAGCTGAAAATCCCCAATTCTGCACCAGAAAAGAAGCCTCTGACTCCACATGTGGGCTTATCTGCCAGACTATCTTCCTCCAGTGCTCTGAGTAAAGCTGCCCTCCCTTCATAACCATCCTAATAACAACTGCAAAGAGGAAACAACACAGCCATGTACAAAGACAATTTCTTCCTTCCTTGTCCCTCTGGGCTTTGCCGTCCCTCAGATATGTGCACACCAGTCTCATTAGTCAGCCTAATCAGCATTAATAAGCGCTGTTAGCAAGTGTAGGGTTAACTTGGAGAAAGGAAGAGGAAAGTGGAACTGTCCACGTTAGGGCTTTCAGTTGCTCTGGGGCAGGGGAAGAAGAGGAAGACATGGCAGGGGAACCAGAGCCCCAGATAAAGTAAGAACAGAGGAAGGAAAAGGGAAGGAGCCAATGGCTTAACCAACAAGTGGAGCTCCACAGAGGGGAGGGCTGGTGAGACCAAGGATGAGGAAGCTAATATACGGGAAAGCAGCCAGGGAACACAAGGACCTGATATCCAGCAATGGATGACACAGGAAAACAAGAGAAGGCTTAGCTCACTTTTCCCCCTCTGGGCTTCATTAGTCCCAAAACAGGAGCTCTAGGGAGGATTCCAGTGCTTGGATCAGAGCAGAAAGACTCCCATTTTAGGAAGAAAAAGCCTAAAAGCAGAGCACTTTATCCCCTTTCCATGGTGAGGCCCAGGAAAGGGACAAGAGTGATCTACCCACAGCCATGTGAGCTTCTGTAGTCTTGGGGTAGAAGACTGGGAGGTGTCTTGTGTGCTAGGAAAAAGGAAGAGGGGCTTTGTCCAACCACCCTTGGAGTGCAAGGGGTGCAAGTGGGGCCTTGGAGTGGTGTGCATGCTCATGGGCTAGGAGCAGCATCCACTGTGTGTGTTGGCTACAACAAGCAGGATTGTCACGGGAAGTGATGGGTGATGCTTGTGCTAGATAGTGCCAACTGATGTGATCCCAGCACACATCCCCACTCACCAGGACACCCCAGGCAGACTGGGAGATTGCAGCACATCCTCAAGCACAGGAAATGATTGATTATTCCACTGCATTATTTCAGTGCTTTGTGGTGGGTACTGTTCAGCCACTGGGATCTAATAGGGATGCAAAGGGGAATACCCACTGCCATACTCCTCCACTTCCCATCACTTTTATCCCTCCTTTCGCACGTGCAATTCCTTTTCCTCATGTCCCCAGTTTGTTCCATCCCTCTACTCCCTTTGCTACAAGACTCTGTCCCTCTATGTTTCCAGGTCTCCAGGACTTATCTGAAGATAAGTCCCAAGTCCTGCCTTCCAGGAAGGAGGTTGGGGGTGTCATCACAGCATGTGTAGCCACAAGTCATCTGTTTTCTGAGATATGCAGCCTGATGCTTTCCTCTGCTGAGTGCCAGCTGTCCATATAATCATCCACACAACAGTCCTACACCAAGCTGAGAAGAGGACATTGGACCAACAGAGCCCTTTATGCTGGGCAAAGATCTAGCTTTGCTTAGACCTGGTTCTACCTCTCCTGTATACCCAGCAGACACTGCAGAAAGCACCAAAACTTCCCTGGCAGAGATGTGAGGTTCCCCAAGTGTTTTTTAACCTGCCAATGCTGGTAGTATATCAAGATCTTAGTTTATTAAACTGTTCAACTTCAGGATACTTGACTGTAGCATTAGAGATCAGATTCATCTAGGTAAGGGTTTGAGTTTTAACACAAGTGATTATGCTTTGCCTTCATGGCTGCCCGTCAAACTAGCAGCCCAGCTCAGGACTGAGGTTCTCCTTTCCAGCTGCCCATATAACAAGGAAGAGCCTGTCAGATTAAATAAAGTTGAGCTTACATATAGGAGAGCCTCCTGGTAATCTCAGTGGAAGTTCACAGAGAGGATCTGCTGTCATCCCAATGAGAAGGGAAGTTGTCCTCTTCCAATTGCATTCCCCTTCTTGTATTTGCCTTAATAAACCCAAGGCTTCATGCTGGGGAGGGCAGACTGCTGTCCATCACTTTTCAACACCAGGCTACAGAAAAAAAAAAAAGGGAAATATTTACCATAGATGTTTCATTTAAGCTCTGTTAATAGCAGGAAATTAAACAACCAGCAGCCCTTGCTCATTTGCTTTCTTTGTTGACATGACAATACAAGACCATCAAAAAATGGCCCACTAGAAATAATTATGTGTGCTTAGGACCACAAGGAGAGATAAACAATGGAATAACATGGACAAGCAAGTCCTTCATCACTCTTGATGTTATGTCATTTTGACTCAGTTTGATCTGGACAAAAAAAATCTCTTTACCTGCCTCCTTCCAGCCCCACCACCCAATTAGTCCGTTTCTCTCAGGTAACACATCTGACTTGCAGCTGCTGTAAAATGTCTGAACAGGATATGAAGAGCAGATTTTCCTCAAGCGCTCTGCTCTTGACTACAAGATGCAATTGAATAGATGTGGTAGAGCATGTAGACATCTTGTAAGGAGGGAAAGGGATCACTTCAGCAGAGCTTTCTGGAGACATGACTTAAAGCTGCTCTTTGAAAGATAACTGTGAGCAGAGATCAGAATAGGCTGCAGCACCATGCTTCAGTGGGCAAATGTGATCCAGAGTTTGGCTCTCATATGGGTCATGGACGGACATAAATTTGAGGATAAGCTGGCTCCCAGCCAAAAAAGTGCTCCATGAATATGTGGATCTGCCACAACATGCTTTATTTTGTCAAAATATTAATCAAGAGCTCTGATCCAAACATATCTTCTCCAACCACCTCACCTTTGCTTTTTCAGTAGGAACAGCCAAAGAGCAAGCACTAAGCTGAGCTCCAGCCCCAAATTCTTGAGGATGCCCTGGAGGCCTTGTCTCACCATTGCAGAAGATCCCTCAGGTTCTCTTTTGCCCTTCAGTGGACCCTGACAGGACTTTCCTTACATAACCTTAAAGCAACCAAACAGAATTCCCTCTCTGTGGATCAAGCACTCGGGAGTAAAATAACAGCCAAGATTTTACTCAGAACAGCTTTACTTCCATCTCCTCCAAGACAGGCCTCTAAAAAGGCCTAGAAGTGATTGTCTCTACAGATGGAGAAAAGCAGACATGGCTGTAGGTTAGTTAAACAGATTCCCCCAAGAGACTTGCCCAGAGGAAGTTTGTATCGGAGTAGAGCACAGCGTGAAAGCCTTGGGCCAGAGCCCAGCCATTGGCTCATCCTTCCTTTGATCTCACAGGCAGCATCTCTCCAGCCAGAGAAGGACCCCTATAAATTCAGTCGTGAAACTCATTAGACAGAAGCCTAGACCAAAGCTCAGTATCCAATCCCTTGACAGTTTGGATAGCTCAGCAACTGCCCAAATTCTGGCTTCCCAGGGGAGGCGTCTCTTGATTGATATTATTTAGAGTTGGAAATGCCGTCCTCCCAGCACTGCTTGGAAAACATGGTGGTGCTCAAGACGGGCTTCTCCACATAGCTGCCCATTCGCAGTGCATGTGGTGGGAATCTGTTGATAGGTTCTTGACAGAAGTTATGGCTTGTTTACCTGGTAGCTTTATTTTGTGCCTCCTAACCAACCTGGAAATCCTTCCTCTTCTAACCCCTTGGCCTGCTATTATATACAAAGAAGTCTACATGATAATTTTGGCAGCCATGCTTCATCTTATGATAAACACTGCATAAAGCAAACAGATTGGTATTGTCATAATTAAAGCAAAATATTGGATGGTTTATCTATACAATTCTAACAGTTCTGCCACTGCTAGAATTTTACCTGCCTGCAGAGGCTTCAGCAAGCCCTTGTAGGGTATATTAACCCATGCAATATCAAACCAGGCTCAACAACCCTGCTGCCTCCCAAGGCTGTAAGGACTCAGAAGCCAGCAGAATTTCTTCCTAAGGTTACTACATGCCTAACAGAGATGAATGAGAAAGCTTCACTCTGTCATCCCAGCATCAAGTAATTTAAACTGGAGCCCCTCTTTCAGAAAAGCCTGCTGTTTTGCTCTAATGTCTCTTTGAGGTTTAGAGAACATAAAGAACATTCTTTGTATTTGCAGAGTTCTGTTCCAAGCCGCTGATATTTGCTCTGTCTTTGTCTAACAGATTACTACGCCCCTAAATGCCACATATTTTTGCTCCCAGCAAAGGTATTTGTAAACAACACTCCATTCCAGCACTCAGACAAAATGAAGTTACTCTGCCTCTCTTTATAAAACATCTTCCCAAGATCAGACTTTTTGGTGTTTATTTGCAGATGTTTCAACTGCCTCTTCCAGGTAGGGGCATCATCAAAAGATCAGGCACAGAGGGGTATTAGTCTATCAACTGATTTAATGTTTTAATTCTTAAAATTATTTAATTAATCAGGTAGGCTTGTTCTTTTGGGCTGGAAGGGACCTTAAAGATCATCCAATTCCAACCACCCTGCCACAAGCAGATACATCATCCACCTGATCTGTTTGCTCAAAGCCCCAACCAACCTGGCCTTGACACTTCAGGGATGGGACATCCACAGCTTCTCTGAGCAACCTGTGCCAGCGCCTCACCACCCTCACAGGAAAATATTTCACCCTAATATCTAATCTAAATGTCCCCTCTTTCATCCTAAAATCATTCCCCCTCATCCTATCCCTGCATTCCCTGACAAAGAGACATTCCCCATGCTTTCCTGTAGCCCCTCTTTAAGTACTGGAAGGCTGCTGTTAGGTCTCCCAACAGCCTCTCTTCCCCAGGCTAAATAACTCCACCTCTCACCATGTCCTCCTATGAGGAGTGCTTCAGCTTTCTGATCATCTCCATAGCCTCCTCTGGACTATGTCCTTCCTCTGCTAAGGAATCCAGAACTGAACCAGGACTCCAGGCGAGGTCTCACAAGACCAGAATAAAGGGGCAGAATCACCTACCTCCCTTGACCTGCTGGTCTCACTTCTTTTGCTGCAGCCCAGGACCCAGCTGTCTTCCTGGGCTGCAAGCACATATTGCCAGCTAATATCAAGCTTTCCATCAACCATTTCTTTACACTGGGCCAGATGGGATGTGATACAGATGGACGCTGGGACACAGCTGACTCTCAAGGACGGTGTGAGCATTTTGCCTCTCTATCCATGACCCAGAGCTCCAAGGCTGCCAGAAATAATGTGTATCCTTAATATTTTTGGCTTCCATTCAGCCCCTACACTACCTGGCCAGACCTGCTTAACAGAGTCCACGAACTCTGCATTTGGCAGGCATATGTACAGCTCTTCCAAGCCCATGAGGATTGGAAGGGGGAGTGTGTTCTCTGCATGTTGTCTTTACAGCTGCTGTGTTTAATATCAGCAGCAACAGCTGCCAGTACAGGGGATGTGGATGTGTTATTTGCAACTTTATGTTCACAATCAATAGAGCAGCTGTTTGTTCTGCAAGATCCTAGGGGGCGAGAAAAATCAATGGGTTCTGCCAAGAGTATCCTGGAGGGTCATTTGTCAGCAATGCTGAACAAGGGAGCTGGAGAGTCTGCACTAAACAGGGTAGGACACCTGCACAGAGGCCTTCTGGAGTAAGTGTGGTTGGCAAAGCACAGTGTGCATTTGCAATTATAACTGTGTGATGGAAAAAGAGGACAAGGAGCCTGGCAGAGACAGCTGCAGGCAGGGAAGTCCTCTCACCCATGGCAGGCAGCAGGAGCCTGTGGACTGTTTAATACGCCAGCAAATTCCTGTTGCTTGATGCAAACCAAACATCACCCAAATCCCAATCTAGTAACCACTAGCAGCCGGGAACGATTCCACTGAAGGAGTCTGGGTTCTGGGCTGTTCCTGGAAGTCTTTCTCACTTGCAGCTCCTGCACTGTGGTGCAGTTCATGATCAGTTCATGTCAAGAAAAATCACCATTGATTCTCCGCCCCTGGGGTCTGAGAGAGTTGAACACTCAGCTGAACGCCCAAGAACATGAACATCCTGAGAAGCAGTGAAAGCAAAAGCACCATAAATCCAAAAGGGGCAGGTCTGTGCAATAATGTTCATGCATGTGTGCATGTGAAAAGAGAAAGGAACACTTTTATGGGGCTGGAAAGAAGATTTGCAGACTCCTACCATGAGAGTAGAAACCCTGAAGACACAAGGAGACAAGAGAATGAGCACAGCAGGGCAGTGTGGGGTGAAAGCAAGCGGCAGATTGAGGCACAGCCTCTGCATGTAGTCTGTAATGAAGGATGTCAGGAGCTAATTATCTATGCCACATCCAAGGGTCACCTTAAGGGGTCTGTGGAGTTTTCCCTTCCCATGAACCATGTTTTTGACAGGAGAGCAGCCAGCAGCATGGGAACCACCAGACTACATGAGCAGTTCAAAAACACAAGACAAATTTTGGGAGGGGTTAGCTTTTCAATGCAAGCTCAAAGGGGATGGAGAACCCTTCATTGTCTCTCCAGGCCCCTCAAAGACAGAATTCTTTTCCCATACATGGCAAGGTACAATTTTTTCCCCCACCATCAGCAACAAACCCTCACAGATTAAATGTGTTTTAATGGCTCTCCAGGGAGATCTCCTTGCCCAGCTAGTGAGTTGTAAAAGCATAGGAAACAGCCTGCCTGAGGTCTTTCCAGCAACTGGAGAAAAGATAAAGCTGCTGTGATGCAGGTATAAATATCCTACCTGCTCTTTTTATACATGGGCCTCATCCTAGGAAGTGGCTCATGCATTTTGCCTGCAGCAGGAACAGAGTGCGCTCAGCATCAGGCAGAATGGGCATTACATCTGTTCCAGGCATTACACCAGAATGGGCCTCCCATTGGCATTGTCCCTCCATCTTTCCAGGCTTTCATAGTACTTCCCAGCTGGAACATGTATGAAATATAACATATTAATTACAATTAGCGTATACAGATAATTTTTCCCAAGCCATTCTTTAGCCGTGATCCCTGTCTTCAAAGATCAATCCTTCCAGTGTATGGAATTGCTCAAATAGTTTCTATCTCCTGGCTTGTTCCTGTAAGCCAAAGTGAGACAGTCACTTGTGCCATCAGAACATATCCACTCTGTTGTGCTGTTCTTGGTCACAGAGAAGTCAACACTGAACGTGGAGTAGGATTTTGACCTAGGTTTTGCCTGGAGAAGAGGAGGCTGAGGGGAGACCTTATTACTGTCTACAGCTATCTGAAGGGAGGTTGTGGAGAGGAGGGTGCTGGCCTCTTCTCCCAAGTGACAGGGGACAGGACGAGACAGAATGGCCTCAAGCTCCGCCAGGGGAGATTTAGGCTTGAGATTAGGAAAAAATTCTTCACGGAAAGGGTGGTTAGGTATTGGAACGGTCTGCCCAGGGAGGTGGTTGAGTCGCCGTCCCTGGAGGTGTTTAAGGTGAGGGTGGATGAGGTACTTAGGGGCATGATTTAGGGATTGGTAGGAATGGTTGGACTCAACGATCCAGTGGGTCTCTTCCAACTTGGTTATTCTGTGATTCTGTGATTCTGTTTCACATTTGCAAAACCTACACATCTATGTGGGGAAGGGCACGGGGCAGGCACATAGAATCACAGAATCACCAGGTTGGAAGAGACCCACCAGATCATTGAGTGAGTCCACCCATTCCTATCAAACACTAAACCATGCCCTTCAGTACCTCGTCCACCCATCCCTCAAACACCTCCAGGGAAGATGACTCAACCACCTCCCTGGGCAGCCTGTTCCAGTCCCCAATGACCCTTTCTGTGAAAATTTTTTTCCTAATGTCCAGCCTAAACCTCCTCTGGTGGAGCTTGAGGCCATTTCCTCTTGACCTGTCCCGCTCCTCATAAGGCCTGTTCTCCAGCCTCTTCACCAGCTTCGTTGCTCTTCTCTGGACTCACTCCAGAGCCTCAACATCCTTCTTGTGGTGAGGGCCCAGAACTGAACACAGTATTCAAGGAGCGGTCTCACTAGTGCTGAGTACAGAGGGAGAATAACCTCCTGGACCTGCTGGCCATGCTGTTTCTGATACAAGCCAAGATGCCATTGGCCTTCTTGTCCAGCTGGGCCACTGCTGGGTCATGGTGATGAAGGACCCAAGCTGGGCAGGCAGGTTATGGTGAAATGCTTGATTTTATTTTTTAACTTCATTCTCAGCCCTCACAATCTGTCTGATTCTTCACAAGCTCTGCTCTGCCTTTATACTTATGTTACAGTCATTCTCCCATCTCCTCACACCAGTGCACCCCACAGCAGTGAACTGGAATACAACTCTTCCTGCACAAAGAGAGGATCCTAAGGCTGGGCTACTTCAGCAACCCCAAGGCTGCTCTGCACCAAGTTCTATGTCATGTCGGCTGTCATCAGCCCTTTACAAAGCAATTAGTTGGGAATTCCTGGCTTTGGCTTCCCTCCCACAGCAACATCTGGTATGTCAGCAGCCACATGGAGGGACCATAACAGGACTTTACCCCTGGCATTTCCTTCCCAGGTTTCCTGGAGCAGCTTAGAGCAGCTCCAGGCCAATTTTGCCCTGCTTAAGTAACTTTCCAAGGCCACCATTGCTCTGACCAGGTGGCTGGTATCCTTGTGTTGCAGGAATTTTTCTGTTTTCCCACATCTCTTCTCCCCATGGGAAGAGGATGCCCAGATGACGAGATAAGGTGTGGTATTCTTCTATCACATGAGCAGTATTGGTTACATATACTGTTTCGGGAAATTTTATAAACACATACAGAAGGTTTAAGGGATTATTATTATTGTTGTTGTTATTATTATCAGTAGTAGTAGTCTTCTTAGTATTAGTATTTCAGTTAAATACTTGCAGATAAAAAAATGCCAGTAGTTTTGAAAACAAGCTGTAAATCACCAGATTTAAACCAGGTCAAGGAATCATATTTCTTCTTCAGAAATTCTTTTCTTTTCTGTAAGCTGGCACAGAGTGGGAAGAGGAAAGTTGGCTGAATTTCCCCAAGAGACCTCACCACTACCTCTACATTTCACTGATGCAAGGCAGGAAGGATCTGCTCGCACAAGCCTTTTCCACAGCTCTTTCAGGTATTCTACAGCAGAATGAGCTCAGCAAATAGTGAAGTCCATGGCAGTGGTTTAAGAGGTCTGATGTTGCCAGTCAAGTAGTGATCAAACCAAGCACTGCCCTCTGCTGAACACAGCCTGAAATCCCCACAGAGCTCCCAAGGGTCCAGAAAATGATGACTGAAATCCTATTTGGCTGGGAGGATGGGAAAACTCAAACTCCTCCCTATCTTAGATTGTGAATTTCTCCTATAGGCCAGCTGCCAAAGTCCTGTATTTTGTGGCTTCCTTGTTGTATCCCTGCTACACCATTGCATCTTTCTGTACATTTAAGTTTTCATTGCTACACAAGGCTGCTAGTTTGGGCTAACCATTGAGAATGCTTTGCATTTACATCTGGCTAGTCTACCAGCCACCTTGGTTAAGGATTTTGGCAAATCACAGAATCACAGAATAAACAGGTTGGAAGAGACCCACCGGATCATCAAGTCCAACCATTCCTATCAAACACTAAACCATGCCCCTTAGTACCTCATCCACCTGTGTCTTAAACACCTCCAGAGAAGGTGATTCAACCACCTCCCCGGGCAGACTGTTCCAGTGCCCAATGACCCTTTCTGTGAAATTTTTTTTTCCTAATGTCCAGCCTAAATCTCTCCTAGCTTGAGGCCATTTCCTCTCATCTTGTCCCCTGTCACTTGGGAGAAGAGGCCAGCTCCCTCCTCTCTACAACCTCCCCTCAGGTAGTTATAAAGAGCAATGAGGTCTCCTCTCAGCCTCCTCTTCTCCAGGCTAAACAACCCCAGCTCTCTCAGACGTTCCTCACAAGGCCTGTTCACCAGTCCCTTCACCAGCTTCGTTGCTCTTCTCTGGACTCACTCCAGAGCCTCAACATCCTTCTTGTAGTGAGGGGTCCAGAACTGAACACAGGATACAAGGAGCGGTCTCACTAGTGCCGAGTACAGAGGGAGAATAACCTCCCTGGACCTGCTGGTCACACTGTTTCTGATACAAGCCTGGATGCCATTGTACTTCTTGGCCACCTGGGCACACTGCTGGCTCATGTTCAGTCACCTGTCAACCAACACCCCCAGGTCCTTCTCCTTCAGGCAGGTTTCTAGACAGACTTCTCCTAGTCTGTAGCACTGCGTAGGGTTGTTGTGCGCCAAGTGCAGGACCCAGCATTTGGCCATGTTAAACCTCATGCCATTGGACTCTGCCCAGCAGTCCAGCCTGTTCAGATCCCTTTGCAGAGCCTCCCAACCCTCCAGCAGATCGACACTTCCACCCAGCTTAGTGTCGTCTGCAAACTTGCTAAGGGAGCACATCCAGGTCATTGATAAAGACATTGAACAGGGCTGGACCCAGGACTGAGCCCTGGGGAACCACACTTGTAACTGGCCTCCAGCTGGATTTAACACCATTTCCCACCACTCTCTGGGCCCAGCCATCCAATCAGTTTTCCACTCAGGAGAGCGTGTGCCTGTCCAGGCCAGAGGCCGACAGTTTCTGTAGCAGAATGCTGTGAGAAACTCTGTCAAAGGCTTTACTGAGGTCCAGAAAGACCACATCCACAGTCTTTCCCTCGTCCAGCAGCCGAGTCACTTTGTCATAGAAAGCGATCAGGTTAGTTTGGCAAGAGCTGCCTTTCATGAACCCGTGTTGACTGGGCCTGATCACCCGGTTGTCTTGCATGTGCTTCATGATAGCACTCAAGATCACCTGTTCCATGACTTTCCCTGGCCCTGAGGTCAGACTGACAGGCCTGTAGTCCCCTGGATCCTCCCTGCGACCCTTCTTGTAGGTGGGTCAGCCAGCCTTCAGTCCCTTCACCAGCTTCATTGCCCTTATCTTAATGTGCTCCAGTGTCTCAATGTCTTTCTTGTAGCGAGGGGCCTAAAACTGAACACAGGATTTGAGATGTAGCCTCAGTAGCACCAAGTACAGGAGAAGGATAACTCCTCTGGTCCTACTGGCCACACTGTTTCTGATACAGGGCAAGATGCCCTTAGCCACCTGTGCACACTGCTTGCTCATATTCAGCTGTCTGTCAACCAGCGCCCATGGCTGCTTCACTGCCAGGCACCTCTCCAGCCTCTCTTCCCAAAGCCTGTAGTGTTGCAGCTGAGCTCCACCACACTAGTCTGGATACAGATCTCATCTGGAGTACTGTGTCCAGTTCTGGAATCCTCAACTTAAGAGGGATACGGAGCTGTTGGAACAGGTCCGGAGGAGGGCTACAAAGATGATCCAAGGATGAGAGCATCTCCCATACAAGAACAGGCTGAGAGAGTTGGGGTTGTTCAGCCTGGAGAACAGAAGGCTATAAGGAGATCTTATCGTGACCTTCCAGTACATGAAAGGGTCCTACAGGAAAGCTGGAGAGGGACTATTCATAAAGGCTTATGGTGATAGGATGAGGGGGACCGCGTATAAACTGGAGAGGGGCAGATTTAAACTAGGCATTAGGAAGAATTTCTTCACCATGAGAGTGGTGAGACACTGGAACAGGTTGCCAAGGGAAGTTGTGGTCTCCCCATACCTGGAGGTGTTTAAGGCCAGGCTGAATGGGGCCTTGGGTAACCTGCTCTACTGGGATGTCCCTGCCCGTGGCAGGGTGATTTGAACTAGATGATCTTTAAGGTCCTTTCCAACACAAACTATTCTATGATTCTATGATTCTATGATTCTATGATACGGTAGCTTGTGCATGGCCCAGGGAAGTAAGGATTTCTTGTCCCTCTCTAGAGCTTTTTGTACCTGTATCTCCAAATCTCTGCGGGTCAGTTTCCAGAGCCCTGGGCAGCCTCCGCTTCAGTGCCCTGAAGTTTCACCTGTTCCCAGCAAGATCGCTGCAGATGGCTCCTGGTGTTGCTTTTAGCAGCAGACAAGCAAGGAAAGGAAAAGGGAACTGGGGGTTCTGGTTGACAGCAAGTTGAACATGAGCCAGCAGTGTGCCCTGGCAGCCAGGAGGGCCAACCATGTCCTGGGCTGCATCCAGCACAGCATTGCTCTCCAGTCAAGGGAGGGGATTGTCCCGCTGTACCCTGCACCAGTACAGCCCCGAGTCAAGTGCTGTGTGCAGTTTGGAGAGCCACAGTATAAAAAGGATATCAAGCTACTGAAGAGTGTCCAGAGGAGGACTACAAAGTTGGTGAAGGGTCTAGAGGGGAAGTTGTATGAGGAGCAGCTGAAGTCACTTGTTCAGTTCCACCTGGAAAAGAGGAGACTGAGGGGAGACCTCATCAGAGTTTACTGCTTCCTCACAGGGGGAGGAGGAGGAGCAGGTGCTGATCTCTTCCCTTTGGTGACCAATGACAGGACCTGTGTGCCAGGGGAGGCTTAGATTGTATAGAAGGAAAAGGTTCTTCACTCAGAGGGTGATGGAGTACTGGACCAGACTCCTCAGGGAAGCAGTCATGGTGTCAAGTATAACAATATTCAAGAAGCCTTTGGACAACACACTCAGAAATACAGTGTGAATGTCAAGGTTGTCCTGTGTAGGGACAGGAGTTTGACTCAGTGATCCTTGTGGGTCCCTTCCAACTCAAGTCAGTCCGTGATTCTGTAAAGAAATTGTGTCAGAGCACAACAACTAAGCATCTTCAGGGAGGCACCTGGGAGTGGGAGCTGGGGGGGAATTGATGTTCACCCTCATCAGGCAGGAGGACAGTGGCAGAGGGCAGCGTGTCCTCCCCTGGGGCTCCTCAGCATCCCTCACAGGGACCCAAACATGGGCTGAACACGTCTCCCTCATCGTTCTTCCCCGCCTTTGCCCATGTTGCCAGCTCAGATCTGATTTCTGGCTGGAGGGGGAACCTGGGGGAGGCTGAAGGAGGGAGGATAAGGGAGGGTGGTGAGGGGAGAGGAGCCTCTCGCCGCTAGATGGCGCTCGGGGAAAGGCTGAGGGCTCCATGGCGACCTGGGGCCTCGAGGCGGTGGGAATGGAGGAGGGTGGACCTCAGCATCCCCTCAGTCACAGGAGCCCCGGTCCCTCCGTAGCAGGGCTCAGACCTCGTCCCCTCAAAGGCTGGGCCCTCAGCGCCATGTCTTCAATGACCCTGGAGGGTTTTGGGCATTGCCCCTTTGACTGCCTTGGGCAAGGGGAGGACCAGTGGGAGCAGGGATTTGAGGAGGCTGGATGGATGGGCTGAGGTCAACAGTATGGGGTTCAACAAGGCTCAGTGACATAGAATCACAGAATCATAGAATCGCTTGGTTGGAGAAGACTTTTAAGATGGGGCCTTGAGCAGCCTGATCTAGTGGGAGGTGTCCCTACCCATGGCAGAGGTACTGGAACTGGACTTAAGGTCCCTTCCAACCCAAACCATTCTATGATGCTATGACTCCATGATCATGGAGTCCAACCGTACCTGTCCACTACTAAATCATATCCCTAAGCACCTCATCTACTGTTTTTTTAAATACCTCCAGGGATGGTGACTCAACCACATCTCTGGGCAACCTGTTCTAGTGTCCAACAACCCTTTTGGTGAAGAGATTTTTTGCTAATTTCCAGTTTGAACATCCCCTCATGCAACTTGAGGCCAAGGTCACATCCTGCACTTGAGCCACAACAACCCCTTGCAATGTTACAGGGTTGGGAAGAGTGGCTAGAAATTTGGCCAGTGGAAAAGGACCTGGGGGTGTTGGTCTGGACATGAGGCAGCACTGTGCCCAGGTGTCCAAGAAGGCCAGCAGCATCCTGGCTTGTATCAGCCCATGGTGTGGCCAGCAGGAGTAGGGAAGAGATCCTTCCTCTCTAGTTGGTGCTGGTGAGGCTGCACCTTCAATCCTATGTTTACTTTTGGGTCTCTCACTACAAGAAAGACATTGAGGAGCTGGAGCATATAAAGAGAAGGGCAACAAAGCTGGGGAAGGGCCCAGAGCACAAGTCTTTTGAGAACTGAGGTTGTTTAGCTTGGAGAAGAGGAGGCTGAGGGGAAGCTTTATCACTATCTACAACTCCTTGAAAAGAGGTTGTAGCAAGGTGAGTGTTGCCCTCTCCTGCCAAGTAATAAACGATAGGACAAGAGGAAATGGCCTCAAGTAGTGTCAGGAGAGGTTTAGATACTAGGAAATTAGGATATTAGGAATAATGCCTTCACCAAAAGTGTTGGCAATCATTGGAACAGATTGCCCAGGGAAGTGGTAGAGTCACCACACCTGGGTATTTAAAACACGTGTAGATATGGTGCTTAGGGACACAATTTAGTGATGGAGTTAGCAGGGGTAGGTTTAGAGTTGGACTCAAAGGTCTTAAGAGTCTTTTCCATCCTAAACAATTCTATAATTCTACAGTTCTGCAGCCATGGCTGCAGTAAGGAACTCGGGTTCAGCAATGGAGGGAGCCTAAATATTGAGCCAGGTACCCCCTACAACCCTCAGTTGCTCCTCTCTTTTGTCTGTCCTGACACATAATGTAGCTGAGGTTTGGCCCCATTTGCTCAGCAACTTTGGGCACTGAACTGCCCAAATACTCCAAGCTGCCATGCATGGGGTAAGTTGACAGCTGGAAATTGTCTTTAGATGGTGCTGTGCAGGGATATCGCCTCTAACTAAGCACATGTAAGGGATGCTAGCCTGCTACAGACCCTGCTTGTCTCCGGGTGTCACTGGCATCTCTACAAGAAGGGTTCCCCTGGTCTTGCCTTGGCATACTGTTGCATTGGTGACCCCAGGATAACCTTGGGATAACCTTTCCTTCTTCAAGTCCTTCTTCACTATGCTGTAGCCCAGGTCAGGTCTAAATGACCCTTTTCATCCTACAGATACATGAAGGGGGTCACTGTCTGTGTCTCGTCTTTTTGGCAGGCTCTATTCAGTGTCCTAGAAACACCTAGCTAGAGCTGCTATAATGGTCTGCAGCTCATCCACCCCAGAGACAACTGGTCCAAGTCCAGGCCTCCAAATGAAGCAGTTAGCAGTTGGCCTGGGTGCACTGCTGGATCCAGGACATGGAAATGCTCTGGGTTGGTCATATCACAGCCAGCATGTGTGGGAACACTTCAGCTCCAGTACAAACCTGCACAGTTCCACATTGCACTAGGCTCTACAACAGTTTCCTGTCTGATGCTGTGTTTTATTTGTCATCTTCTCAGATTGCTAGTAAAACAGAGGTGAAAAACTAAAAAAAAACCCCTATGACTTATCTCTTCCATTCCCAAACACAAAGTGGTCCTGGTTAGGCAAGACCTGCATCAGGAATAAGTCACCACACATCACTCCCATGAACCACATATTTTGGAGTGCAGAGCTCCAGAATAGATGACTATGGTCACCTTATGCATTTTCCTAAGCCATTAGCTGCATGTCTAAAAGAACCCCCAGGAAGCCCTGTTCAGAGCCTTGCTTAACCACTGCCCTCTATGTGCATCCCAAGCATTTTGTAAACAAGAAGAGACTTCAAATACAAAGGACTTAAAAGCCTTCAGGGACAATGTGCTGTTGCAAAAAGGCAGGACACTGCAAATGCATTGCCAAAGTCATGGGTCCATGTCAAATGATGTCACATGCCCTCCTGTATTACAGAGAAGGAAGGACCCAGCCCAGTTCCTCCCTGGTGTTAAGTCTGACTCTGGGATAAATTCTGGGTGTGTGGATGGGATGGACACTCCAAATATTTCTTTTTCCTTCTAAAAGCACAAGTGGAGTGCCTGCCCCCCATCTCCCCCACTCCATCGCTTAAGTGGTTTTTAATTGGGCAAGTGCAGTGCTAACTGGGAAAGAAGAGGAAAAAAGTCCCCAAAACAAATCAAATCCACAGCCAGCTTCTGGTCAAGAAGGAAAGGTTTCCTCCTCCTAGCAGAACCCTCGAAACGTGAATAATTTAACAACAGTCAAAATAGCACATAACAAACGGAGAACAGCAATGGTCATCTCCTTCCAATGCCTTCCTGAGGATATCAACATATCCCACATCCTCAGCCAGGCTTTTCTCACCTCTGCCTAAATGTTGGGACCTCACCTGTACAGTCCCTTCCTCAACTTTACTTGTTTCACAATGAAACAGGTTTGATGCCTTTCTTTGGAAGGGTTTCCTAAGATAGCTCTGAGGCTTAGAAATATTATTCTCCTTCTCAAGCTGAAGGTACCTGTGTCCAATTTATTCCCATTTCATCCTCCATCAGGCAGTGAAACGTGCTGCCCAGGGAGGTGGCTGAGTCACCATCCCTGGAGGTATTTAAAAGACGGGAAGATGAGGTGCTCAGGGATATGAATTAGTAGTGGACAGGTACAGTTGGACTCAATGATCTCAAAGGTTTTTTCCAACCTAACATTTCTATGATTTTATGGTTTTTTAACATAAATACCTCTTTTGCTGCAACATATTTAACATAAATACTTCTTCTGCCTCAAAACTTCTTTTGCCTTGCTTACAAAGAGCATCATTCAGTCTCAGATGCCCTAGATATCCATATGCTTTTCTCACATCCCCCCTTTCCCTGATCATCTAGAGAACAGTCTGAACTCCCTGAGACTGTGTGCAACACTCTGGAGACTAGATTCCTCCTTGGTTTTACCTAGGCACAGAATAATTTCTCCTTGGTTTTACCTAGGCACAGAAATGTCAATGACTCTAAATGCAGCAAGGAAGCCAATATTTCTGTTATCTCCCTTCTATCCCTGATCGCACATACCTCTCCCCATGACACACAGCCTGCTGGAAGGCCATCAGGCATCCATATGCTGGGAACATTTTTTGACGTTCCTTTCCTAATCCATTTGAACCCTAACAATTTGATAGGTCAGGCAGACCTAACAGGTTTTTCTACCAGCTGGCAAAACAGAAAGAATAGCTCATCCCCCTTTAAGTAGGACCCAGAGGACTCGGAGGCCATCACAGCCTCTAGCCCTGTAAAATGCACAGTTCAGTGAGCTCAGGGAGACAATCGCCAGTAATCCTGTAGCCTTCCCTCTAATTTAAACTCACGCGGACAGGGCACGTAACCTGCCTGTGACTCATCTCATTCTCAGGCAAACTGCCACAAAGGAAGAACATTCAAAATGGCCCACGATGACTCTCCCCTGCCTGGCTCCAAATAAAACAGAAGGAGTGGCAGCTGCAGAGCCTGTTTGAAAACAAAGAGCCACAATGGAACGGTGACACAGCAATTCACCCAAGCCCAAAACAGAGCAAGGCTCTGACATAAGCTGCCTCTTTTACAACCCAGCCTACTGAGGCGAGGAGCTCACCTGGCTGGTGATTTGATCTCTTTCAGAGTGACAAGTCAATGCAGACAAATATGGTGAAGCATCACAGTCAAAAACAGTTGTGCACAGCAGCAAGGCAACTCCAGGAACTGCCCTCTTTCCCCTTCTCCCTTTTAGCAAAGCAGTGTTGTAACACAGGGAATTGAGGGGTGACATCTGTGTAAATATCCATACGGAGAAAAGATACCACCTTGGCACTGTTCTTCACCAAGGCCCCGAGTCCCTTTGTGCCCTCTACCTTAAAATATACCCCTGTTTTAAAAACCCAGAGTGGTTTTCAGTCTACTGATATGTTCTTGCTTAGATCACATTAAATCTCTGTGCTGACAGTGCAAGAATTAAAGTAATCTTATTTCTGCGTAGCTTCGTTCACTTTGACCTGGTTTAATGAGCACACTTTTAAATTCACCCCTTTGGGTAGTCCAGTTTAACTTGCACAGAAGTCTCTGCAGTGATGAGTTTCCCTATAACTGCTCCATGCTACTTCTTTGTTACACAGCACAGGCTTCTCTGCACTTAAGTTTAGCCTGGTTTTGGAAGTGGAAGGTCTGAAAACACCAGCAGGAAAGATTAACCTGGCTAGTACTTGCAGGGTGCTATCTACTTCCTAGATTGAGAAGATTTCAACATTAAGTGTTGACTGTATTTATTTTCCCCTGCATTTGCTAACATAGGATCTACCCAATCCTTTTCTCAGTCATGCCCACCTGGTCAGCTGAGCCTAACCCTTTAGATCTGAGGTGATACCAAAGCCATACCATGGGAGGGCAGAAAGACACGCAGAGCAGGGCAAATACAGCTGCATCTAGCCAGGGAGAAGAGCTGGCACAAGCTGGCAGGAGCAAAAGGAATGGGGCAAGAGTGTTAGGTAGACGGAATGTCTCCCTGAGGCTGTGGGTTTGTTGGCAAGTCTCAGGCCATGGCAACTGAAAAGAGAAGAGTGCTAAAGGCACAGATAGCAATAGCGCTGCACAGCTTAGCTCAGACTTCATTTGAAACTCCTAGCCCATCATTTTTATACACAGAAACAGGATAGAGGGGGTACTCCTTCACTCCTAGAGGAGACAACATCAAAGTCAACCTCATTAGAAGAGGAGGACCTCAGCCGAGGAAGAGGAAAATGCACCCCTAGCTTTTGTGAAGAGGCCCAGCTGTAACCTGAACAATCTTGTTTGTTGGCAGTACAGGAGACAGCAAAGCTTGACTATATTACATGTAGAACGCTACCAAAGCAGGGAATGTGATGGATGTCTTCAGGAGGACTATCAATATGTGAAGAGAAGCTCCAGTAAGAAGGAAGGAGTTATTGTAGTTTTTTAAGTGTAAATTGTGCCTCTGCTTGTACATTTAGATCAGATTTCCCATGGATTGGAAACTACATTCTCAGGAACGTCTAAGCTGATCTGTATCTCCTTAAAAGCCTATTCTTAATTAAATCAAGCAAGTGCTTCATCATTTGAAGGAAGCCTTTGTGCACCAAAACCACTAACTTTTCTGAAATCCCCCCAGCTGGGGAAATTTCTTTTGAGAGTTCACCCTTCAGCTGCAGTACAGGCAGCCACTGTGCTTCAGCTGACGTCCTGGCTCTGGAGAACATTCAGGTCTGCCCAAGGTTATAACCAATAAGTGAAATTAGCAGTGGCTTCATCTCAGTTAACCTCAAATTGCCTGTGTCTACACAGACGTGCCTTGAAGCAATTGAACTCAAGCTTTCCCTTGGCACTGGATCAAGGACCATGAATTTGCATTTGAGTTTTAGCTCATAAAGTTTATCCAGACAACACACACATGAGCATTTACGATCAGCTTCCCTTCCTTCCTCCTATTGCCACAGAAAATTGCTGAGGAGTGTTTCTGACAGTCTTTTAAAATACAAGTGGTGAAAATATATAGGTACAATATTTCTAGAATACTAATGCCATGGGAATAAAAATCAGTCTGCTGCTGTGCTGGCAAAGCTCAGATTCAGCCTACATTAAATCATGCTGTTTGCAAGCCCCTCCATCCACAGCACAATACCTTATATGTGTGTAGAGGTTGTATTCACACATTACAAGTGGTTACTATAGGTGAAAAGTTAAAATACTTGCAAGTTATCCCCTTCACTCTCACCATTCCCAGCATTTTGAGGGACAGATGTCATGATGGGTTGCGTTCCTGGATCTAGCTTCAACCAGCGAGTCCCATTGCCTTCCCTTCTGGGAGAAGCAGAGAGGTGGAAAATTCAGTGGTGTTCTAGAAAGCCTGGGAATTTGGTTTACTGCACCGGGTGCCAGGAGTTGGCAATGCAGTATGTTTATACAAACTTTGCTCCTGGGATTGTCTCATGTTGCACCATGATGTTGAGGAGAGCCTGATACTGCATGTAAACTGCTGTATCAGATCTCAAACATTGGGGTTTTCAAAGACCTTGAGTTTTTTGCAGATCAATACGAGTCATTTTAAGGTGTTTTTTGGTGCTTGAAAGTGAGTTAGGCTCTATGGGGAGCTTAGCCATTGTGTTAGGATGTATAAGCCCCACCCTACATTGCACAACCTGACCAAGCAGAAGGTCAAAGGAGACAGCTAAGACCAGCCCAAGCACAGAATAATTCTTGCTCTATGCTGCAAAAGATTGAGGTCTGCTGAAGGTCACTAGAGTTTGCACTACGGACTCTGCCCTCACTAAAGCAAAAAGATTGCCTGTTTCCAGTGCTAAAGACCATGAATTAAATCTTTGCCATTGTTGTCATTGTGGCTGTGAAGAAGTATCCCTTCTTGGGCAAAACGGGCAATGGCATGAGAACTCATCCATCCTTGTGCTCATTACTGTGATGAGGTCTTCTATGTTCCACAGGCCATGAACCATCCTGTTAGCACAAATCATAAAACAGCTTGATCCATCAACACAAACGCTGGCCTGACAGTTATTCTGGTATTGGATGCATTGGGGAGGGCATATCATGCAAATAAAAAAAATTAGTATGTTCAGGGATCTTTTTGTGTAAGAAGTTGGAAAGGGACAACTCTCCACAGCCAACTCTGCACAGCAAACAACTCTCCACGGGACAACTCTACATGGCTGACTCTGCAGGGACAACACTGTGTGGGGAGGTTTAGGGGCTTCCCCCAGAGAGTTGTGCCCCAATAGAGTTGACCATGTAGAGTTGGCCCATGGAGAGCTGGCTGCAGAGAACTGGGCATGGAGAGTTGTCCTACACCCTAAATAGCAATGCCAAAAACTCTTCATTCTTGCAAAAGAGAAGTATGTGTGTATCATGGTTAAATCTGCTTCCACAGTGCCCTAAGCCAGGCAGCAATACTTTGCTCAGATGTGCACATGTAAGAAAACACACAGAGAAAACCACAGAGCTGTACTGCAATCAGAGACAGACTCATACCCTGTGTCTTCCTATATCTCCAGAACTGTGCTTTGTTGTTCTACACAGCATGCTGTGCTTCACCTCACAAAGCTCTGCAGAAGCACAGCCTTACTGTCACCAGTGATGTGTTACAAAAATTCAAAAAATGGCAAAGCTTCTTGGGATCTGGCTAGAGGAACCCAGACACAGGCCAAAAGTGGAAGGTTGTTTACATGGAGCACAAGTTCTGCTGAGAGACGCTAGTGATCTTTCTCCTCTTTTGGGGATAATACCCATTGTGCAAAGTTTAGTAATCCATGAAAGTAATACAAACTGAATGGTGGCTGGAAGAGGTGACAGAAATCTGGCTCAACGGAGAGCACAGGCTGAGCTGTAGCAGATGTGTTAGACCTGGAGCCAGACAAAATCCTCTTTTGTCTCTCCCTTTACAAAACAACAGTCAGGTCCACCTCAAGATCTTGTGACGTTTGTGAAATACTGTATGTGAAATACATAGTAAGATGCCTACAATTTGTTTACCTGGTCCACTCATCTGCTAGTTGAACTGTATTTCTCAGGTCAAAAGGAGAGGTTAGGAGCTGGGTTTTTTTCAAGTGCATGAGGTCTGAAATCTTCAGTTCCCTTCATCATTTCTGTTTCTTTAGCATTTTGGAAAAATTCTCCTTTGTGCTGATTCTCATGTGCACGTGAAAGTCTGGCCTCTTGGATCCAGATGCTGTGAATCAGGTACTGTCAAGAAATGACAATCTTAAAACGACAATATATCCCTTGTTTTTAAAAGAAGACTTACTGATATATTTGACAATAAGGATATTTCTGCCTGCTAGTCCCATCCCTCTTTAGTCGCTCCTTTTTCCCACTGTCCTTCTGGACACACAGACACTTGCAGATTGTGATGCTGATTCCCTATTTTTTGATGTATCCTCCCAAAAAACAGTTTGTTACTCACATGCATCGATACATTTTTCTTCTCAAGCCATTATGACCTAGAAAAAATTCTATACCCATCGCTGCTTCTAAATTTCAGACCAGCTGTCTCTAGAGATTCGGGACTGCCGCCAGCCCAAGCTTTTTCCCTTAGCCTGCTGTATGTCCCCACAGCCAGTGGCAGGCCCTGATGTTTCAAAGATGATTTCACAGCAGAGACAAAACAGGAAGATGGAAGAATAGGACACACTCATAGAAACTTCCAGACTACTTTCTCTAATCTTCCCAGACTAAAAAACTTACAAGCAGTATAAGTCAGGCAGAGGCATCTGGAAGACCTCTGTGTCTCCAAGCCCTTCAGAAGCCTCTGCACCAACTGCACCTGGCCAAGCTCTTCCATTCCACCTTGGCAGGCCAGGTGGCATAGGAAAAACACAGGGTTTGTACCACTACTCATATATGCTGCTTGGTTTACCCCTACAAAACCAGTGTCATCATATCTCACAGCCCAGAGGGCCAACAGTATCATGGGTTTCATAAAAAGAACCATGGCCAGCAGGGCGAGGGAGGTGATTCTGCTCCATTATTCCTCTCTTGTGAGACTTCATCTGGAGTATTGTACCCACTTCTGGAATCCTCAACATAAGAAGGACACAGAACTGTTGGAGTGGGTCCAGAGGGGGGCTACAAAGACAATCAGGAGCACCTCCCATACAAGGACAGGCTAAGAGAGCTGGGGTTGTTCAGCCTAGAGAACAGAAAGCTTTGAGGAGACCTCATAGCAACCTTCCAGTATCTGAAGGGGGCAACAAGAAAGGTGGGGAGGGACTTTTTTATAAAGGCATGTATTGATAGGACTAAGGGGAATGGCTGTAAATTGGAGAGGGGCAGATTTAGACCAAATATAATGAGTAAATTTTTCACGATGAGGATAGTGAGACACTGGAACAGGTTGCCCAGGGAAGTTGTGGATGCCTCATCCCTGGAAGTGTTCAAGGCCAGGTTGGATGGGGCCTTGAGCAGCCTGGTCTTGTGGGAGGTGTTCCTGCCCATGGCAGAGTGCTTGGAACTAGATGCTCTTTAAGGTCTCTTACAACTCAGACCATTCTAATGATTCTACATCATCTGAAATAATATTTCTAGGGTTTCAACTCTTGGTGCTACGCCTCATGGAAAGGTGACTCAGATGTGCTATAAATGGGTATGGCACCACCAAAGCTGTTTAAGCTACTGTAAATCAGGAAGGATATGGATCCTTTGCCTCTGATGCATCCCTTAATGTCTTGTGATTAATTAAGCAATAGCTGAAAATAACATATAGTCTCCCAGTCTGAGTGCTGTACAGAATATGAAAGTATTTCACCAGAAGTGCAATAACATGACTTTCTGTATCCTTCATAATTATAAAAATGTCCTCACCTCCCACATCCCGGGAAACAGTGAAGTCACTCGTCCTCTAAATTATACTGAAGTCAAGAGAAGCGGCAGAGTCCTTGTTTTACCTGACATTCCACGTGAAAAGGAGCTACGTGAGAGCCTCTGTCATGGCAACTGCTCATCCCTAGCAGACGAGCTGTCGCCAGGCCTCTCCGATTACATCTTTGCCGTTATAATTCGCATCCTGCTTTTATTAGTGATAAAGTCAATAGGAGCAAATACAATGGGAGCTGCTGAAAACTCTGTTGTTGCTCATGCTCCTGATGACACTCACTGTGCTACAGAAACCAAAAATAACTTCCTGGTGTCCCAGAGCAGCACGGAAAATATTTCCCTCTATTTTCTAGGTTATGAATAACTTCCCTTCTTTAGTTTTATGGTGGCTATTTCTCCAGGAGAGCTGAACATGACATCCCTTGGGGGTATGTGCTGTTTTCCTCTGTGCTCTGCAGAAGTGATTTCAACCTGAAGATCTCTATACCCTCCTTACAAGGGCACCTTCTCTGTTTCCTACCATAACATATAAAAGTTTAACTCAATATTTCTCCCTGTCTTTCTTTTCCATAAAAATTATAGAATGTCATGTGTTGGAAGGGACCCACAAGGATCATTGAGTCTAACTCCTGTCTCTGCATAGGACAACCTCAACATTCACATCATGTTTCTCAGGGTGTTGTCCAAATGCTTCTTGAATATTGTCAGTCTTGGCACAAGGACTGTTACCCTAGGGAGCCTGTTCCAGTGCTCAACCACCCTCTGAGTGAAGAAGCTTTTCCTACTATCCTACCTAAATCTCCCTGGCACATCTTCCTGCCATTCCGTCAGGTCCTATCATTGGTCGCCTGAGAGAAGACATCGGTGCCAGGTCCTTCTCCTTCCCTTCTGAGGAGGCTGGAGACTGCAATGAGATCCTCCCTCAGTTTCATCTTCTCCAGGCTGGCTGAACAACTCGAGTGACTGTAGTTGCTCCTCATACAGCTTCTCTAAAGTCTTCACTAACTTTGTGGCCTCCTCTGGACACTAAAGTAGCTTGATATCTTTCCTGGGTGGAAAACTGGTTGAATGACCGGGCCCAAAGAGTGGTGGTAAATGGACTTAACTCCAGCTGGAGGCCAGTTCCAAGTGGGGTTCCCCAGGGCTCAGTCCTGGGTCCAGTCCTGTTCAATGTCTTTATCAGCAACCTGGATGAAGGCATTGAGGGCACCAAGTTTGCAGATGACACCAAGCTGGGTAGAAGTGTGGATCTGCTGGAGGGTCGGAAGGCTCTGCAAAGGGACCTGAACAGGCTGGACTGCTGGGCTGAGACCAACGGCATGAGGTTTAACAAGGCCAAATGCCGGGTCCTGCACTTGGGGCACAACAACCCTATGCAGTGCTACAGACTAGGAGAAGCCTGGCTGGAAAGCTGCCTGGAGGAGAAGGACCTGGGGGTGTTGGTTGACAGCCGAATGAACATGAGCCAGCAGTGTGCCCAGGTGGCCAAGAAGGCCAGTGGCATCTTGGCCTGCATCAGAAACGGTGTGACAAGCAGGTCCAGGGAAGTTATTCTCCCTCTGTACTCGGCACTGGTGAGACCGCACTTTGAATCCATTCTAGGCCCCTCACCACAAGAAGGATGTTGAGGCTCTGGAGCGAGTCCAGAGAAGAGCAACAAAGCTGGTGAAGAGGCTGGAGAACAGGCCTTATGAGGAGCGGCTGAGAGAGCTGGGGTTGTTCAGCCTGGAGAAGAGGAGGCTGAGGGGAGACCTTATTACTCTCTACAGCTACCTGAGGGGAGGTTGTAGAGAGGAGGGTGCTGGCCTCTTCTCCCAAGTGACAGGGGACAGGACGAGAGGGAATGGCCTCAAGCTCTGCCAGGGGAGATTCAGGCTTGAGATAAGGAAAAAATTCTTCAAAACTTCTTCACTAAAAGAGTCATTAGGCATTGGAACAGTCTGCCCAGGGAGGCGGTTGACTCACCTTCCCTGGAGGTGTTTAAGGTGAGGGTGGATGAGGTACTTAGGGGCATGGTTTAGAGATTGGTGGGAATGGTTGGACTCGACAATCCGGTGGGTCTCTTCTAACCTGGTTATCCTATGATTCTGTGATTCTACTGTGGTGCCCAAAACTGCACACAGTACTCGAGGCAGGGCTGCACCAGTGTGGGGCAGAGCAGGCAGTCACCTCCCTTCACTAGTGAGCAATGCCGTGCTTGATGCCCCTCAGGACACGGTTGGCCCTCCTGGCTGCCAGGGCACACTGCTGGCTCGTGTCCAAACATTTTTCTCTAGATTGTCACCTTACTATAAGGCTCCTAATAATTGTATGAGAACATGAGCTCTCAGTGCATGCCCGTAGGAGAGAGGAGCAATGTTGCTTGTCTCCTCTATTGTTCCTCTAAATGAAAAACACAAAATCCCTGAAAGTTCCAGAGCATTTTCCTGTTTGTTTTCAGGGCAAGAGGAGAAAGTGCTCCAGGAGAAAGTGTTCCAGGAGCTCCATTCCTTCCCTAAGAGCAACCACATCTGGAACTGCTAGACAGCACAACAGCAATGGACCAGGAAATTTACTTCTACTAAAATCATCCAGATTTTTTTGCTTCTTCCTGCCATTTTTTTCCATTTCTTCCCATGCTATCTGCCATTGCCTTTGCCTGGCTCTGAGATACAAAGGCAGAGAGTATCTCTCCGCACTGGCAGAGACTACTCTGCTTAAAAGCTCATGAATTATCTTTGATTGTCCACAAACATTACTATTTTGACATACAGTTGCAAACTCCAGAACACCAGTGAGTGTCAAGAAGACATAGAAACAGGAAATGGTAATCCAGCTGGTTTGAGAGTGAGCAAGCACTGTATCCAATGACCAGCATGAAGGTCAAGTCCTGCAGATAAGCCACCATATCATAAAAGCCATTAGCACATATTGTTTTTCTAGGGAGAATCTCACTCCCTTTCCTTCTATGTATGTGAAAATACAACTCAAAACACAAGGGGAAACCCAGAACTGCTATTGCAGTGGGAGCTGGAGACCTCAGAAGTCAGCAAGGCCCCGTTGTGCTGTGATATGGAGACACGGAGAATCTAGAAATATAGAATGGTTTGGGTTGGAAGGGACCTTAAAGGTCATCCAGTTCTAATCTCCTGCCATCAGCAGGGACACCTTCCACTGGATAAGGTTGCTCAAAGCCTCATCCACCCTGGCCTTGAACACCTCCAGGGATGGAGCATCCACGACTTCTAGAGGCAACCTGTGCCAGTGCCTCACCACCCTCACAATAAATGATTTCTTCCTATTATCTAACTTAAATCTACCCTCTTTGAGCCTAAAACCAAAGGAGAATCAGGCACTGGCCACAGAGAGGAATTCCTTTTCTGGGACTCCAGACTCCTAAAAAGCATGTGAACCTCTGTGGTTTTAAGTATGCTAAAGACTGTGACTCTCTCTGATCCAGCTGCAAAACCCACCAGCTTTCTTGACAGCTACAGCTGTGGTAATGACTCATTGTGAGAGCAAACATCTGTGTCTCATCTAACATGTGGTGCAGCACAAAAAGGGACCAAGTTATTCTGTAAAGAAACCATCAATGACCTGCCAAGCAGGCCAAGAGGCGGAAGGCTTCAAGCTGGTTTGCACTGCTCTGCAGTCTCTAGAGTACCACTAAAATGTATGAGGATATGAAAGACCTGGAGCGGGGAGCCCTTTTGCGACTTCATATGCTGGATCCAAGTCAGAGATACTGAGCACCACAACTTGTGAGCAGCCAGCTACTCGGGAAGCAAGCCTGGATTCAGTAAGGAAGATGGAATCCTGCAGGGCAGGAGTAGGATCTCCTCTGAAAACTTCAAGTCCAAACAATCACTGAGCCAAGATTGCAAGGAGTCCAGGAAGACCTGCACGCTAATTCTGCCAGAAAGAAGGGCTTCTATATTCAACCAGCCAGGAGAACCAGCAGTGGCATCTGCTGAATGTGGGCAGAGTGGTTTGTTTGCTCTCTCAGATGGAGAAAGCAGAGTGAGCAAAGTGTTACTGTAGACAACTGAGATCTTGCTCCATGTCATTAGATGCTGTGAATCACAGTGGGAAGGGCTGTCCTCAAAAAGCCACTGTTGGTACTGGGGACTTCATTTGCCCTGGGACATGGCTTGCCCAGTTGCACCGTGGAGTGCAATTTAGAAGGACCCTGTAAACAATCCAGCCATCCTGTGCTGCCTATGAACCCCCAGCCTCCAACATGTTTCCAGTCACACCAGCTTTACGGGTGAACCTGGAAACTGGAGTCAGTTATAACCCAGCTAACTGTAAAATGCCGTGCTGGGGTATAGTTGAGCCACTTTGGAGTCTGGGAGCCCGGATATCATGCTAAACATGGCTACTTAGCATCTGGGTACCTCTGGTTAGGGCCCTGGCTTTGCAACAGCCAAGGAGGCCAGCTGGCTTCGGGTCACTAGTGTCACCACAGTCACTGACTGGCATCTGTTGGGAAGACTTAGCCTAGAAGTATCCTGCTATGTTCTCACCAGAATGTTACCCAACCTCCTACTCAGTGCAAGGACTACTATGGGTGTCAGACCAGATTCTTCAAGGCTTTACTCAGCTTCATCTTGAAAACCTCAAAGGACAGAGACTGCACAACCTTGCCCTGTCCTGTTCATGCAGGCAAAGAGCTGATCTGGAGATCCCACTGAGCAAACCCCTGCCTCCTTTCACCCATCAGTCCAGGTAATGAAGCTGTTGAACAGGGAACCTACACATCCACTGGATCTGAGCCTGTAACACCTCCAGGACCAAGGAAGACTGACACATTCCTGTGTACATGGGAGAAGCTTTAGAGACATCAAACTTTGCATAGTGCTAGAAGTCCAGCACTGAACCTGCTAAAACAGACCAGTGTGGTACTTGCTGCCTCCATTCATTGCCAGCCTGCACCCTGTTTTTGCAAGAGCTCTAATACCCTGCTTGTCTCCCTGTCCTTGAGTCAGCCAGAGACACAACACTGCATATGAAATGAGAACTTCCACCCCAGGGATGTCATCTCTTGATGGCTTAGCAACACAATCCAGGCCTTGAGGGAAGGATAATTCCAGAGCAGAAAATCCAGCTTCAAAAGGTGCCTCCAAACTGGCAACAGAAGGGTCTTGATGGCAATGAATTGCTGCAGCCTTCAAAGACATCTGGTAGGCTGTCTCAGATACTGCTGCTGGGAATGAAACAGCCTGGACCAAAGGGGAAATCTCTTCCTGGTTGCAACATTTGACTCTTCATGGGGCTGGACACTTCTGCTTTCACACACGGGTGTCACATGGTGCCTTGTGTCCATCACACAGGCAAAACATAGCTAAGGGTCTTCCTCAGGAAGTTTGATGGACACTGAGGGGGAAAGAAACATCTTTCTGGTGAACTTCATGATGTTATCTTCTCCAGCACTAGCAATGTCCAGTTTATGTTGAGTGTTCCAAGTGAGAAAAGCTGAAAGCTCCCCAGATTGCTGGAGGTTGGGTTGGGTTTGATATTGAGACTCATGGACCCAGGGAACCTAAGGACTTCCAAAAACCTAACAGAGCACTTCAACTTTGACTTTCAGCTGCTGTTGCTGAAAACCTTACTTTGGAGTCTTCATATGGGATGTCCAAATACCTGGTCACATGTGGTGAAAGTGGCCAGAGAAAATGACCCAAATATCTCAGATATCACTGCGAAATCCCTCATTCAGTTGCAGTGAGAACAGGAACTGTTCAAAAGAGTTATTGCTTCCACTGAATCAAATTTGGGTCTTCCAATGTGCCGCTGATATCACAACCAACATAAAAGAGCATGAACAAGAATCAGGGACATGGAGAAATCTCCTTTTCTCCTTCCTTCCCTCCCTTTATCCCAGCCAGCCATACAATTGTTGCCCAAAGTCTCAGGCAGTCTTCTGAACCTTGCACCACTGTCTCTCCCAACATATACACTCTCATCTGCATCACTGCAGACCTACATCCTTTTTTCCCTTAAGTCCAACCTCATCAGCTGTCTGGGACAGATCCATAACAGGGCACATAATCTATGGCAGCTTCTCACCCCTGTGTATTGACCATCAATACCAAGATGCAGGTGACTTCATGCCAAACTTCTTCTGTGGTCTTGTCCTCCATCCCAAGCCAGATCTCCTCCAAGCCTATGGCTTCCTACCTTCTTCTCCTTCCTGCTCACCTCAAACCAATACCCCAGCCCTTAGCCTCTGCTCTCCACCTCCTTGAAACTGTTCTCCCTGATTGTCTGTCCTCCTCAAGAAAAATCTTTCCTACATCCACCCCATAATCCTCACAAGCCTCCTTTTTCTCTTCTATGCCTTCTACAGCCTCCAAGGCCCAAACCATTGATGTTTTAGAGCCCGCCCCCGCATAGGGAACCATTTGGTTTACTCCTACTCCCTTTTGGGATCAGATGTGACAGCAATGAACACAACAGAAAAGCTCTCACTGAAGGCAATGTACAGAGGCTGGACTTCAGATCTAATGACTGGGCATCATTTCAAGTGTTAATCATTCTTCTTTGTTGTTCTTTATCCAAGTTGAAGCTAAATCTTAATCTCCTTAATCCCACTATTTCCATGTGAAAGGTCTGTGGGCAATGCGGGAGATAAACTCATTTATTTCTCTTAGAAGTTATGTCAAGGAGCACGACAGGAAGATCTGCATAGGCAGGAATTTTTAGCTACAGTCCCCCAGGGTGCAAGAGCTGTGTTCCTTTTTCAAACCTGATTAATTCTGCATCAGTTGGGCACATTACAGACACCACTTTGCTGAAGTCTACAGTGTATTCCCTGGGCCACAGCTGCTGCTTCTGCCACTGCTTGCTATTTGTGGAGTGATTATGTTTGACAAATAGCAATGGGAGAGATTTCAGGAATGACTCAGAGGCAAAGGCAATTTCATGTCCATTTTTATATCCAAGGATAGCTTTCCACTAGTTACAGAAATATGAACAAAAGAGGCTTATTCCCACCACAGCATCCTCTTGGGATGTTGTTGAATGTTGAGTCTTGAACTGCGAGCAGTCCATTGCCCTTCAGCCTTTCTCTGCTCCAAGCACTAGGGACAATGACTCCCAAATCCTCAGCAAATATCCTGTGTTTATTTCAGGTTGGTTACAGTGGGCTGGGTTTGGATGTACCCGTCTTTTCCTTGGAGAAGCTGCTGCTAATGGGTCTCTCCATACTCTCATAAAATCATAGAATCGTTTGGGTTGGAAAGGACCTTAAAGATCATCTAGTTCCAAACCCCCTGCCATGTGGGAAATATTGAAGAATCAGCAAACTTAGGCTATTGCTCTTCAAACCCCTTTGCTAGAAGCAGCTGTGCAGTTTTAGCCACTGTGGTGTAAACAGCCAAACAATGTACTTGAGTACTGAGTGCAGTTTTGGGGACCACAGGATAAAAAGGATATAAAGCCATGGAGATTGTCCAGAGTGGGACCATGAAATCAGTGAAGGGCTTAGAGGGGAAGCCATATGAGGAGTGGCTGAAGTCACTTGGTCTGTTCAGTCTGAAGAAGAGGAGGCTCCGGGACAGACCTCATCACGGTTTACTGCCTCTTCACAAGGGGAGGAGGAGGAGCAGATGCTGATCTGGACTCTGGCAACCAATGATATTATCCAAGGGAATGGCAGTAAGATGTGACAGAGGAGGTTTAGGTTGGATATTAAAAGTTTGTTCACTCAGAGGGTGGTGGAGCACTGGAACAGTCTCCCCGGGGAAGCAGTCATGACACCAAGCCTGACAATGTTCCAGAAGCATTTGGACATTGGTGTGAAAGCTGGGGTTGTCCTATGCAGGGACAGGAGCTGGGCTCAATGATTCTTGTGGGTCCCTTCCAGCTCAGGATATTTTATGATTCTATGATACCCTGAGTCAGGATTGTATGTTCACCCCAAGCTGTCTCTAGGAGACCAGACTGTCTCTAGGGGAGGTAATTAATGACTTCTTTGCCTCACTCTTTAATAGTAAGGAAAGTTGTTCCGTGTTTGCACATCTGTATGACTTGGAGGAGCAGAACAAAGATCCCATGATCCAAGAGGAGTTTGTTAGAGACTTGCTGGACCAATTAGACACTCACAAGTCTATGGGACCAGATGGGATCCACCTGAGGGTATGGAAGGAGTTGAAAGATGTGCTTGTCAAACCCCTTTCCATCATCTTCCAACAGTCCTGGAAGACTGGGGAAGTTCCACTGGACTGGAGGCTGGCTGATGTTATACCCATCTACAAGAAGTGTTGGAGGGAGGATCCAGGAAACACCAGGCCTGTCAGTCTGACTCATTGCCAGGGAAAGTCATGGAACAGGTGATCTTGAGTGCTATCATGAAGCACATGCAAGAGAACTGGGTGATCAGACCCAGTCAACACGGGTTCATGAAAGGCAGGTCTTGCCAAACTAACCTAATCACCTTCTATGACAAAGTGACCCACTTACTAGATGAGGGAAAGGCTGTGGATGTAGTTTCCTTGGACTTCAGTAAAGCCTTTGACAGAGTTTCTCACAGCATTCTGCTTAGGAAATTGGCTGCCACTGGTTGGATGGCCGGGCCCAAAGAGTGGTAGTAAATGGACTTAACTCCAGCTGGAGGCTGGTCACAAGTGGTGTTCCCCAGGGCTCAGTGCTGGGTCCAGTTCTGTTCAACATCTTTATCAATGACCTGGATGAAGGCATTGAGTGCACCCTTAGCAAGTTTGCAGATGACACCAAGCTGGGTGGAAGTGTGGATCTGCTGGAGAGTAGGGAGGCTCTGCAAAAGGATCTGAACAGGCTGGACCGCTGGGCTGAGACCAATGGCATGAGGTTTAACAAGGCCAAATGCCGGGTCCTGCACTTGGGGCACAACAACCCTGTGCAGCTACAGACTAGGAGAAGCCTGTCTAGAAAGCTGCTAGGAGGAGCAGGACCTGGGGGTGTTGATTGACAGATGGCTGAACATGAGCCAGCAGTGTGCCCAGGTGGCCAAGAAGGTAAATGGCATCCAGGCTTGTATCAGAAACGGTGTGGCCAGCAGGTCCAACGAGGTTGTTCTCCCTCTGTACTCGGCACTGGTGAGCCCACACCTCAAATCCTGTGTTCCATTCTGGGCCCCTCACCACAAGAAGGATGTTGAGGCTCTGGAGCGAGTCCAGAGAAGAGCACCAAAGCCAGTGAGGGGGCTGGAGAACAGGCCTTATGAGGAGAGGCTGAGAGAGCCTTGATTGTTTAGCCGGGAGAAGGTGGTTGAATCACTTTCCCTGGAGGTCTTTAGAAGACGGGTGGACGAGGTGCTCAGGGACATGGTTTAGTGACAGATAGGAATGGTTGGACTTGATCCAAGAGATCTTTTCCAAGCTGCTGTTTCTATGATTCTATGATTTCTCTTTGCTGACAGTGCATTAGTGTGGATTTTCCTCAGGGAGGGCAAAACAACAGAAACCCTCCCTTCCTCCCCTCCAGCACCATTCAACAGAGCATGAGCTATCTCTGTCCCATCTGGGGTGGTCTGTGACATGCTGTCTCTTCCTGTCAGATCTGCAGCGACATGTAGCTTATCTCTTCAAAAGCCCAAGTACCATGTGTTCCTTTTGGAAACATGTTTCTGTGTTTCACCATCAAAGTTTCACCATTGTGTTGGCCTCTGGTGTGCCATCTCAGAGGATACAGCCCATCCACCAGTTTCACAGCACGTGGCATCACTGCTGCAATCTGCCAAGGTCAGCATGTGCAGCAGGGGCACCGTAAGAGCATCCTCAGTCTCTGAGTGACCCTTCAGCAATAGCAAGCAGCCACCCTGCCAATAATAAGTGCTCAAGCACCATCATGTTAATCAGAATTGAGACTCTCCCCCTTCACATTCAGTGTTCCCCGCAGCACTAGCCAAAGCCCACTCAGGAAATAAAGCAGCAAGCGGCAGATGTCAGTAGAGTAGCTGCGATCCCAAGGCTGACATAATCCCCAAACAATTAAAAATGGATCTTGTGTGCTCAGTTTCCAAAGAATACAGGATATGAACTGCTGGTGGCAGAATATCAAGCAGAGTGGTGTACAGCCACTGTAGTGACTTCCCTGCACCTGCATGACCCACCTGCTAATGGAGACTTAGAGAGTCCTTGTCATCCCCTATGGGTAAAGCTGCCCCTTTTACCACATCCCTGCTAGCTCTCCACCTCTGCCCCTGCTTCTGCAAAACATACCAACTGTATCCTGGGCTGCATCAAAAGAAGAGTAGCCAGCAGGTCGAGGGAGGCAATTCTGCCCCTCTGTTCCACTGTTGTAAGAACCGACCTGGAGTATTGTGTCCAGTTCTGAAATCCCCAACATAACAAGGAGACAGAACTGTTGAAATGGGCCCAGAGGAGGTCATGAAGATGATCAGAGGGCTGGAGCACCTCCCATATGAGGGCAGGCTGAGAGGGTTGGTGTTGTTCAGCCTGGAGAAGAGAAAGCTCCGAGGACACCTTATAGCAAACTTCCAATACCTGGAGGGGGCCTACAAGAAAGCTGGGGAGGGACTTTTTACAAGGGCATGGAGTGATGGGACAAGGAGGGGATGGCTTTGAATTGGAGAGGGGAAGATTTAAATTAGATGTTAGGAGGAAATTCTTCACAAAGAGTGTGGTGAGGCACTGGCAGAGGTTGTGAAGGGAAGTTGTGGCTGCCCCATCCCTGGAGCTGTTCAAGGCCAGATTAGATGGGGCCTTGAGCAGCCTGGTCTAATGGGAGGTGTCCCTGCCCATAGCTGGAGGGACGGAATTAGATGATCTTTATGGTCCTTTCCAACTCAAAGCATCCTATGATTCTATATTCTATGATTGTCATGCATGCTATGGGAATACAGAGAGCCAGCCAGACTGTTCCTGCAGTCCTTGAAAGACACGTGGACAGGTGCTGCTGTTGTACCAAGTTTTTGTTTTCAAAATCTGGTTTTGTTCTGCATTAAAACAATATTCCAAAAGGTTTGGGGTTTTATTCCCTGCAGAATAAAATTACACGGCAGGTGATAGAGAGGAGGATAGAAGGGGGATTTCTTTTCTTGTAACTGGGGTTCAGTTTGGAGGTGGTGACGTTGTGCTATAGCACTGTTTCACAAGCTGGAAACAGTCTTCTGAAGACACAGATTCAAGAAATATTTATCAAAAATACTAAACCTCAGCTTTTCTCTATCATTAGAAAGTGGGTGAAATCCCCCCAGCTTCAGAAACAGCTCAGTCTGCAGTGGAGGCATGTTGATGTCCCAGGGGAACATCCTCCTACCTGTACAGGTATGTTTGCACGATCAGGACAATCTGTGGCTACAGGCAGCAATGCACACAAAGCTGGCATCCAAACACAGAGTTGGAAATTCAGGTGGGAAACACTCAGGATAAACATGACAATTGCAACCCTTGCAGTTCTGAGCAGTTACCACCTGACATACTGCCAAAAACCGACCTTTGACCACCACCTCTATACCAACTCCTCTGCTCTCCAAATATACCTTATATTCCTGCTGTGATCCCCAACCCTGAAAATTACACATTTGTGCCTGTCTTCCACAGCTAGAATTTAAACATTCTGTGATCTTTTTTTCTCCTCTCAGGAATAATTATAGAATCATAAAGTAATAGAATCATTAAAGTTGGAAAAGACCCTTAAGATCACCTAGCCCAACCATCAGCCCAATACCACTGTACCTACTAAACCATGCCCTGAAGTGCCACGCCAACACAGTTTTTGAACACCTCCAGGGAAGCGACCCCACCACTTCTCCGGCAGCCTTTTCCAGTGCTTCACTACTCTTTTGGTAAAGGAATTTTTTCTAATATCCAGTCTAATCCTTCCCTGGCACAACTTGAGGCCATTCCCTCTCATCCTAATCTTCAGAGGCAGATATGCAGCACGTCACTCCTACCTCTGTTTCTATGGTCTGACACAGGCTGTCTTTTCTTTGTGGCTTTTTGAAAGTAACATCTTACAGTGTTGAATACTCCCCTCCAATTTCAGGGGGACTAATAGCAGAGATGGTAATTAAGATGATGGAGTAGTAACAGTAATTACCAGTAGGTATTAACGCCTATTTTTACTGCCATTGTCATTAATATTAATAATAGCAATTGTTGTTAGTCCTCTAGCAATTAGAAGGGTAATAGTGTTATTGCTGTTATTATATGCTGTTGTCAGTAAACCTGTAACCCCAAAGCACCTCAGAGTGCTGGTCATGAGTGAGGACACCCCTCTTCTAGCCTTTCTAAGAGCCAAGCCATGGTGGTCCAACCTTAAAGAATAAGCCAAGAGGCATCTTGAGGAGATGCTGAAATGGAGATGGGGACACAAGATGTCTGTGTCACAGCTTGACACAAGCAAATGGGTGCTAGATTGCAGGTTGGGTAGTCAGGAGATCCAGAAGCATTCCTCGTCTCCACCACAACCTTCCTATATGATGTCTAAGCAGGCATTTGGAAAGCCACTTGTGACAGGAGGCAGCTGCAGGTTACAGTGCTTAATTGTAGGTGTCTCCATGGGCATCGGGTGCCTGATCTCGCATTGCAGCCAGCCAGGAGCTGATTAGCACTGTCAGTAGAGACTAATAAGCAATTTAATTGAATGCAAAGCTAACCTACTTGCCTAGATATAAGCACCACACATTATTTGAGGTGCTCAGATGTACCCCTGGATGAAACACATTGATTATCTTCATGGACCAGTTCCCCACCAATTGTATGGAGATGTTACATCTCAGTCCTTTACAACTTTGTGTTTCAGCATCGTTTAGTGATTGATAGGAATGGTTGGACTCGATGATCCAGTGGGTCTTTTCCAACCTAGTGATTCTGTGATTCTGTGAACATGCCATCCTCCTTGATAAGAGGAGTCCAGAACCATGCATCTGACTAACAGACATCAATTATATCACTAACAATGTAAGAGTTTTGTTCTGTGGTAAAGCCACAATGCTCAGCACCTCATTTCACTTATACTGCTGGGCTCCTAAATGAATGTCACATCTGGATGCAAGATCTCAAGATGAGCCAAACTCTACATATATACCTTGCATATATTTGCACATTTCAACCTATCATGGAAGTCTATGACATCTGCGGATGGGATAATATTCCAGCTCCTTATGCTGACCACATCTCTGACAGTAATACGCTCTCTACCAGTCAGAAACTTTGCAGAATCTGGTGTTGGTCCTGCAGGCCACCCTTTGCTCACCAGGAGTGACACATGAGTAAAGGGACTCCTTGTCCTCTGCCCAGGTGTGCAGCTGCTTGTACTACAGACCCCAGCCCTGACAGGGTCTACTCCCACTTGATTTATCCTACAGTCTTAGGCTCCTGCAACAAAACATGGATGCGCCCATGTGAATGTTGTGCCCACCAGCATTGGCTCATGTCAGGAAGGGCCCAGAAGGGTTTTTTAATTCCAGAATAACAGTATTTGTGCCATTTGTCCTTTGCTCACATCTCTTCTGTGCCAGGAGGTCTGGAGTGTTCTGCCCTGACAACAAACTCTGGGTTGGCCTGGGCACACCTGGCCATGGAAAGCCTGCCAAGACAGGGTGGCTGGGGCACGCCGCCACCTCAGTCCAACTCTGAGCAACCACACAGCAGGCCCAGAACATCATCTTTGGCCCCTCTCCAGAAGGTGACTGGCCTTCCCAGTTCTGAACAGGGCTTCTGCCAACAAAACACATGATCAGTATTATTTTTGAGCCAGGCAGGTAATGGCAGTGAACTCACTGCTATTACAGTCACCTTTCCTCATGTACTTCATAAGAATGGTGACTTTGAGCCCTGAGCTCAACCACTCTTGCTCCCAGTCCCAGGATACTTTGGCTTTTTCTGCATCTAGCTTCTCCACTCACCATTACCTCATAAAAGGACCTACCTCTGCCCAGCTGTTCTGCTCACACCACAGACAGACACATCTTTCCACAGGATCTTGAGTGGTGTGCAAGAAGTATAAAAACTAAAGCACTGTCAATACTCGTTAGATGGAGTTCATGGTTTCTTCTTCTTGGCTCAGGGCCAAGGGAAGGATTCTCTGTTAATCAGTGCCCTGTTTAATCATTTACACCAGGGCAAAGTCAAGGTGGGACAGACACCGTGTTCCCTGGACCTCAGTGCTCTGGGAGGTGTCACTCTGCCAGGATTCCCAGCTTGCCCATCCTGCTTCTGCAGCTACCAGGCTGACCCAGGGACTCACTCCCTACTGCTGCAGAATCCTCCTGGAAGGCTGGGTTATTTGGAGGGGGTTTCAAACCCCTGTTATGTCCACATCCAGCCACAGATCTCCCAAGCAATGACACTCCAGTGCCTTAGCTATGTGCTTATTTGACCCACACCCAGTTCCTTGCCCTCCCCACCCAAGAAGAAATTAATTCCTTCCCACCCTTGTCACTCCCAGGGAGCCCTGGCTGTTACCTGGTGACCTGCTATCAAAAACAATCTCCATACCGTAATGCTGACACTATCTGAGCCCCAAAATGTACCAGTGGACATCCTGGTGCCTGCCCTGGGATCAGGAGCACCTCTGCATTCTCCATCCCTGGTGCCATGCATGAGGGTATTCATATTTCTGCTGGGTGAGCCCCTGGCTTTGTGCTTTTAGGAGAGCTTTGCAGGAGGAGAGATAGTACCCAGCATAGCAAAGAGCACAGCATGCAGAACACCTGATGTGGCAGAGAGCTGATGCAACATTAACCCACTGGTATTTTGTGCAGAAGCAAGAACCAGCAGCAAGGCTTGATCTAGGGATCTCTTTGCAACATGAATCGTTGATGTAGTTCAAGGAGCTCTGTATGTCATCACTTAATTGTCCACTCACAGTCCAGAGCCCCAAACACTGTAAACACTGTGGGAACAAGAAAATCGGTAAGACATAAACGGACAGACTAAGAGAAATTTGTGTGTCACCAATGGGAGGGCCTTGTTCCCAAATTAACTGGGTGGATCTTCAAACCACTGACACAACACTGACAAACCACTGATTGGGAAGGACAGGAAAAGGTGACCTCGTCCTTCCCTCTGCCCCAAGGCAAGATCAAACATGCCTGAACCAATCTTGAGAGCTCTCCGATTAACCTGCCCTTGGAACATTCACGTCTACAACACTTGTTGCCTCCAGTATCTACCAAGTCCCTGCCTCAGTTTCCCTACCAGTAAAAGGAGGAATAACCAGAACAAATGGATCTATTGCTGGGTTGTGGGAGAGGAAGGAAACTTTTGGTTGATGATTTGGAAATATCTGGTGAAAAGCAAGAAATAAGCATGGAGTAGTGTGTATGTATGGGTGTTTACAACTGCTGCTATGAGTTTGATACAGTGCCGTCAGTGCCTTATGCAAGACGGTATAGGTGTGCACACGTGCATATTTGATTCTTCTTGTGCTCCAAGCATAAGACAAAGGCAACGAAGTTGGTGTTAAAGTTTAGAGAACAAGCCTTGTGAGGAGCAGCTGAGGGTACTGGGATTGTTTAGTATGGAGAAAAGGAGACTGAGGGGATACCTTATCACTCTCTACAACTGCCTAAAAAGAGGTTGCAAAGAGGTGGGACTGGTCTCTTCTCCCTGGTAGCCAGTGACAAGGTGCATCAAGGATTTAGGTTGGATATTAGCAGGGTTGTCAAGCATTGGAACAGGCTGCCCAGGAAGGTGGCTGAATCACCATCCCTGGAGGTGTTTAAAAGACATAGATGTACCTGGGGACATGGTCAAGTGTCAGACTTAGCAGGGCTGGATCAATGGTTGGACTCAATGATCTTAAAAGTCTTTTCCAACAGAAACCATTCTGTGATTCTATAACTGTTTACCTTGCAGAGGAGTTCCCAGTGCAGGTACTGTAACCAGATTTTCAAGGGATACCTGCTATCTCCTTTTAACTGTCATTCATAGCAACCTTTGATTTTTATTTCATTGGGTGTGGAATAGTGTGGGAACCACAGGGCTGAACTTCTGAGAAAATGTCAATGTTTGGTAGATTGGGCCAGCATCCTACCTCAGTCAGGAGAGTGGCAAGAAGATTATTGCGTCCAATACTGCATATACCTGACGGTGGCATGAGCACATGGTTACAAATACACTCAAAAAGGTGTTTTAAAAAGGGCAGCATTTTTATGGCACTAATTGTGATACCCTCAAGCTTGAACTCTATTGCTTTGGAAAACATCCTGCATCTGCAAAGGTGGTTAATGTGGTTCCACATTTCTGGTCAAGACCGAATCAACACTTTCCCTAAATCAATAATTGTCAATCCTGTGCAAAATCATGCCACAAATTTGGTCTCGAATATTTGTACTGCTCCAAGGCAGGCCTCAGATTGTGTCCAGCAGGCATCTCAAAGAGCCTCATGGATGTTTACCAACACCTTCTGACCACAGCAGAGAGACATTGCAGGATCTACCCAGGATATACAGGTTCTTGGTATGATTCTCCAGTGATCCCTATTAAACATTATGTCTTATCCTTGTGCAAGCAAGCTCTTACCTTGCTTACCACAGCTATCATTCCTACCCAGCCATGTGATAGACAAGGAAATGGACACTATCTCACCAGTAGGACCTGTTAGCTTTAGCCAGTGCCTTAATGAGCATGTTAGATGTAACTAAAAGCAAGAAGAGAGCCTGTTTTGGAGGCAGGAGCTGGTGAAGGCTACAACACAGGCTGTGGTTCACAGAGTCCTTTGGGTGCTGAGGCTCCCTCAGAGGCACAGGCCTGTTTCAGTTGGCTGAAAGCACTGTCTGATGGGCTGCACCTCCAGTGGAAAACACGGGAAGCTAAAACCAAAATGAAACTTTTAAGCCCAAACCCTAGAATCATAGAAGGGTTTGGATTGAAGGAACCTTAAAGATCATCCAGTTCCAACCCCCCTGCCATGGGCAGGGACACCTCACACTGAATCATGTTGCTCAAAGCCCCATCCAGCCTGGCCTTGAACACCTCCAGGGGATGGGACATCCATGATTTCTCAGGACAGCCTGTTCCAGCGCCTCACTACCCTCACAGTAAAAACTTTCTTCCTGATATCAATCTAAATCTTCCCTCTTTCAGCTAAAAAATGTTATCTTTTGTCCTATCACTACATCCGCTGATAAAAAGCCACCCCCCCGCCATCTTCCCTGTAGGCAGGATGCTCTCCTGCACTGTAACAAGCGTTCAAACATACATCCCAGAAAGCTCCAGTGACTCCAGTTTGCCAAGCAGGGACAAAAAGCAAAGACAAATAGGGTTTGTTTCTCAAATCAGGATGCTAGTTTTGGCACCTGCCAGAAGATCAGAGCAAACTTCACTGAAGTTGATTTGGTGTCCTATACCTTATCACTTTCCTAATTTAGCTCTGAAGTCACTGCTCCAGTTTCTACTTAGAACACTAAACGTATGTCATTAAATCATCTCACAGCCCTCCAGGAACAGTTAAGACTCAGGATGGCCTCTTGGCCTTACTGTGCAGTTTAGCTCTGTTTAATTCTCGTTAGCTGAGAAATACGATGAAAATGTATCTAGGAGACCACTGATCAGCCGTACAGCTTCTGATCCTGACAGATGCACATGCCCAGCTTTCCATTGATAGTAATTGCTGAAAAATAGGACCTCATGATTTATCCAAGGCTCTTAAGAGCTTGATATCTGCTATTCTTCCGGCACGGAAATGCAAAGTTTAAATATAAAACCTGCCTTGAAAAGTTCTGTGCAATCCAATCAGCCAGGAAATTTCTTACAGATGATAGCACACTGATCCCAGCATAATCCAATGTTTCATAAATGCCTTAAAAGATTAAGGCATCATTTTCTGCCCAAATGACCGAGGAGATTCACATCTATGCAGAGCAAACACTGGCAACAGTCTTGCATAAGAGCCAGCAATATTGCTAAAAATTCTCCTCTGTACTTCCTTACAAGGGCAATTACATAATCAGGAGCCTTCATCTATCAAAAGCAATCCTTTTCATTAAACAGAATGCTCTGGTGAAAGCGCACAAGTGCATATCAAATGGGAAGGAGGGGAAGGTAGCTGGATTGCATTGCCTGACTAACCTGAAAGGGGGATTTTAGCAGTTTAATAACTTCTCCCTGCTTGTTATTTGCATAGAATCACATAAGGGTTTGGGTTGGAAGAGACCTTAAAGCCCATCCAGTACCAACCCCCTGCAATGGGCAGGGACACCTCCCACTGGGTCAGGTTGCTCAAGGCCCCATCCAGCCTGGCCTTGAACACCTCCAGGGAGGGGGTGTCCACAACTTCCCTGGGCAACCTGTGCCAGTGTCTCACTACTTTCAGCATCAAGAATGTCTTCCTAATGTCTCATCTAAATCTTCCCCTTTTCAATGTAAAGCCATTTGTCCTTGTCCTATCACTACATACCCTTGTAAATAGTCTTCCCCACCATGCTTGTAGGTCCCTTTCAGGTTCTGGAAGGTTGCTATAAGGTCTCCCTGAAGCCTTCTCTTCTCCTGGCTGAGCAGCCCCAACTGTCTCAGCCTGTCCTCATAGCACAGATGCTCCAGTCCCCTGATCATCTTCGTAGCCCTCCTCTGGACCCATTCTAACAGTCCCATCTGCTTCTTATGTTGAGGATTCCAGAACTGGACACAATACTCCAGGTGGGGTCTTATGAGAGCAGCGCAGAGGGGGAGATCCCCCTCCCTCGCCCTGCTGGCCATGCTCCTTTTGATGCAGCCTAGGATACAGCTGACCTTCTGGGCTGTGAGCACAGATTGCTGGCTCATGCAGAGCCTCTCACCAACCAGCACCCCAAGTCCTTCTCCGCCGGACTTCTCTGCAGTTCTATGAAGGTATTTGAAGGAGTGCACCAACACTCTGACTCATGAATCATGATCCCCAACATGCAAGGCACTGTGCTTCTGGAGTTGCACATGCCTGATCCTTCTTTATAGAAGACAAGGATTGTACCTGCAAAGGAGAAGGGGTGAGCAAGACTTGGGCTGAAAGACCTGCATGTGCAGGTCTGCCAAAGCAACCTCACCTGATACTTACTAAAACTTTGAAGAACTAAAGCACCATCCTTCTCAGCCAAGCTCCCCCTGCCAGAATGTCCCTTAGTTCCTAGTTTGTCCTAAGCAGCAATGAGATCTGCAAATTAGGGAAATTACTGCCTAAATCCTACAGTTATTGCAGACAGGAGTGGATATCTGCACATGAGCTTGACATTGATATAGCATCCATGGGGTGACATGACCTAGGATGAGATGTTCTTGTCATGCCTGTTTCTCTGTTTCTGACTATGAAGGATGAATCAGCCACAATCTGCAACAGCCCAGCTACTTCTCCACGTCATTTCTGCAGACAGATACAGCAACGGGCACCATTGCCACCACCACCTCCTGATCAGTAGACAGCCACAGATAGCAGCTGCCTCAGAAAAAATGACATCAAGAGGCATACACGTGACCTGACAGACCACATCCAATTATAGAATCATCAAATATGCTATATAACCTGTTACAAAAGATCTCTACAGAGTTTGCTACCTCACAGGAAAGCCAAGGGATCTCTTGCCCTTACTGGGTCTTCCCCTCAACCTGGTGGCTCAGATTTGAGCACATATATTGTCTTCAAGAGAGATAAGGCCAAATTGTGCAGAGGCCCTGAGGATACTCACCTGAGTCTGGGATGGGCCTCATGTCTGTGTTCTTATTGCCTCTCAAGGTGCATCTGCAAGGGGAAAAGAAGGGACAGAAAGGACCGGATTTAATACACATGATCTCCTCTAAGGCAGCTGAGTGGGGGATGTAATTCACTGAAGTGCCTTCCCTCAGCAGGAGAGACCTTCCCGACTGCTGCTAATGAAATGACAGGAAACAGTATTTTCCTGCTCAGACCTGGCAAGCAACCAGCGCAGAGGGGGGATTTTTGGCAGAGTTCCTCTGGAGAGCAGAAGGTAACATGATAATTGGATGAAGGCAAATGAGAAGCAAAGAGAAGGAGGCCACGGCAGCAAGGTCGCTAGAGGGGAGGTCAGAGTCTGTGACAAAGCTCGGGACAATCATGAGCTGGAAAGGGAAGAGAGCACAAGGAGGAACAGATGGACCATAGAAGAAATGGGGCAGGGAAGGAGGGGGCAGGAGGTGGAGATTCCCAGAGGGTCCCCACCAGGGGCAGAACTGAAAAGTTTTGACATACAACATAGTTGTAACCTGCTAGTGTGTCTGGGCCTCCTAAAGGGATCATCTCCCTTAAAGAGGAAACGTGAAACCAGATGGATTTTGCTCAAATCTTTATTTCTGAAAAGACCCCGTCTCACATTCAGGCTGATCCACGTGTCACCTAAAAGCCTCATGTTAACTTTCACTGCCATTTCTCTGGCTTCAATTCAGACCCCTTAGGTTTCAATGCAATGTCCCTCACCACAACCCATCCAACTTCAGTATTTTCCTCCATCAGTTCCTGCTTCTGAAGCTGCAGCTGGTTCTCATGAGTGTTGATGGAAGCAGCACAGACACTCATACCAAGGCTGGAGGATACGGCTCTGCTCCTCCCTCCTGTCACCAGTACAACCCAGGCCACAAAGCCATCCTCTTGTAGTGGCACAATTTCAGTGCTACACTAGCTCACCCAGGCCAGGACTGAGAGGGTGTAGAACTACAAGCCCAAGAAGATATGGGAGAGGACCTAGCAAACTTGAAAACCTAGCAAACCCTTGGAAATCATTGACTACAATGGACAAGCTGTTCTTGCAGAAAAGGAACAATTAAACCTCTTTTGCTAGAGATCATAGAGGGTTTTAGAGGGGAGTTTTGGAGATTTTTAGATACTTGCTCTGGGGTAAAACAAAGTGTACTCATAGCATTGTGTTTCCATTAGCGGAGGCACTGAAAGAGACTTTTCCTTTCTGCAGCAGCCAACATTTGCAAAAATGGTAGGAATTTTGATGTCTATGATCTTTGGTGCTTCACTAGACTTGGCTGAAATGGGTGAGGGATTCAAAGGTATGGAAGAATGGAGACAGGAAAAGCACATCAAAAGAAAGTAAGGCAGTATTAACTTTTTATCTCTGGTACATCAGAAAACAACATCCTTAGCGACTGTTATATCCATTATTGCAGGATCTGGCCTTGAAAACTCTCAGAAGATGGCTCAGTAATTTCAGAGGTTCAAGATGGTTTTACCACTTCCAGTTAGTGTTTTCAGGAAAAGCTGGGTGCACATGGAGAGGAGGAGAGTAAACACAAGCCAATTGTCTGACTAATTTTTGACATACGTTCACGCGGGCGATTGTGCAGTGAATTGACTCATTGAAAGTGTGTTGCAACATCAGGCATGAGACTAGGTGCAGAAAACAAAGGTTTTGCCAGAAAGCATTAGCACTGGAACTAAATACCTGCTGTGCTCTGCCCATGGGAATGCTGCAGCTTAGCTCCCCAGCAGCGAGAAAGCAACACAACACCGCCAGCAAAACAGAAAACAGCAGTGGGATTAATCAATAGCACTCAAAGAAGAGAAAGTGCAGGAACAAGCTGTTAATATTGTACTCAGAGGACAGATGTGCTCTAGGAAGCCACTTTCAAATACTCTAGGATGAGAGGAAAAAAGGCTTTTAAGATCAATTAGTGAATGATCCCCTGCGATCGAATTTCCATAGGTCTGAGGAAGGTAACATAGGTTTTGGTGGGAACAAGGTGCATTTTTCCATCCTCTGAGTCTCAGCAGGGTACACATAATGCTGGACAGGAGAAATGTCAGAGGCTGCACCAAGCAGACGAAAAAAATACAAGGAAAACTGCTGATGTTGCAGCCTAGGGGATTGAAAAGCTGAACTGGTCACTTCCACAGAGTTTGCAAACTGGCTTCAAATTATCCAGTCAAATGAGTGTTAGATAAGCAGAGATTCTTTCTGGGCTTTCAGGGGAATTAAGACAAGAGGGTTATTCAGCAGCTGGGTGATGACTAAAACCTTCTGAGGCAGGTGGGGAATAAATCACTGCTGCAAAGACTCAGCTGGGGCTGCAGGGAAGGCTGGGAGGGCATCTGAGGAAACCTGGGTGGCTGAGCAAGGTCCATCCTGTCCAGCACATCGTCGAGCTCTTTGAGGAAGCTGATTTCAAGGGTTTTTTGCTTGCATTTTTCAGCCATCTTTCCTAACTGGCTAGGAAATCCCCTTAAGGCAACTCTCCCTCTGCCCGGAAATTTTTACCCCAACAGTTCAGGGCTTTCAGCAGTCCAAATAAAGGTTTTTTCTCTATACAACCTGTGAAAATGGGTCGGTGAGGTGAGTGAGTTGTTTGAGATCAAAGGATTTGAGGAAAGCACCACAGTTCCTCTGTCACCTCCATAATACCAGGGGAGAGGACCAGACTCTGTAGAAAAGCTGCAGGATGCCCACCCTCAAACATGCATCAGATTGTGGAAATATATGGGAACTGGAGAGCATTCCCATCTGGTGGAGACCATCTCTGCTCATCTGCAGCCAGGGCTGGATCTGCTCTGTGAACCTGGTGAACACACTGAGGCTGGGCACAGAGGAAGAACTGAGAGAGTACCACTTCTGTGGTCTGACATAGGACTACCATAGGAGACAACATGGCTGAGAGAGAGGAGTCTGACTTCTGCTAATGCATCACTTTGGAGCTGGGAAAGCTGCCCATTCTCTTATGCCTCCAGTTCTGGCACAAACTAGGATACAGATCTGTCTCCATGCTGGGCTCTGAAATTCTCTGAAGGAGGCAGGGTATGCACGTTAGCCATCACAAGTCTATCCCTGTGAGGCTTGAAAAGGGAAAGTGCACGGCTTCTCCTGCAGCCACCACTAAGCAGTACCATGTAAATCAGCTGCTGATGATTCAGAGTGTATCAGTGGGATTAATCATAGAATCATAGAATAACCAGGTTGGAAGAGACCCACTGGATCATCGAGTCCAACCATTCCTATCAAACACTAAACCATGTCCCTCAGCACCTCATCCACCCATCCCTTAAACACCTCCAGGGAAGGTGAATCAACCACCTCCGTGGACAGCCTGTTCCAGTGCCTAATGACCCTTTCTGTGAAAATTTTTTTCCTATGTCCAGCCTAAATCTCCCCTGGTGGAGCTTGAGGCCATTTCCTCTTGTCCTGTCCCCTGTCACTTGGGAGAAGAGGCCAGCACCCTCCTCTCTACAACCTCCTTTCAGGCAATTATAGAGATCAATGAGGTCTCCCCTCAGCCTCCTCTTCTCCAGGCTAAACTACCTTTTGGTCAGAAAAGACCTTTGTGAGTCTCCAGTCCAATATCCTGCTCTAAGAAGGTTTATCTTCCAAGTTTGATCAGGATCTTACCTAAGTGACTGCTGAGTATCTCAAGGTGTGGAAATGGCTCAGTGTCCCTGTACACCGGTCCCAGCACTTACCCATTCTCAGAGCTAAAAATGTTTCCTTTGCTCTGCAGGACACTATAACAGGAATGTTCAGAGTGGTGTGGATGGGGATGTTTTGCATGGACATACCATGCCATGAACATGAACAAATGGCAGGGGAAAGGCACATGCTGATGGCACTGAGCAGGACGAGTCAGCAAGATCCCAGCACTTCTCTGTACATCATTTCAGTGTACCCAACATAGGAGACCAAAGCCAGTGAGTAAACTGTGAAGACCCATAGATACAGGACAGGATGGAGAATTTCAACAGGTGGCATTCTTTGTCTTCCCTGGCTTTGCAGGGTATCCTGGATGGACAACTTCGACACAAGTGTTTTGGTGCCAAAATGCATGCTTCTTGGTGCTTGTGGCCGTGAAGGTCTGAATGCAATGAGTAACAGGAGGTTTTCCTTTGGTTTTGATTTAAAAGTCATTCAACTTCCTCCACCCCCCCAAGGTCTCCTGGATGGTTTCTGTAAGAGTCATGCATTATTTCATTGTCCCAATGTCATTTCCTACAGCGGCAACCTGTATTTGTTTCCTCACCCTTTCACAGTGACCTCACAGAAGAGACTGACTGCCACCTCTATAACCTCTCCTTAAGCAGCAGAAGACAGCCATTACATTCCCCTGAGCATCTTTCCCAGGCTGGTCAAACCCAGCTCACTCAGCCTTTTCTCATAAGTTTTGCTCTCTCCATTGGACCTGGTCCAGTTTGTTGGCCTCTCCCTTATATTGGTGGACCCAAAATTGAACAGGGTGCTCCAAACAGAAGGGAATCATCACTTCTCTCAACCTGCTGGCTATGCAAGGAACCTGCAAGGCACACACATATGCCCCTGGCAGGAGGATGCTGATTCACGTTAAATTCAGTAATAGGTGAATCAAAGTCATCTCAGAAGAGCCTGATAGTCTCTCCCTGCACCATGTCTTCAGAAATCTCATCTGAGAATGAGCCATTACTTGTTACTTGCCAAATATCTGGCTGAATGAGCAGCAAGAACAAGCTCTTGTACCTTTGGCAGCAAATCTTTAAGTATTTGCTGATGCAAAATAACATTTCCCATTCTGTTTGTGTGTCTACTCTGCTCTGCCTCATAAATTGGCTCCCAGGTCTTCATGTCTGCTGAGCAAAACCTGATTAGGAGCGAACTAAGAGAAAGGAACAACAGAAGGTTCCTGCTGGTTTGGAGATGAAAGAGTGCTTTTAAATCATTAAGAAAATATGGTGGGTGGGTTTTTTCTCTTGTTTTAAAGCAGGAACCCAGATCCGCTTTTAATTATTTCCTCACCCCTACTGCCTCCACTGGCAAGTTATTGCCCAGGCTGATCAAGCACGCCGTGGTCCAGAAGCCAGAGTAAGAGCCTGCAAGACAGGATGTCTGGGTTCCCTTCTAAAGTCTATTCCTGACCTGCTGTGGGAAACACAGCCTGGCCCTGCTCCTGATGGGCCACATTTGCAGATGTCGAGGCCGAGTCCGTCTGAGCGATGGTTTCATGCAGCCTGCGTCACTGCAGCTGTGGTTTCCACTGCTCTTACCATTACAGCACTGTAATGCTTCCTTGTCTTATGGAAGTGTCAGGAAGATTAGTTGATGTTTGCTCAGCACTGAACAGATGCGAGGAGAGGGGAAAGGTCCCCTGCCAGCTCTTCCTTCTCATTGAGCAAATGTAATTCTCTCTCATGATGTTTTCAAGCCCTGCCAGGATCCATATGCTTGCCTTTGCCTCTTACCCTCTGGCGGCCTTTGCAGAACAAGGCCCCAGATCACAATCTCTCCACCCAACACAGCAGGAACATTCTCATGGGAAATATCGGGGCTCTTAAAAAACCTTTCTTTCTCACACCTTGCTTTTGTGCCCTTCAGCTTCACTTTGGACAAGCTGGGAAATGTCCTTGTCTCTGAAGCTGACTTGGCCATCAGCTCTGGGGCATGAAAAGAGCCCCTTTCAGTTCTTGCTTCCTTCCTCAGACTGCATTTGAGGTGAAGCAAGTGACACAATGTCCCTTTGTCTGAGGTGGGGAAGGGGGGGAACAAAAAGTGGTGACATACCACCACAGAGGTGACACACACCCTGGTGCCACCGCAACTGGATGAATTCAGCCTGGCTGCCAGTCACTTTGTATGCTCTGCAATGCAGCAGCCTTTCCTCTGTGGGTGGCCAGCCAAGAGCTACACTGGTTCAAAAGCACGAAGCCACGCCAGGACCTGCCTCTGGCAGGGACATCCCATTCATTTCAGTTCTGGTCCTGCAGAGGACTAACTGCATTCATTGAGCACCTCTTCATGCCTCCAAGTCCAGTCTGAGCTGCCAGACAGTCTGCAGCTGGGCTGCTGTTTCCTGCAGGTCCCTTCTATCTGGGCATAGATCAGGGTACAACACATGCACAGCTTGTAGGAAGCACCAGGACAAGCCAAGCACAGCCAAGCTAGTCAGTCCTGCAGCCCCTTCACTTCTTCCCACCATGCCCTCACCTGCTCCCCAGCTGACAGACCTTCACATTTCTCTCTTCTCTTTCCCTTTCCCTAGCCACCGCCCAAAAAGAATGTCCTGCTTTGCTCTGTGCTGCCTCTCAAGAGAGCTATGACCATATTTCCAAGCCAACACTGCCACAGTAGCAAACACCATGGTTTTAATGAGTCCTGTGGGCAATAACCACCATGGATGCAGAAAAGAGCAGCGAAGCAGCATCTCAGGTCTGCACAGCTCAACTACTATTTGAGGAATTAAGAAAGACATCCTGTTTTATGTGACACTACATTTGCCCTGCTGCACTCCCTCTTCGCTGCCTAAAAATAACACATTGTCATAGAATCATAGAATAACCAGGTTGGAATAGACCCACTGGGTCATCGAGTCCAACCATTCCTATCAAACACTAAATCATGCCCCTCAGCACCTCATCCACCCATCCCTTAAACACCTCCAGGGAAGGTGATTCAACCACCTGCCTGGGCAGCCTGTTCCAGTGCCCAATGACACTTTCTGTGAAAAATTTCTTTCTGATATCTAGTCCAAACCTCCCCTGGTGGAGCTTGAGGCCATTCCCCTTTGTCCTGTCCCCTGTCACTTGGGAGAAGAGCCCAGCACCGTCCTCTCTACAACTTCCCCTCAGGTAGTTATAGAGATCAATGAGGTCTCTCCTCAGCCTCCTCCAGGCTAAGCAACCCCAGCTCTCTCACTGTTTCCTCATAAGGCCTGTTCTTCGGCCCCTTCCTCAGCGTCTTTGCTCTTCTCTGGACTCGCTCCAGAGCCTCAACATCCTTCTTGTGGTGAGGGGCCCAGAACTGAACACAGGATTCAAGGTGCGGTCTCACCAGTGCCGAGTACAGAGGGAGAATACCCTCCCTGGACCTGCTGGTCACGCCATTTCTGATACAAGCCAGGATGCCATTGGCCTTCTTGGCCACCTGGGCACACTGCTGGCTCATGTTCAGTCACCTGTCAACCAACACCCCCAGGTCCTTCTCCTCCTGGCAGCTTTCCAGCCAGGCTTCTCCTAGTCTGTAGCACTGCATAGGGTTGTTGTGCCCCAAGTGCAGGACCCGGCATTTGGCCTTGTTAAACCTCATGCCATTGGTCTCAGCCCAGCAGTCCAGCCTGTTCAGATCCCTTTGCAGAGCCTCCCGACCCTCCAGCAGATCCACACTTCCACCCAGCTTAGTGTCATCCGCCAACTTACTAAGGGTGCACTCGATGCCTTCATTCAGGTCATTGATAAAGACATTGAAGAGGGCTGGACCCAGCACTGAGCCCTGGGGAACCCCACTTGGAACTGGCCTTCAGCTGGATTTAACCCCATTTCCCACCACTCTCTGGGCCCGGCCATCCAATCAGTTTTTCACCCGGGAGAGTGTGTGCAGCTGTCCAGGCCAGAGGCTGACAGTTTCTGTAGCAGAAACTGTGAGAAACTGTGTAGAAGGCTTTACTAAAGTCCAAGAAGACCCCATCCACAGCCTTTCCCTCATCCAGCAGCTGAGTCACTTTGTCATAGAAAGCGATCAGGTTAGTTTGGCAAGACCTGCCTTTTGTGAACCCATGTGGACTGGGCCTGATCACCCGGTTATCTTGCATGTGCTTCATGATAGCACTCAAGATCACCTGTTCCATGACTTTCCCTGGCACTGAGGTCAGATTGACAGGCCTGTAGTTCCCTGGATCCTCCCTGTGACCCTTCTTGTAGATGGGCAGTTGTGATGGATTTGTCTCCAGGGCTGAGAGGCAGGTGACCTTTGAACCAGCTCCACTCTCTCACACAGCCCAGTGCTTGCAAAAATTCACATTGTTACCTGCTGAACTAGCCCAGACTGAGTGCCAAGCCCATCTCTAAGCAACTTCTGGGTTGCAAAGCAGCACAGATGTGGGACAATAGCACCCCAAACACAGTGAGGGGAGCAGGGATATGAAAACAGCAGCAGCATTTCAGGAGAGCAATGCACATCTGGCTGCAGCAGGAGAGAGGGGATGAAGATACCCACTCACTTCCAGCTAAAAGCTGACTTCAGTGAACATCTTTTGACTTGATGCCAACACCAGAACAGGCAGATGTTGCTGGGAAAAAAAAAGCAACACAAACACAAAAGCCCAAAGTGAAGCATTCCCATAGTCACAGGGAAGTTTCATGAGACCTTGACCCACAGGATTATTTAAACCTTATGCTTGTTATGTCACCATAACAAAGAGAGCCAGGAGACAGGAATCTCAGCAGCTGAGGGGACCTTCATCATGCCAAGCTTTCAAACAGTCCTGAAACCTTTCCCACAATGTAGCTTCTAGGATGACACCACCGTGAGCAGCCTCTCTCCACTGTGGAGCCTCTGCTGAGGCTCCTGCTGTTGCCAAACTTCCCAGCTTTGACAGAGGGCAGCAGTAGGAAGCATCAAGGAGAATTAATTTGCCATAGAATCATAGAAGGGTTGGAAGGGACATTAAAGATCATTCAGTTCCAACCCACTTGCCATAGGCAAGGACACCTCCCACTACACCAGGCTGCTCAAGGCCCCATCCAACCTGGCCTTGAACACATCCAGGGATGGGGCAGCCACAACTTCCCTGGCCAACCTGTGCCAGTGTCTCACCATGCTCATTGTGAAGAATTTCCTCCTAATGTCTAGTCTAAATCTCCCCCTCTCCATCTTAAAGCCATTCCTCCTTGTCCTATCACTACATGTCCTTGTAAAAAGTCCCTCGTCAGCTTTCCTGTAGGCCCCTTTCAGGTACTGGAAGTTTGCTATGAGGTCTCCCCAGAGCCTTCTCTTCTCCAGGCTGAACAACCCCCACTCTCTCAGCCTGTCCTCATAGCATAGGTGCTCCAGCCCTCTGATCGTCTTTGTGGCCTCCACTGGACTAGTTCCATATCCTTCTTATGTTGAGGATTCCAGAACTGGACACAGGACTCCAGAGAGGACTACAGGGGGCAAATCACCTCCCTTGCCCTGCTGGCCGTGCTTCTTTAGATGCAGCCCAGGGTACAGTTTGTCTTCTGGACTACAAGTGCACATTCATGAACATAGAGCTGCCTCTAGGAATCACAGCTCAAGCTTGTCCACCAAGAAAAGCCCTGCAGACTAGTCATGACACTGAGTCAAGCAGTAAATTTGGCTCCTGCTTTTAAAAGGAAAAGAGTTTCTGCAGTGCACTGTGGTGCCTGGCCACAGCTTACTAGTTAGCATGGGAGCAGTTGCCATGGTATTGCAATGTAGGGAAGTCTCTGGGCTGATTAGGATTAAGCATCGGCTTCCCATAGACCAGTTTCCCCTCACTAAGCACGCCTCTGGCATTTTTTCCAGGCCTTGCTCTGTTTTGCATGTGCACAATCAAGTGCAAAGGGAGCAGCTCAGGAAGGTGTTTAGGAAATATCGGGGGGGGGGGGGGGGGGGGGGGGAAGGGGTTTGTGCTAAAGCCCAGTACCTCTGCACTCTGCAAGCTCTTCTTGCAGGGAAACAGGTGAGTTGCAAACAGAGACACTGCATGTCTACAGGTCTCCCTCCTTTCAAACATTTCTTTAGTTCAGCAGTTTCTTTAGTCAGCTCAAAGTCACAGAATCATAGAATGGTTTGGGTTGGAAGGGATCCTAAAGATCATCCAGTTCCAACCCCAGGGACTTCGATCTGCTGGAGGGTCGGGAGGCTCTGCAAAGGGACCTGAACAGGCTGGACTGCTGGGCTGAGACCAACGGCATGAGGTTTAACAAGGCCAAATGCCGGGTCCTGCACTTGGGGCACAAAAACCCTGTGCAGCTACAGACTAGGAGAAGTCTGTCTATAAACCTGCCAGGAGGAGAAGGACCTGGGGGTGTTGGTTGACAGGTGACTGAACATGAGCCAGCAGTGTGCCCAGGTGGCCAAGAAGGCCAATGGCATCTTGGCTTGTATCAGAAATGGCGTGAGCAGCAGGTCCAGGGAGGTTATTCTCCCTCTGTACTCGGCACTGGTGAGACCGCACCTCGAGTACTGTGTTCGGTTCTGGGCCCCTCACCACAAGAGGGATGTTGAGGCTCTGGAGCGAGTCTAGAGAAGAGCAACGAAGCTGGTGAAGGGGCTGGAGAACAAATCTTATGAGGAGCGACTGGGAGAGCTGGGGTTGTTTAGCCTGGAGAAGAGGAGGCTGAGGGGAGACCTTATTACTCTCTACAACTACCTGAAGGGAGGTTGTGGAGAGGAGGGTGCTGGGCTCTTCTCCCAAGTGACAGGGGACAGGCCGAGAGGGAATGGCCTCAAGCTCCGCCAGGGGAGATTTAGGCTTGAGATTAGGAAAAAGTTCTTCACAGAGAGGGTGGTTAGGCATTGGAACAGTCTGCCAAGGGAGGTGGTTGAGTCACTGTCCCTGGAGGTGTTTAAGGTTAGGGTAGATGAGGTACTTAGGAGCATGATTTAGGGATTGGTGGGAATCGTTGGACTCGACGATCCAGTGGGTCTCTTCCAACCTGGTTATTCTGTGATTCTGTGATTCTCCCACTGGATCAGGTTGCTCAAGGCCTCATCCAATCTGGCCTTGAACACTTCCAGGGATGGGGCATCCATTACTTCTGGCAATCTGCACGAGTGCCTCACCACCTTCAGAGGAAAACTTTGCTCCTAATACCTATTCTCAGTCTCCCCTCTTTCAGCTTAAAACCATTCCTGCTCATCCTATCAATGCACTCCACCATCAAGAGCCCCTCCCCAGCTTTCCTGTAGCCCCCTTTAACTACTGGAAGGCTTCTGTAAGGTCTCCAGGAGCCTTGTGTTCTTCACGCTGAACAACCCCAACTGTCTCAGCCTGTCCTCGTAAGGGAGGTTCTCCAGTCCTCAGATCATCTCCTTGGCCTCCTCTGGACTCACTTTAACAGATCTGTGTCCTTCCTGCACTGAGGACTCCAGAATTGAATGCAGGGCTCCAGGTGAGGCCTCACAAAAGTGGAGGTAAGGAGCAGAATCACCTCCCTCACCCTGCTGGTCACACTTCTTTGAATGCAGCCCAGGATATGGTCAAGGCATAAGGACGGCTCCCTCATCTCTGTATCAAGTTTTCCCCACGTTTATTTGCACAGGGAGCAGAGATTTTGTAAGCAATGCTGCTGAACACCTCACTCTCCATACAGTGTACCCACAAAGCTTCTCAAATGACTCTTGCTAAGAGGGATCAGTGACCAGATGCTGTTTCATGGAGTCACTGGGTTTAAGGCATGTGGGGCCTACAGTGCTAAGTAGTCCAACCTCTTGCAAAACTCAGCACTGATCATCTCTGCTCAGCCCACAACTTCCTTTTGAGTGATAATTTTGCTGTTTTGATTTGGAGATTTCCAGCATTGGAGAACCTACTGTCCACCAGCTACCCCAGGTGGCTGGTCACAGTGCTTCAGAGGTTCCACTAGTTGAAAACAGAAGGACATCTGATTGAGTCTGAACATATCTGGCCTCTGCTCCAGATCACTGGACACAATTTGGTTTTCTCTGTGTGGCTGGAGTGTTGTTCACTTCTTGACATCTCAGCCTCACCCAGATCAGCTCCTTTGCTTCTGCACTTCACCACTGTTTTGGGCACAGCTGTGTCTGGTCATCCCCAGTGGCTATGAAGAGCTGTGCTCTAGTTCCCTGTTCTGACTCCCTTGCTTTCCCTCAAGGCCATATGTTATACAAGATCTTCTCAGATGTTCAAACAACAGAGGAGCAAATCGAAGGCTGGGAAAGACCTGCCTCTGCCAGGCAGGTTTCTCTGGAGGAAATCATAGTGGGGTTGCATGATGGACACACAGGTCCTGTGGATGCTAATACCTGTGTGTACTTTTATTAAAACTCAATATCACGTGCTGTCAGAGCCTGCAGTGACTCCAAGCGCACATATTTTTGGTGATTCTGGTAGTGTCAGCAGCTTGGGACCTCAGTTTCAGCCAGCCTGCCTTCCTGCTGGCCCCTGGGTAGAGGCTGGTATTTTGTCCCCAGGGCATCTTATTCTTCCAGCATGAGACTGTTTTCAGCCTGGAGACAAACACTCTCATTGGATTCAGGTATAACATGCAGTTTGCTCTCCCCAGCAGCATCAGAACCCTGGGGACATTCTGGTCATTGGCACCTCCCCCTGCTGGAACTGCATGGTGAGGGTAAAATCCAAGTTCTTCCTTGTCCCCAAGTCCAAACCCAGGCAAGGGGGTTTTTGAATCCCTGTGATAACCCTCCACCAGCCCTGGTAAACTCAAAACCCATTAAAAGCTTCGCAGAAGACCTCAATGACCTACTAGCTGCAGACCTTACTACCAGTTTCCATCTCACACATCTCCATGGCCATTTAATCTCTGCTCTGATTATCTCAGCAATGATGTTTTCTTATCTAAGTCAAACCACTTCCCCAGTGTTCTGTGTTGTCAGAAAAGTCACTTCACCTTTCAGCCACTAATTTTGTGGATGTCTTCAATATGCCAGCTCCTGCCAGGTGGGACTCCACAGGATCATTGAGCAATGGAAGAGCCCTAGGGATGATCCATATAATGCCTGAGCTGCAGCTGGATGTCAAGAGAAGCAAGAGAGGGAAAGCTAGTGTGTGAGATCTGACAGGCTCATAACAAACCCAGCTGGCTGGCACACACACCAAGCCCAAAACACCCCAGGCCACTACTCTCCTGATACCATCACAGCCCTCCACATTTAATTAAAAAAGGATTAAAGTAGGTTGTAAGGACGTGGGCGATGGCTGAGGTCAGGGGTGCCTTGCAAACCTATGCCAGGCTCTGCAGCTGATGCTGGGACAGTGGGCTGTCTGCTGGTGATGCCAACTTCTCCAAGACTAAGGTAGGTCTAATGTGAGAATCAGGGAACCTATCTGGGCTGCTTGCCTTGGCCTCTTGGCTTCTCTCTTGCACAGAGAACTGACCTGAGGGATGTAAACTGGTCCTTCAGCAGCAGCCTGATGGCTCACCCAACCCTATAACATGGGGCAGGTCTCAGCGGGGAGGAATGTTGAGTCTGTGACATGTAGGTGTTCCCCTTCCTACCCAAATCAGGCTCATGTTCCCTAGAGTGTTTCAGTTCAGCCCCAGGCCCACCTCTTCCAGAATGGCCTAGATATAACAATCCTGAAAAGCTCAAAGAAGTTCTTCATGGTCTTCTCAGCTTTTTCTGCTATGAATTCATTGCCTTTCCCTCCACAGCCTACGAGAGCTCTGCTCCCTTCAGACCAGACTGCTCTGCATGGGATCTGACCTCTCTTTTAGGTATTTCTAAATGCTCCCAGTCCCAGCGACCTCAGTAATTGCCGCTGTCCCCTAACCAACCTATCATCCTGTCACTCAGCCTTGAAAAGTTTTCTCCCTCCTTACCGTGCACTTGCCAGAGACTGGCTGATTCATCCACACTCCGCCTCGGGCAACCCACGCAGCCACTGATGATTGAGTTACTTAACAATTAAACAGAGCCTTAAATCTTTGCAGCACTTAACATGTATTGACTAATTAATCCAAGCGCTATCTGAGGTAGGTTAGTTCATTCTTGCGTATAGCTTCCAAACATGCCCATGGCTGCCTTACAGGTCAAAGACAGAGGCAGGTCTGCAGAAGTGATAGGAGGTCCACCATTTCCATTGCCCACACCTCCAAGGGCCCCATGTAGCACTGCCCCTCTGCACTGTAGGACCCACTACAACTTCAGAGGTCACTGGCCCCAGGGGATGGTTAGCTCAGCCCAGGACTCTTGCAAAGCTTGCCCTTGAATGGGCTTTTCTCCTGCATCTTCTCTGGCCCTGCATGGTTGCTTCACTCCCTGGCTCTCCCACCACCAGCAGTGCACGCTGCACACCCAACAGCTGAAGCCAACTTGCCTAGACAAGCAATGGGTTGTCTGAGGCTCTGGCAGGTGGGAAATACCTTCCCCTGGGGTCCTACTGGCAGTCAGCCACGAGTCCTGCCAATACAGGAGAACAAACCTGGCTTCAGGACAGTGACAGGAGAGCACAATATGCATCCCACCCAGAGGGAGTCAGGCTTTCCTGTATTAAGCCTGTTCACACAGGCTGCCTCAGCCACATCAAAACCCACGTCCCAGTCTCAGGTGTCATCAGGGAATGAGGCCAGGCGTGGGAGGCAGGGAACCCACCCCTCGTGTGGATGAGCTGCACAGGAGCTTTGTGAAGATGAGCATGCTGGGGAGATGCAGGGACGCACCCAAGGTTATGCAGAGTCACTACCTAGGTGACTCCCTGCCCTGGGATTCAGGAGAGGGCAAAGGAGGAGATCTGCCGTAGCTAAAGCTGTGGGTAGAGACTCAGAAAGATGAGCTTGGTTCCCAGCCCCACCGTCCTTGGGGCTCGGTCCTGAACAAATCACTAACTTTTCCCTTTTTCCTCCAATGCAGTCACTTTTCACCTAGTCAGGACTAAAGGAAAACACCACATCCTTGTGCCATGCAGGTTCTCAACTGTTAGCTAAGGACACAGCAGACATTAAAATCCCTGACCGTGCCATGGTCCTCTTGCATTAAACAGTACAGAATCCCTCCAGCACAAGGACAGAGACTCCTGAGGTACGTGACAGTTTGACTCCCTGCCTCTGGAAGGTTTCAGCCTTGTGGAAAGGCATCTGGGGGTTCTGGTTGACAGCAAGTTGAACGTGAGCCAGCAATGTGCCCTAGCAGCCAGGAGGGCCAACCGCATCCTGGGCCGCATCCAGCACGGCATTGCTCACCCTTCAAGGGAGGTGATTGTCCCACTCTGCTCCACACTGGTGCGGCCCCACCTTGAGTGCTGTGTGCAGTTTTGAGCACCACAGGATAAAAAGGATATCGAGCTACTGAAGAGTGTCCAGAGGAGGCCACAAAGTTGGTGAAGGATTTAGAGTGGAAGCCAGATGAGGAGCGGCTAAAGCCACTTGGTCTGTTCAGCCTGGAGAAGAGGAAACTGAGGGGAGACCTCATCACAGTTTACTGCTTCCTCACAAGAGGAGGAGGAGAAGGAGCAGGTGCTGATCTCTTCTCTCCAGTAACCAATGATAGTGCCAGGAGAGGTTTAGGCTGGATATTAGGAAAAGGTTCTTCACCTCTTCCAGCAGTGGAACACAGGAACAGGCTCCTCAGGGAAGCAGTCATGGTGCCAAGATCGACAATATTCAAGTAGCATTTGTACAACACCCTCAGAAACACGGTGTGAATGTTGTCCTGTGCAGGGGTAGGATTTGGACTCGATGATCCTTGTGGGTCCCTTCCAACTCAGGTTATTCTATCGTTTTACGACCTGAGTCCTCTGAACAGCTCATTCCCTTTCCCTGCCTCCCTACCACTCAAGGGTCTCAGCACAGTGACAACCACATCTCCCTGACAGCCAGGTGATGAGGAATGCTTACAGCAAAGGATCTGGCAGCAGAAAGATATTTTGTCCACCTGGGGAGTTGTGAAGCCGCCAGACGGAAGAGAGCTTAATCTGAAAAACCTTGCTCAGAAAAGCCAGGACCAGCAGTCAGAATCTGCTCAAATAATTTGGAGTCCTTAACCACAAGGTACTGACTTGAGTCAGAAAGAATCAGCGTGCACATTATAAAGACATCTCTGCTGCTTGTACTGATACCCTTCGTGTGCTCTCCATCTCATGCTGCTGAGGACAGGGTATCTGCCCACCCTGGGGATCTACCATTTGCTTGCTTTTTAACATGCATCAAACACCACCAAAGACAGAAGAGGAACTTTGTCTCCCTGTGAAATCCACCCTAGAAGTCTTCAGTCATAAAGCAGAGGAAGTTGTAGACCAACACTTTACCCTAGGGCCTGAAAGCATCCTATATATTAGGAGGGAATTATTACTTTTTTCCCTTGCCTGAATATGTGCTGATCTCATTCATCTTGGGAAAAGCACGAGATGTTCTCATCCAGGCTATACCTGGCAAGCTGCATACACTGTGACAGAGGGAGCGAACTTCTGAGCAAGCTCTGCAGTGGCTGCTGCCGGGCTTCTTGTGATTTATTTTTTGAACGAGAGGCCGGCTGCTTCTTCACGGCATTCTTGAGAGGAGATGAAGGGTAAGTCAGCAAATCAGCTTCATGCACTGCGAACAGCCTTTGCTTTCAGCCATGGCAGAATTATCTCAGGTTGGGATTTGCTGGTAACTGGGTGAGAAACATCTGCAGGGCTACATTCTCCACCTCCACCTCTCCTGGAGAGGGAAAGCAAGGAAATGTTTTTAACATGCTGCATGGAGGCAGGTTGCAGGAGCTGTGGTACCCAACACGGCTGAGCAAGCTCTGCTGGAGAAATCAGCAAGGGAACGTTCCTGATGCTATTTTAAACATCGGCAGAAAACGCTAGCTAGCAACACTGAATTTGACTGGGCTGCATAAAGCCAAGAGCAGTGACAGAGGCATGAGCTGCCTGCCCATATAGCAGGGAACCCACACACCGCAGAGCAAGCTGTTCACACTGATGTGTGGGCTGCTCAGCCAGTCGGTTTGTTGATGTATTTGCTAACTACGACATTGCTTTTACATATCAACTGGCAAGCTGGTGTCTGGATGCCTTGGTGTCATGCAGGCACCTCCGTTTCAGCCCTGGGGAGAGCAGCTTAGATCCGCTGGCCGGGGTTAAAAATGAACCGCAGCTAAGCTGTTCAAAGGGATCTGCGCTGCCGCCAACGTGAGTGCTCCGTGCCTGCCAGTGCAGGTGGAAGTTGCATGCCTGTCTTCAAGGGGGAATGCAGGTCTTGCCGGGTGACTGACAACAAACACCCCTGTTCTGCGCGCTCCCTCTGGAGCCTCTTGCCTTGCTCACCTGGGAAAGGATGGAAAGAGGGAATGTTGTGGGACTGCTGCAGCAGGCGGATGCTGCTAAAGGCAGTATGTGAGATTAAAGGTGGTACCTGAGGATAAAGCTACTGCAGCAACTCTGAGCTTAAGAATAATGAATATTGCAGGTCTGCCTGCTGCAGGAAATGTCCGCTTTGTAAATTGTGTTGTTTGGAGCAAGAAGAGCAATTATGTGGATTCTGCTGCAGCTCATTTTGGTCAGCTTAATTTGGGAAGAGGATGTTTGCTGGCAGCTAAGGGAAGCTAGTTACAATGTAGAATTACCAGACCAGGCTAGTGTTTGGAAATGGTATAATAATCTCAAGGCATGGGAATGCAATTTGATATGTTTTACCATCTGAGACAGTCAGGAGCGGAGAGATTAACCTGTTTGGCAAAGCCTAGACACCACGATGGTGGTCATTGCTGAAACCAGCTGACTTGCCTGCTGTTTGTGTGTCAGGCATTTCCAAAAATGCTGTGTGTGCATGCAAAACAGCTCTCTGAGAAAACACTCAGTTGCAGGGGAGTTTTTTTCATGTCTTGGTTTTGCACGTGGGAGCATGTGTTTGGGGGAGGAGGCATGAACTGTTGTACAATGAGTCCGACTTTACAGACATGATATTACAGAAGACCATGGGCATTACACAAGTCTGTGCTTCTAACAGGAGAATCCCAGCTGATTTTAATGTGACGATCATTCCTGGTGCTTTCAGTGCTCACAGTCTTGGACATTCATTGCTTTTTTAGAGTCTGTTTCTCAAAAGCTGGTGTCAAATGCCCAGTGCTACCCAGGGACCTCCTGCGTGGATGCAGCAAGGATGCAAGGACTCAGCTGATGCATAGCTCCAGCTGGGGTGACGTAGTGAAAATGACAAGGAAGACGAGTTGGCAGTGTTAATTCGGACAGATCAGAGAATGAAAAGGAGGATAAATAGCAGTGAATCCTCCTGGAGAGGAGGTGATAAGGGATCAAAAGGGAGAGTTGGGATTTGTGTGTTCTAGGATAGTTCCTGGGGGTGAGTACACACGCAGGGACCACTCCCTACACCAACTCATTGGTATCTGTGCTCACCAGTCAGCACACAAAGCCACAAATGAGAGAGCTCACATGCTTGCAAGAAAAAAGACTTCTGCTCATCCCCTACTTTCCTATTAAACTTTGCATTGCAAACTCTGCTTTAGTTCTTCATCCAGAGGGAAAATAGTCGCTACGAAGGCTGTTTTTTTTTAAAGCAATAGCATAAGGGACCTAAAGCCCAACCTTCCTCCCGGAGATCTTTACTCTGGTCTAATTCGCAGTGGCTGCTTCAGGACTGATCATAACCAAACTATTCAGCAGCACAAGGGCACTTCCTCTGCAGAAATAACAGTCTTCTGCAGATTGCTACTTCATTTTCTTTCCCTACAGCACTAAATTTAGGGTCTATTTTGTTAAATGCTGATGAGGACAAAGGGCCCTCTGTACTGAGCAATTCTATTAAAACATGCCTATTGAACCTCACCTTGTGAAACTACAGGGGCTGACTGCTGCAGGCTTTGGTGGCAGTCGTGCTGATGTTTCTAGCCTTGAAGACTGCAGGAACTGAGCGCAGAACAACATCGCTATTGTCAGAAAGCCTAGAGTGGTGGTAGGAGGGCAAGAGCAGTGCAGGAGGGAAGGCTTACAGCTCTCTGGCTTGCAGGACACCTTCAGCCCTCACCTAAGGTGGAAAAGGAGTGAGGGCTGTCTCTCCACAACTTGTTGATAGCTGGATTGATGGGCTGAGGCCAATTATATGTGATTCAACAAGGCCAAGTGCTGGGTCCTGCACTTCGGTCACAACAACCCCACGCAATGCTATAGGCTTGGGGAAGTGTGGCTGGAGAGCTGCCCCATGGAAAAGGACCTATGGGTGCTGGTTGACAGGCAGCTGAACATGAGGCAGCAGTGGCCCAGGTGGCCAAGAAGGCCAACAGCATCTTGTATCAAAATTTGTGTGGCCAGAAGAAGTAGAAAAGTGATTGTGCCCCTGTACTCGGTGCTAGTGAGGCCACGCCTTGAATCTTGTGTTCAGTTTTGGGCCCCTCACTACAAGAAGGACATCGAATTTCTGGAGCATGCCCAGAGAAGGGCAATGAAGGATCTGGAGCACCAATCTTCTGAAGAGTGGCAGAGGGAACTGTGGTTGTTTAGTCGGGAGAAAATGAGACTGAGGTGAGCCTTTATCACTCTCTACAACTCCCTGAAAGGAGTTTGTAGTGAGGTGAGTGCTGGTCTCTTTTTCTAAGCAACAGATGAAAGGATGAGAAGAAATGGCTTCCAGCTGCACCATGGGAGGTTCACATTGCATATTAGAAGAAATTCTTTACTGAAAGAGTGGTGAAGCATTGGAAGAGGCTGCCCAGGGAAGTGGTGGAGTCACCATTGTTAAGGTGTTCAAAAAGCATTTTGATGTGTCACTTTGGGACATAGTTTAGTAGGCACAGTCATGTTGGACTAGATAATCTTAAATGTCTTTTCCAACCTTAATGATTCTATGATTCTGTGGTAGCTTGTTATGCAGAGATTGGAAGGAGGCTCCATCTAACAACAGGACATTCCTATCATTTATCTCTTCCAGCACCTAATGCTGATTCATTACCTGGATCACCAGGAATCCCTTCATCCACCTCCGAAGCATGGTCACTGTTCTGCCTCACAGGGATCAGAAACCCAGTTATCATTTGCTATTGGAGTGAGTGCAGCATTCTAATCCTCCCACCTTCCCACCGTGGGGGGACCAAGCACCACTGGCAAATTGATCTTGGATAGAATCATAGAATCATAGAATCATAGAATCACTAAGTTGGAAAGGATCCACTGGATCATCGAGTCCAACCATTCCTATCAATCACTAAACCATTCCTCTCAGCCCCTCATCCACCTATCTTTTAAACACCTCCAGGGAAGGTGACTCAACCACCTCCCTGGGCATCCTGTCCCAGTTCCCAATTACCCTTTCCACTGGAAACCAGGTTGGATGAGACTATGAGCAACCCAATCTAGTGGAAATTGTCCCTGCCCTTGGAAGGAGGTAGAATAGGATGATCTTCAAGCTCTCTTCCAAACCAAACCACAGTTTCAATACAGAACGGCGGATGATGTGATTGACAGGAGCCATGCAGAGAAGGACTTGCAGGTGCTAATTGATGAGAAGCTTAACACGAACCAGCAATGTGCACCCACAGCCCAGAAGGCCAACTGTATCCTGGGCTGCATCAAAAGAAGTGTGGCCAGCAGGTCAAGGGAGGGGATTCTGCCCCTCTATTCCTCTCTCATGAGATCCCACCTGGACTACTGTGTACAGTTCTGGAATGCCCAGAATAAGAAGGATATGGAATTGTTGGAAAGAGAGGGCTATGAAGATGAACAGAGGGCTGGAGCACCTCTGCTGTAATGACAGGCTGAGAGCATTGGGGTTGTTCAGCCTGGAGAAAAGAAGGCTGCAGGGAGATCTTATAGTGGCCCTACGATACCTAAAATGGGCCTGAAAGAAAGCTAGGGAGGGACTATTCCAAGAGCACGTAATGATAGGACAAGGGGGAATGGCTTTAAATGAGAAGAGGGAAGATTTATATTAGACATTAGTAACAACTTCTTCACAATGAGGGTGGTGAGACACTTGCACAGGTTGCCCAGGGAAGTTGTGATTCTATTTATAAGGAACAGGAGCAGCTTCTGGCTGGGATCATGACAGTGTCAATAGCTGGGACTCCTGTGTTGGACTGCAGTGTTCATGAACATCAAGCAAATACCTGTTAGGAGAGAGAGAAGATGAGCTGAGTCTTTCTCAGTTTATCTATGGGCCACTCATCACTGCCAGAGGATTGACTCTGCTTTGGCAGGGAGGAGAGGGAGCTTCAGATAACAATTCTCCCACGCACAAGCCAACAGAGAAAACAATGATAAACACACAAAGAAAAACACAGCTTAACTGTGCCTTAGCGACCTATGAAAACCACAGCAACAGTGCTGCACAAGCAGGATTTGCACACTTAAATCCAAGATTAAGTGGCTGAGAGAGTGAAAAAACATTGACAACTGCTAATATATTATGCAGTTCTTGTCTGAATATTCTGAACAACTGAATTTCCCCCTCAGTGAACTGCACTAGGCTGCAGAAAAGTCTGCTATCTGGAAGGTTTGGCAGGAATGGTGGAGTGGCTGGATGCTCTTGGCATCCATTTCGACAAGTCTATTATGCAGACTGATCTGCAGGGCCACACTGGATACCAAGGAGAACAGCAGCCTCTTCTGCGATCAGGGGAGAGCTGTGGCTTTCCACACATTGTGCAGTATCCGCTTCAACCTTCGACACAAATTCCTGTGAGCAACAGAGGTGTGACCACATTGCCTCTTTGTATGAAGTCTGGGCAGACGCATCCAGGTCACTCATTCCAGACAGCATTCACAGCTTGTGGGTTTGCCATCTTCAGTTGCCCAGAGGGGAGCTCGGTGCCTTGGCAGCAGCCTTGCCTCTGTCTCCAGTGTCCCTGGGCTGTGCTGCCTGCTAGAGCATGTCCAGAGTGTGTGGCAGCCCAGACACTTGGGAAGAGGCCACCACGTCCTGCTTGGATGTGATGTGCCTCACACCATGATGCCTTTTGGGTTCGTTTAGGCACGCAGCTCATTCTCCACTGGCTGAAAGGTGATCCAGGAATAGGATTTAGCTGCAGCTCATCTACCCCTTCCTTCTCCTCCTTGAACCCGTAGAAGAAAGAAATGCAAAAGAGAATGAAAGTTGTCCACAACTAAGGGAAGTCCACACTAATGTGAAACTCTGTAGCCTTGGTGAAGTTTAGCATTCAAGCTCTGGGAAGACTTAGGAAATGGATAACTGAGTAGGAAAGACTAGATTTTGGTAGGTATGAAAAGGACAGGCACAGTTTACCCATGCCATAGAGAGCAAGGTGACATCTTCGCCGGGCTCCCAGACTTTGGATACCATGGTGCGTGAGTTGGCAGACTGCAATACAAGAGGCTGTTCCACTCTTCTAGTAGGGCTAACAGAGAGAGACTGCACTGGAGAAAACACAAGAGCTTGAGGATGACTTTCACACTCACGGAGGAGCTCACTTCTGTGCACACCCCTCCTATTCTTGCTCCCATAGCATTTTTCGTAGGTGCCATTGTATGCATTTGAGAGGGAAAGAATATCCGTCTGACAGTCCATTCTTCTAGCAGATCTTCCCATTTGTTTCTGAGGCCAGCTGCCAATCTTGAAGAAGACTTCTCTGCCATTCCAGAGAGAGAACTGAAAGTGCAGGATCACTGAAAAAGTAGAACCTGCTGCAAGTGAACCTGACACCCTCTGAAACACCTGAGAGACCCGAAACTTCATTTGCTTTGTTTCTACACAACCAATCAATTGAAAACAATCAATGAAACACTGTATGTTAACCTGTTCCTGCCTCCACCCCATGGGCTCACGCTGCTGCCTGATCTGAACAACAGAACAGGGTTAGCACATGCACTAACACACAAGCACACTCCCCTCCAGCGAGATCCGAAGTCCTCCTTCTGCCTTGTTTTGGCTCTCAGTAAGAAAAAGTGAGTTCAAAGCAACCATCCCAGGTGACCGGATATCTCACAGTTGTCTGATTATTATCTAAAGATCTGTCTGGTTAAAACAGAGTTTTTGACACCCCTTTCCTTCTTAAGCCTTCTCCCTAAATCTTCTAACAATACAGTGGCCATCACAATGAGTTGTCTGCCATGCAGACATGGCTCCTGAATGCCACCTCACACTTCTCTTTCAAGGCCCATGAATTTAGGCAGCAGGTAAATCTTGTGGTATCTTTACAAGCCCAGCTTCTCCAGCCTGTAGCATACCACTTCCCGTCTTTGTTACCAAAGTACCTTCCATGGGCCCTGATCATGCTTCACTCTTATTGGTTCAGGATACTACCATGGAGATTGTTCTCTTAACCTCTCTTTTCTGTTTTACTTCTCAGTCTGTATCCCTCTGCTGGCTCCTCCCTTCCCATAACATCAAACTCAGGTCTTCACTCTCAAAGCACTCACTATGCTGATTTCTACCAACAATCAGCCCACTATGGCAACCTCTGTGGACAACCTCCGTGTACCTTCTACCACGTGTCTTTGGAAGGGCTCCTCAGGAACATCCAAAAATCAACACCCATTCCCATCTTTGCTCGAGTATGTACATAATGCTGAGGTTGCCACACAACATACTGACAAACATCGCTTTCTTTCCCCATGTTCCCCTGTTTGGCTGAGCCCGTCCATTTTCCTATGTCTCAATCTTGGAATACCAAATGTAAAGATTTGTTGTGTAGCACAGCTTAGCCCAGCTGCAGCTTCTTGTCCTATGGCAACGGAAACCAGGAATAATAATAGCAAGGTAGTGACTCATTAAACCCAATAACCTCAATAATTAGGCTTATTTTACTTTTCAAATTGCATAAACAACTGAAAAAAAAAACGGTCTTAAGCTTTTCCAGTATTTTTTATGTTTCCAGTTTCTCACACAGAAACTGTCAGTACTGGGCTCTTGTCTAGCCAAATTTCCTCTCTATACAGAGTAAATTCATAGAGTGAGATGAAACATTTGTTTTGTATCCTGTTTAGTCCTAAAGACTCTCCAGCACGTCTTTGCTTCTGAGCAAGGAGTAGCCCAGCTGCTGCCTTGGTGCTGACACTCTTCCAGCTGCTGTTGCTACAGGCAAAAAACCAAAAGCAGAACTGTCCAAGTTTCAAGTTCCTGAAAAATCTGTTTAAATCAGCAGGGATAGAAGCCAGATGCAAATTTCTTTCCATTTCTGATGCTTGGTGGGTGCTTCTCTGCCATCCACCACTGCAGTCAGCTGCTGCTGGTTGATGCTGCACCCTGGGTAAAGCCTCTTCTCTGCTACTCCTGCTACCTACCCCTCTCTAAATAACCCTTACCTGCCCACTGCTGCTTGTCAAAGGCAGAGAAGGAAGCATGGACTAAGACAAGAGCTACCCATGGGGTTAAGAGATGGTGTTTGTGCAACAAGGAGTCTCAGAAGTAGGAGAGCACTTGGGAGAAGGCGCATGAGGGAAGGAAGCCTGCAGGCTAGTGGAGCAAAGAGATTTGGACAAGGTGACTGATGAAATGAGGAAGGCTCCTCACAGAAGAGGGTGGAACAAAGGAGAAAAGGAGCCAGGGGGAAGTATGGGAGAACTGGGCTGAAAAGGGGTCAAAGGGACCAGACTGGGAAAAGAAATGGGCATCAGATCATAAGCAAACCGTCATGCCTCACTCTCCTCCTCCATCCTCTCTCTGCATTTTGGGCACACCAAGAACTTGCGTTCATCTTTGTCTTTTCTTTAAATTGCAAATGATCTTAGTATCCTGCACCTCCCAGGCAAACTGGCAGCAGGAGCAGCTACTGAACCCACGCTGCCCTAGAAAAGGCTGCTTAGACACCAGCAGGGCAAATGGCTTGATGCCAGCGTTGGGGAAGTCTTAATATAGACAAGACCTCAAGAACCAGAGGAAAGGTCCAGCAGAGGGCCACGAAGATGTTCAGAGGGCTGGAGCACCTTTGTTATGAGAGACCTGGAGTTGTTCAGCCTGGAGAAGAGAAGGCTGCGAGGAGACCTTATAGCAGCCTTCTAGTATCTGAAGGGGGCCTACAAGAGAGTTGGGGAGGATTTTTTCCCAAGGGCATGGAGTGATAGGATGAGGAGGAATGGCTTTATATTGGAAGGGGCAAGATTTAGATTAGATATGAAGAAGAAATTCTTGATGATGAGGGTGGTGAGGCAGTGGCACAGATTGGCCAGGGAAGTTGTGGATGCCCCCTCCCTGGAAATGTTCAGCGCCAGGTTGGATGAGGCCTTGAGCAGCCTGGTCTAGTGGGAGATGTCCCTGCATGTGGTAGAGGTGTTGGAACTGGATGATTTTTAAGGTCCTTTCACACCTAAATTACTCTATGATTCTAACTTGACCTGCAGGCTGTCAAACCTGGCCCATAGCCTTCACCTCCCCCCAAAAAAACTCAATAAGCACCCTAATATTGTGTTAAAAATGGAAAGTGCTTATGGAGAGAGATCAGCTTGCTTTGTTACACAGTTTTATGTCTTGGAGTTCCTTTTGATGTAAATGTGTGAAATTACACTTTTATTGCAAGATTCAAACGTAGCCATGGCAACGTGATTATCAAACACTTGCGTATGGAAGTGTAAATCCATACAGGTTTCTGACTGGTGAGATTAAACTGCCCAGAGACAGGGCTCAATGTATGCCAAGCCCAGGCTCTCTAAATCCAAAAAGAATCACCTCTGGCTTCTGTGCCTCAGAAAATTTAATTTCTTTGCATTCAGATTGTCTCCATTCAGCTGGGCTGATGGCCAAGCAGATGCAGAAGGGCAGCTAAAGAAGCTGATAGCCTCAGCAGTGACCCAGCACCATGCACCCCCCTGCACACGGCTGGTTTAAACAAACTTCTTTGCTCAGCCTTGCAAGGCACAAGGAGAGTTCAGCCAGGAGCTGCATCTCCAAAGAGCAGGTTTAAGTTACACGTCGAGCAATCGTCAGGCTGTATTCATAGATTGACTTATGCAACAAAACAGGCTGGGCAACCAATGGCACCACACTCTGAGCAGCCAGGGCATTCCCCCACCCACAGTGCACTCATGTGACAGCGATCTGGTGACAACTGAAGAGAAGACACGAGCAAAGCTGCTATGCGTACTGGCTGCAAGTAGGAAAAGGCTGTGCCCTTACAGCCTCAAAACCGTGACCTTGCCGGCTATTCCTCAGAAACAGAGCCCATCAATTAATTTTCCATAGCCACCAGTTACAGGTGGGGCCATGGTATCGCAGCCAAGGAGGGTCTGTCGCAGTCTTCTGCCCTTCTTCCCTTGGCACAAGGGAGGCTTCAAAACTTCACCTTGCAGTGTTTGCACGTAAACTATGCTCAGCATGGTCCTGTGATGTCTCAAGTGATGAGTCAGGTGGACTGTGAAACAACTGCAAAGCTGTTTTTAAAAGAAGGAGAAAAAAAAATAAGGAACATGCAGCCCAGCACAGAAGCAGGACAGTGGGGAGTAAATAAAAGTTTTAAAATAGAGACTGAAAGTATGGCTGAATTTGGCTGCAAATGAAAAAAAAGGTAGTAGTGGAAGTGCACAAATCCATCCATGTTTTCCTTTTTGTGGTGGTTCTTTCACTGAGAAACAAAGAGGAAGAGCAGAGTCCTCCAACAGGCACCTGCAAGGTATTTGCAGCGCAGAGCTTTGGGCACCTGGAGTCCCTCTGGAATCAGCAGAAAAGCAGGTTATCTCCACGACAACATGGTGAGCAGCTTAGTGGGACACCTAAAATATCAAATGGCAATGGCCTTGAGCTGTCAGGTAGGAATTCACAGAATGGTTTCTGTGGTAGGATGTTCGTATAGCTAATTAACCTCTGATCCTTATTTCCAGTGGGAACATCTTGTGTTTCTGTCTCCAGCACATGGCTTTTATAGTGCTTTGCCTAACAGACCAGAGAGCCTGCTCAAACCCAGCACCTTCTTCTATACAGATATTTATGGGAACTAACCAAATCCCTTTTAAACTTCCCTCCTGCAAGGCAAACACGCCAGAGCTCCACCACGATCTTGTTTCCAAATCTTCCCAGCATGTGAAGTCCCAGATCAACCAATCTCCTCAGTTTCTTTCTTTGCATTGTGAGGCTTTATAGCAGAACCCCTTTACGTTTTCTCAGAGACTATTTCAAATACGACTATTTCACAGAGATTTTTGGCTCTCATCACTAAAGACAGCCCTTTCTCAGTACACACGAGGCTTTTGACTGTAAAAGTGACAACTATTTTCTACATAAAAAAAAAGATTATTTTGCCCAAGCCGTTTTAGAAAATTAATTAAAAGTATTGCTGTGCTGTGCTAATTGCTATTACCCAAACCATCTTTACATCCGTCCCTGCCTGTGGCCATGCAGATATGGGTCATTCTGCATAGGGACTTGTCATTCCAGGCCACAGCAGATCAAGTACCTAATTTTCAGTTAGCCATGAATTATCAACAAAATAAAGGCACCGCAGCCCAGCCGTTAATGCTGCCTGATGCAATGCCCAGACTCCCATGACATGGGAGTGCCGGTGCACTGTCAAACCCTCCAAGCCATGCTGCTGCAGCATCTGCTCCCCAAACTTGGTCTCTGTTGTTTGAAAACAATGGACCAAAACCCTCTAGGAGGGGAGGTAAAGTAGTTGCTTGTATCTCCTTTTTCCCCTCTCTGCACTGCCCTTTGGAATCGTGGAATCATAGAATCATAGAATGGTTTAGATTGGAAGGGACCTTAAAGGTCATCTAATTCTCCTTCTGCCATGGGCAGGGACACTTCACACTAGACCAGGATGCTCAAGACCCCATTCTACCTGGTCTTGAACACTTCCAGGGAAGGAGGAATCCACAACTTCCCTGGCCAGCCTATGCCAGTGCCTCACCATCACCAGCATGATGAATTTCTTCCTAAAGTCTAATCTAAATCTTCCTCCTTCCAACTGAAAGCCATTCCCCCTCATCCTATCACTACATACCACAGTAAAAAGTCCTCCCCAGCTTTCCTGTAGACCCCTTCAGTTACTGGCTGATCAACCCCAACTCTCTCAGCCTGTCCTCATAGCAGAGGTTCTCTAGCCTCAGATCATCTGTGTGGACTCCTGTGGACCCATTCCAACAGTTCTACTTCATTCTTATGCTGGAACTCCAGAACTGGACACAGGACCCCGGGTAGGTTCGCACAAGAGCAGAGTAGAGGGAAAGAATCACCTCCCTCGACCTGCTGGTTCTTCTGATACAGCCCAGGAGTCCTTTAATCTACATAGCTGGAGAATACTAATGGGAGTGCCAGAGTTTGAAGTGGCTTAAAGCCATTTTCTTTATTGCTGGATTAGTGCTTGGAGGATATGAAATCTGCCAGCATTCGGCTTGAAGCAAGTTAAGAGCTTTTTGCCACTCACAGACATGACTATGCTAAGTGCACCAGCCAGCTATAACCACTTTTATGAATGGAGTTAAAAACAACAGAGGCAGTGAAGCTGTTGCTAAGAAGCTTTTTTTTATTGATGTCCTAACTGCTCCAGCCAATGGAAGCCACAGCACTCCTGAGCATGGCAAAGCCCTGAAATCAAGGAAGTGGGCAAGAAAAGAAAAGCACAGATTCCCTATCTGTTTTCAGCCTGCATTTAGTTGAGCAATTACACAATTCCAGATCTACGATTATTCCTGGCAAGGTTTATTCATCTCATAAGAGACTTTTGGAATAACACGGTGCTTTTGTAGGGAGTGTTAACCACGGGGCGAACGTGCCTTCCAGATCTGATTTCTCATATTTTTAAAAATATGTAAGTAATTGTTTCTTTACAGTTTGGTCTTTGCTTTTTAATGACTCACACTTCTACCTTGTCAGCTTTCAGCAAAGGCCCTGCCCTCCCTCCCAGTGCTACAATCCTCCCCGATCTCACCCACTGTGCCAGGTCACCCAAGGTGAAATGGTAAAAAACAGGAGAGAGACCATTTTGTCAGCACCCTCTCCAGATGTTCTGCTTGCAGGGTCTGCTTTTAGGGGGCTGCAGTGTCTATGGGCACGGCAGTCAGAAGGCATAAAAAATGAGGTGCAAGCCAGCCTCTAATAGATTCAAAGAGAAGTCTGCCTGCGGTTTATTATTTGGACAAATCCAGATGCATTTTCACAGAGACGGAGACAGACTGGGATCCCTAGCACTGCTTCTCAGCCAAGTGTCTCATTTCTGTTCCAGCCTCCTGCGGCGCAAAAGTGCCCTTGAAAATAAAGAGGCAGAAAGCTTAAACATTCATAAAACGAACTCTTTAGTTTTAATCTCGGTGAATATGACTGCACTTTTTTACAGGGTTTTTTTTTTCTGTGTAACTTTTCCCCCTTCATTCCTCTCTGAAAAATAAATTCAACTTGAGGCAGGGAGCAATTATGGAAAATTTCAGGCTGAATGGTTAAAGCACAGCCAACTTGTAAAGTAACTGGAAACACAGGAAGGAAAGTGTTCAGCAACGTGGGATAAAAGGTGGTGTGTAAGTGGAGGATTCTTTTCTGTTGCAAGCTCTCCTCTCACTGATATGTTATGTTTTGCCTGATCCCTTGGCAGTTCATTAATTTCTTCTCTAATTGCAGGCTGTTGAGCACAGATAAATTTCAGACTATTATGGGAACACCCTAGAAGTTTGTATAGAAAGGAAACTCTCTGTTTCCTGTATCATCCTTCTGGGGATCTTGAAAGAGTTCACGAAAGCCACTTAAGCAAACTTTCTTTGCTGGATAACGGAAGGAAAGGAAACTGTGAACAAGCAAACAACACTCAATTCCATGAGACAAGAGATACTCATAGGTCATTAGAGAGAAAGTAAAGCCAATGAAGGCAACACACACAGAGACACAGAGAGAAAGTATCTTGGACTCTGAAAATAACAGGAATTTCTGCACTTGCATGCTATTTTTGATCTATAAAAAGGTAAATCATGCAAACAACCACTGGGGCAGGTGATGAAATATCTGACTCTGCAGTATGTTAGACCATTTTGCACCTTTTTGCAGTTCAAATAACACATCGTGAGCTCAGTTGGAAATGTCCAGGGATCAGCTGAACAGCTTCACTTTCTTCCTGTCATTAAAAGCAGGGTGGCCAGAGGTCTGCTACAACCAGTTCTGGATTTTTTTATCACGTGCAGATCGAAAGCAAATGTCTGAACAACTGTAAGTTTTCCTGGGACTGGCTTCAAGTGCTAAATCCAGACGGAACTCTGAGTGCTGGGCAAAACACAGCTTCAGGTGTGCAAATGCAACCTCTGCCTCCAAGTCCTGGAAATACTGGGGACTCTGATTTACAGGCTTGTCCCAGTCACTGAATTGTATACCAGTTTTCTAAGAACGTGAGGTTGGTCCCCTTTCCTGACAATTTTAAACAACTTGGCTTCAGCTGCATTTCACAGGCAAATCAAAATCACAGCATGGCTGAAATTCTGTGAGTTTGTTAAAATAACTGCTCCGAAGAGCAAGAGGATCACATGGATTTTCACAGAATCATAGAAACATAGAATGCTTTAGGTTAGAAGGGACCTTAAAGATCACCCAGCTCCACCCTCATTAGACCAGGCTGCTCAAGGCCCCATCCAACCTGGCCTTGAACATTTCCAGGGAGGGGGCATCTACAGCTTCCCTGGCCAACCTGTGCCACTGCCTCACCACCCTCATTGTGAAGAATTCCTTCCTCATATCTAATCTAAATCTTCCCCCTTCTAATTTTAAAGCCATTCCCCTTCATCCTATCACTACATGCCCTTCTGAAAAGGCCCTCTCTAGCTTTCCTGTAGTCCTCTTTCAGGTACTGGAAGGCTGCTATAAGGTCTCCCCGGAGCCTTATCTTCTCTGGGCTGAACAACCCCAGCTCTCTCAGTTTGTTCTCTTACAGGTGCTCCTCTTGTGGTTTCTTGCAGCATTTGATATGAGTAAATGCACATGGTGAAGAGCCCTTGTGTCTGCCTAAACCACAGGAAAATTTCTGGTTGATGTTTGCAGCCAGCAGCAAGGCACAGGCCTGCAGGAAAAATTGATTTGGGGGAAGACTTGGTTAGTAGTAAGCAGAGCAGGAAAACGGGAAGGGAGCAAAGGGGAAGCTGTAGGCAGTATCACTCATTTCTGGGAGGTGAAGTTCAAAACAAACCATTCCAAAGAAGGAATGACTTAAAGCTGACATCACTTACAAAACACACACATTCCTTTCAGAAGAAGAAGAGTTTTTGCCACAAGGTGACTGAAGGGACCAGGCCATCTGACAGGTTGTTTTCAGGACTATCTGTTAAGAGGAAATGAAACAAATTTCAGCTCTGTTCAATGCCCCATAGTCCCTGAATGCTCCACTGGATTTCCCCAGCCATGCTGAGTGTGGCCAGCCTCACCAGACCACACTGGGAGTTCATGGAGAATGATGTTGTTCATCAGGAGTCAAAAAATAAACTTCTAAGAGCAATGTCATGGGCTTGCTGGTCATCTTAAAAGGGAGGAGAAAGATGGAGCGAACTATGGAGCCAGCACCAGCAGGTCTCCAGTTAGGGTCTGACAGATGATAAGGAAAAATGAGAGCTGTCTGGTGTCTGCTCTGTACCAGATGTACCATTGAAGAGATTATTTTTGTCTCCAAGGCCGCTGACTGGCAATTTTTAAAAGGCTTTTAAGAAAGTATCAATTGTGAAGACATTTTTTTTCTGGCAGATTCTGCAACGTATGCTTCTGGCCTGACCAAAACCACCAACAGGGGAAAAAAAAAAAAACCAAGAGAGGAAAATACTCAAAACTTTTGCCAGCTGGAAGAGAAAATATTTCCTTCGAATTTGGAGCAATCCATTCAGGCCAGTTCTTGTTTAATTGGGACTGGGAAAGGCCCTATTTTGCAGAAATACAACTGAGTACTTGACAGGAAAAATCCAAACTACTCAAAAACATTTCTTCTGGTGTCTTCTCAAAGTTCTTTGCAGCAACAGTGCTTCCCTGGGGAGCTTGTCAAACCTCCCAAATAACTTCATTGCTAGGAATTTTCTCTCCTCTCAGTTTTATTAATTTTATCTTAAGGTGTAACCTCTCGAGCCTGCTCTTAAGGTTGAAAACAATTCCCATTCAAATAGTTGCCTTCTGATCTTCCATCATCTTTCTATGCTATGGCAAAGGTGAGTGCTGAGGCATCCTTCTGGAGAGTACCCATCTGCACCTAGCATGAATGCATTGCCAACCCACAGAAACGGGCTGAGATCAATTCAAGCAGAAAGGTTCTTTATTCTTATTTTGACATATTCAGAAAATATTCCCTGCTGCATTTTATTCATTAATAATAGGAGGGGAAAAAAAAAGAAACAAACCAACAAGAACACAAAATGTTGGTCCTACCAGTGCAGTCCTGGGTCTTTCAGGAACTTAAGATTTAAGAGCTCAGGCACCAGGCTCCCTTTAAAAATAAGGAAAGAAGCTGATGAACTGATAAGATTGTACAAGTAAGAAGAATAGCAGAGTCCTGCACTTGGGTCATGACAATCCCATGAAGCACTCCAGGCGTGGAGAGGAGTGGCAGGAGAGCTTCCTGGAGAAGGACTTGGGGTTGTTGATTGACAGTTGGCTGAATATGAACCAGCAGTGTGCCCACATGGCTGAGAAGGCCAACAGCATCCTGGCCTCCATCAGCAATAGTGTGGCAGCAGACTAGAGAAGTGATCCTTCCCCTGTACTCAGCACTGGTGAGGCTGCACCTCGAATCCTGTGTTCATTTTCGGGCCCATCATTACAAGAAGGACATTGTGATGCTGGAGAAGGGCAAGAAAGTTGCCGAGGGGCCTGGAGCACAGGGGTTATGAGGAACAGCTGAGGGACCTGGGGTTGTTCAGTCTGGAGAAAAGGAGACTGAGGAGAGACCTTATCGCTCTTTACAAATCCCTGAAAGGAAGTTGTAGTTAGGTGGGAGTTGGTCTCTCCTCCCTGGTAACCAGTGACAGGACAAGGGGAAATAGCTTCAAGATGTACCAGGGGAGATTTATGTTGGATATTAGGAGGAATTTCTGTACTCAAAGGATTGTCAAGCTCTGGAGGAGGTTGCCCAAAGGGGTGGCTGAGTCACCATCCCTGGAGGTATTTAAAAGATGAGTAGATGTCATACTTGGTGACATGGTCTAGTGGTGGACTTAGCAGGGCTGGATCTGTGGTTGGACTCGATGATCTTAAAGGTCTTTTACAATCAAAACCATTCTGTGATTCTATTACCTTCCTGGTTTCTTTGTAGTTGACAGAGTGTTCATACACACATTTACAAAAGGGCAGTGTGAACCTCCAGATCCCCCCCATCAGATTGTGTTGTAGCGCTGGGAAGTGCTTGAGGAAGATTATGAAATCACTTGAGAACTGGAAAGTGCAGCTGTTCTCATAGGGGTCAGAAGTGTGAAGTGGAGAGTGACTGACCCCAGGAGAGCCAATATTACATGAAAGGGCCTGACCATTATCTGCCAGCCTCCATGAGCTCAAACAAAGTTTAGGACTGTCACATGAGTCACTATTTGTGGTTTATCCAGCAGGAAATTATTCCTTTTGGCATGATTTGGTCGTTTTGGACCTCCCCAAACCAAATATTGCATGAAAATCAATGAACTTCAGTTCCAGGAAAAGGGGGGGAAAGTGTTGTACACAACTATTTTGAATTAATTCCAGAAACTGTGAATTTTTCAGCCTTCATCCAGGTTTTAGGAGAAGAATATGATTAAAATGACCCTTAAAAGAATCTTTATTTTGCTGGGGATTTTAATTAACACTCCAAACACTTTTGGACTTTGGAACTGCATTTTAGTTTTTTCCATAATGTTTAAAATTGCTTTCCCATGAAACACTCTTGGGTCTGCAATTGTTGGGTTGTGTTTGGAAATTCAAGCAATTAGAATAAAAGTCTTCACCCTATTCATTTCAGTTTGTCAGTCACGTCTACAAAAACAGGCTGCTCAGGGTTATTCTTGAAACTTGGTTCACTTAAGTCATTTAAATAGATTTCTATTTCAGAAACAAAATGAGAGCCAACAATTTCACAATTAAAAGCTCGAGGGCTATAAAACTTGGCTTCACCCAAGACTCTTAACATTGTTTTTATTATCTTAATCACTAGGTTCTTTACATGCTAATTTTCCAACCTGTTGCCAGCCAGTGCCAATCCAACTTGCTTTTCCATCACCCAGGTGAGTGTTACTCATGTTTTCAGCAGAATAGAAAAACAAACTCTGAATACAGTCAGCACAAGGGTGTCTATTTTTTCAACTGCTCACGGACCTCAGCTAACACTGAGTCACAGCTGCACAAGTCACTACCTTAGGTGTAGCTCCTTCTGAGTTTTTTCCTAGTGTTTTCCAAATATACAGAGAATGCCACCTGTTTTCCAGATGCAGTTGTGATGACACAGGGGTAAACAATTTGAAATCCTGTCTTTGCTGGGATGCAGAATACTGCAAACACCTATTAGGTACGTGACCAATTAGGCAAGGAGAGAGATGAGATAAATCACAGCACATGGTTGTAACAGGCCTTAGCAGAGCAAAGAGTAAAGCAAGGCCTCCAGGAAGGCTGCAGAGGCTTCAGGTCCCACCTGGAAGATCAAAACAGACGTGCCAAATGACACCTGCAAGGTTTAAATTTAGCATAGTAGCTAAAAGGCTGCAAAACAAAAAGGACAGGGATAAATGCTCAGCTGGCTGGAGCACCTCTGCTATGAGGACAGCCTGAGAGAGTTGGGGTTGTTCAGACTGGAGTAAAGAAGGCTCCATGGAGACTTCATAACAGCCTTCCAGTACCTGAAGGGGGATTACAAGAAACCTGAGGAGGGAATTTTCATAAGGGCATGTAGTGACAGGATGAGGGCAAATGGCTTTAAATTGGAAGGGAGGAGATTTAGACTAGACATAAGGAGGAATTTCTTCACGCTGAGGGTGAGGAGGCACTGGCACGGGTTGCCCAGGGAAGCCGTGGATACCCCATCCCTGGAACTGTTCAAGGCCAGCTTGGATGGGGCCTTGAGCAGCCTGATCCAGTGGGAGGTATCCCTGCCCGTGGCAAGGGGGTTGGAACTGGATGATTTTTAAGGTCCTTTCCAACCCAAACCATTCTATCGTTCTATGATTGTGTAGATCTAGACACTAAAACATGTTCTTTCATTAGAATGAAAGAATCAGAGAATGGTTTAGCTTGGAAGGGATGTTAAAGATCATGCAGTTCCAACCCCCCCTGCCATAGGGAGGGGCTAAGCATTTCTATTGTGACCAGATAGAGTAAAATTACTTTCCTCTGCACTGGACTGGTCCAACTGACTATCATCTATAAGTAACTTAATACCTGAAACATTGAGTTGTTATGAGAAAGCATAAAGAAACCAAGATCTCTCAGGTGAAACTTCAGTAAGGCTGGCTTTACCGCAGGCTGCAGGAGCCTGTGCAGCCAGTAAAATACTGGTCTTTTTCCTATGTTCACCAACATAAACGGGCAATAGGACTGACAAACATTCACCAGGGTAAGGCTAATGTGAATGAAGTAGCTTAAAAATCTTCTCAGACTTAAACTGCCTCCTATACTTCACACTTTAGTTCAGGGGTTTAGTTCTTTGCAAATCCAATATGATTAAAGCATATCTGGTTTTCAGTTTGGCTTTGTGTCAGAATATAGAGACAAAAGTGAAAATATCCCTGTGCAGCAATGGAAATCTCATAAATATCATAGTCATGGTTTAATATGAGGCAGCTCAGAAAGAAAAAAGACTGATCTTAGCTCATTGCCCAAGTGGAGAGAAACAGGATGAGTAAATAGCACAGAAAGAAGAGGTTCAGGTCCCTCCATTGCAAGGTAAGAAATGAAGGAACTGAACAAGCCCTGCAGTTCTCAGATACTGTCTAGAAGCATTTTAACTTCTCTTGGCATCTAAGTGAGAACTGAAAATGACTGTTCCGGAAGGCCTTTCAAGTCATCCCTTGTCAACTGTAAACTGCACAGGAGCTTAATTCCTCACAGTTTTATTGTGAAGATAATTATAGACCACTTAAAATGAAGAGGCACAATAATTTTGCAGCTATCAATATCAATTTTAGCTGTGCAAACCAGGAAAATAATGACAGGGAACTCTCATTCTTCAAGGCATGAACTCATGATGAGACCTCACAAGTGGCAGCAGCAGCAAGTGCATCTCATGGCTTGTATTAGCATCTTGCCAACCTAATTACTTTCAGCTTGAGTGTCCACCAGGAATCATTTATTTTCCATACAGAGATGCTGTGGGAATGTGTAGCTACTGCTTTTACTCTGGGTTTCAGCTCAGGAGGAAGGCAAAGAGAACCTACACCAGCACCACCCTGTTTGCTTAGGACTGTTGACATTGCTCTAGGGTGACATGAGCCAGCTGGCTCCAGATGGGTAAACTTTGGGCATGAGACAGGGCAAAGGGCTGGGTCATGCTATGTATTTGCAGGTCCTTTCTGAAGCCATTTGCCTCTCAAAATCAAAAGTCAGTTTTGGCTACCACAGGCACCCTAAGTTGGCCAGCAAACCTGTCTGTCTGGGTCCTAGTCACAAAATCACACGCAGCCTCCTGCTGTCCCTAAGACCTTCTTCGGACTTGTCTGCATCCAGACAACACACCTTTGGTTGCTTTGTCACAAGCCTACAGCCCTCATCCAACAGGCAGAAACCAGAAGCATCTTAGTGCTTTTAGGGAAAAAAAATAAAAGGAAAGAAAAGCATCAAGGGACATGGGACATGGGCCATTTCACACAGCCATTTAAGTTCCAGCTTAATGACAGCATGTGTTGGGGGAGGGTGGGAAGAAGGATAAACAGCAGTTTCAAGCCCAGAGCAGAGGTTTCCCATCAGATATCTCACCCTTTGTGAGAGATACGCTGGGGATAAGTTACAGGCCAAACGTATAAAAGTTGAGACACATTTTTCATGTCCTGTTTACAAGTTTCATGGCTGGGAGACCTCACCTAGGCTTAGATTTGCCTCAACTCTCGCCTCAGGCTTCCCAAACCTATGACCACTCCCAATTAGGAGACACTTCTAAGAGTCAGCTATGTCAAATGTCATTAAGCATGAAAGCAAGTCAGAACAATCCCATGGGCATTTGTCCACCTAGAGTAAAAATTACCCTTTTTTTTTTTTTTTTAAGTCACAGCATTCAAGGGTTTAGGAGCAGCAGCAGCCTCATGAGGTCTGGATAATCTAGGAATCCCCGCATTTCATATAAAGCAATTCACCCTAGATCTGAACACTGGCAAACACTCAGCTAAATCCATTATCGCATGATAATGCTCAAACATTTCATTAATTCCTAACCAGCTGTCCTCTGCTCCCTTACCCCTTTCATCATACAAACATTTCTTTAACAGTCTGAGAGAGGGGAGAGGGAGGATCAGACACAGCCTCATAAAATTCCTTCACTCACTTTGCCTGCGGCAAGTTATTTCTTTTGACACGCATGTAAAATAATAATGGGGGTGTTGTTTGTTTGGCTTGGCTGGATTGTAAATTTTCATAACAATTTTATAAGCCAAGTACCTGTGAAACTGAGTAGAGAGAACTCATGGCAGCTTGTTGATGATCCTGCCATCTGGTTAATTAACATCTCTCATCAAACAGGGAAGACCCCTTGCTCAAATTTCTGTGCCAAGACAGAGGGCGAGGTTTTTAGATCAGGATGTTGCTCTCCAGCGGGCAAAGGTCCTTGAGTACTGCATGCCAAACAAACCAATGGAAGCAAGAAGTGAGGGATCAGTACCCGAGGGGTTTCTCCAAGTACACAATTCACAAAATGGAAACATACTCAGTAAGAGTCAGAGAGTCTCTAAGGGGGCTTCTGGATGGTGTCTTTAGGGAAAGCTGTCACTGAAGTGCCTCAGCTCCACACATTGCCTATGGTCACGACAACAGGACTCACAAACACCTGCTAAGGAGAGACTTGCTAAAGGCAGACCCTCACAAACACTGAAAAGGACAGCGTGGCTCCAACTTTGCTCTCAACCACCATTTAGGGGCTTTTCTCTCAGTCCCACAAACATCATCCCCTCTCCTGGGTAAATGTACACATGTCTGGACATCGTATCAGTCTCTCGACTGACACTCATTACTCCCCTGCCAAGACTTGAGGATGCATTTATTTATTATGGGTTACATATTTAGAGTTGAACAAGAACCTCAGAGGGAAAAGGTGGGTCTGCTTCCTTGGGTTTTTTTTTAATCCACCTGCTCACTCTCTTTATAAAAAGTTAAAACTGTTTGTTTTATGGAAAATTACCCTTTCTGACTCGGCTCAGCTAAAGGCTGGCAGTTAACAACTCTCATAAAAAAATCACATGAGGAAATACAATGGAGAAATATCTGGACATGCCTGGACATTGCCAGAACAGGTCTAAAATGTCAGGGTGAGGTAAGGACCACACTTCACCACAACAGCAGACAAGAGAAGGATCAAAACCTGGAGTTTTTTCAGGTATTTTCAAGGGAAGCACCAACGTATCAGGTAGCCCAGGCAGCCACAAATTCATGGGTAACAAGAACCACATTTTAGAAGCTGTAACTACACTCACATCTTGAGTGAATTCAGTCATGTTGGGATCTCATACAATTTCCATTAAAGCCTTTTCTCTTACTATAAGCCATTAGACTTTTCTGCTATTATAAATATAGGTATATTTTGTTTCTTCTGTGGAATCAAATTTAATGTTTTATTAAGCTATACTACCTACATTCAGCTGTGATATAATGGACGTTGTTTTACTGTCAAGAGTAGGTGTTACCCTGGGCTGCAGTAGGTGTGGTAGCTTTACCTCCACGATTTGCCTAATTAAGAGAATTAGTTTGCTACGTTTTTCCTAAAAGCCAGCAATGTCATTACAATGTTTATAAACACCAGCAGTATGAGAACACACTTTTTTTTTTTTAATAAACTTTGGGAATATTCACCAGAAGACTCTGTGAGTCGTGCGTGATTGTGGTCACACATGCTTTTCAGTCTTTAGTCTGAACTAGCCCAAAAATAAATACATGTCAATAACAGCATTCTGAAATAAAAGATTAATGTTGAGGGTTTTGTTTCTCTAGGGCTTGCAATCGCGGTATTTTTGTTAGACTCAAGATTCTTCTTGCTTTTTAATAGTGCATAGATATTTTCTTCCATTTTGCCTTCTGTGGTTTTACTTTTTCTTGTGCCTTGTATGCTTCGTGGTATGATTCATGAGCTGCAGAGAAAGAAGTACGCAAGAAAAAAATAAAATTGTTTTGGAATATATAGTTAACAGCGTGTCAAGAAACAGAAAACAATTATACTTATGCAACATAACGTGCATTTTTACATGCCACTCACATGCAACTTTATGCATCCCCAGTTTATGTAAGTAATAAAAATTAAATATTACGCTGCCCTGCCTGATGCAGTAAGCAAAATTAAGGGTAGGAGATGTAAGTAATTGAGAATAAAAGAATACATGCCTGCGCTAGAAAAATGTGGTCTCTTATTGGCAGTTGTTCCATAGCATCACAGAATAGTTTGAGTTGGAAGGGAGCTTAAAGATCATCCTGTTCCAACACCCTGCCATAGGCAGAAACACTATCAACTGCATCAGGTTGCTCATAGCCTCATCCACCATGGCCTTGAACACCTCAAGGGATGGGGCTTTCATGACTTCTCTGGGCAACCTATGGCAGTGCCTCACCACCATCACAAGAAAGAACTTCTTCCCAATATCTCGTCTCAATCTCCCCTCTTTCAGCTTAAAACTGTTCCTCCTCATTCTATCCCTGCACTCCCTGACAAAGAGACTTCCCAGTTTTCCTGTTGGCTCCCTTTCGGTACTAGAAGGCTGCTACATTGAGCGATGTCTACCATACCCATGATGGGTACCAGTGGCTCCCTTGCAGAGAGCGGGCGAGGTCTGCACACTTCTTAAAGCACTGGGTCAGATGGTTGGCAAGGAGGCCGGTAGCAAAGGCGAGGAGGGAAAATGCAATGGCACGTCACCTTTGCCAAAACCTGAGGAAAAGGTGTTTTTTTTCCTCCTGGTGGAAGAAAACTTAGATATTTTTGGACAATTTGAGGTAGGGAAGAGCATCCACTCCAGTTGTTTCATTTGGAGCTCTACTTGCCACAACTCTTTTTCAGAGGGGAGAGGGGCTCCTGGCCATGTCCGGGCCATTGCACAAGAAGGAATGGCCTCAAGTGAAACCATGGGAGGTAAAGATTCAGGAATAATTTCTTAACTGAAAGGGTTATTGGGCACTGGAAGAGGCTGCCTAGAGAGGTGGTTGAGTCACCATCCCTGGAGGTATTAAAAATATGGGTAAATGAGGTGCTCAGGGATATAGTTTAGTAGTGGACAGGTACAATTGGACTGAATGATCTCAATGGTCTTTTCTAACAAAATGATTCTATGATCCTGTGTCACTCAGAGTCTCTGTGGAAAACATATATTATCTCAGCATGGACAGATGAGATGGCAGCCCCCAACTACTCTTGGGTCTCTCAACAGGCTCCATTTTCCAGCCAGGAATCCCTTTTAGCCCTGGGAGAGGTGCCAGTGGGCTCATCCTTCCCTCTCATGCAGTGGGAATGGCAGCAACACCTAACCCACCTGCTGCCCTCCCGCCTTCCCTCAGGTGTCAGTGCTGTGCACACACCTCTACCCCTGCAGAGATCTTGGAACGGAGGAGGGCCATGGGGAGAAGGACTTGGGGATGTTGGTTGATAAGAAGCTTGACATGAGCTGGTAATGTGTGCTCACAGCCCAGAAAGCCAACCGTGTCCTGGGCTGCATCAAAAGAAGTATGGCCAGCAGGGTGAGGGAGGTGATTCTCCCCCTCTGCCTCTCTCTTATGAAACCCCACCTGGAGTCCTATGCCCAGTTCTGGAAACCTCATCATAAGGATATGGAACTTTTGGAATGGATCCAGAGGAAGGGTATGAAAACCATCAGAGGACTGGAGCACCTCTGCTGTAAGGACAGGCTGGGAGAGTTGTCATTGTTCACCCTGGAGAAGAGATCTCCGAGGATATCTTATAGCAACCTCCCAGTACCCGAAGGGGCTATGGGAAAGCTGGGGAGGGACTTTTCCCCAAGGCATGTAGTGATAGTATGAGGGGGAATGGCTTTAAATTGGAAGGGGGAAGATTTAGATTAGACATTAGGAAGAAATTCTTCACAATGAGGTTGGCGGGGCACTGGCACTGGTTGAACAGGGAAGTCATAGAATCATAGAACAGTTTGAGTTGGAAGAGACCTTAACGATCATCCAGATCCAAACCCCTGCCACAAGCAGGGACACTTCACACTAGACAAAGCTTCTCAAGGTCCCATTCAACCTGGTCTTCACACTTCCAGGGATGGGGCATCCACAGCTTTCCTGGACAACCTGTTCCAGTGCCTCATCACCCTCATTGTGAAGAATTTCTTCCTTGTGTATAATCCAAATCTTTCCCATTCCAATTTAAAGCCATTTCCCCTCATTCTATCACTCCATGACCTCATAAAAAAACCCTCACAAGCTTTCCTGTAGTCCCTTCAGATACTGGCTTTGAGGTCTTTCCGGAGCCTTCTCTTCTTCACGTTGAACAACCTCAACTCTCTCAGCTTGCCCTCATAGCAGAGGAGCTCCAGCCCTCCATCCAGCCGTGGCTGCCCCCTCCCTGGAGGCGTTCAAGGCCAGGTTGGATGATCCTTTGATCAACCTGATCCCTTGGCAGAGGGGTTGGAACTGGACGAGCTTTAACCTCCCTTTGAGCACCCTCCGACTCATCGATGCCCCCGCCCCTGGGACGATGCCCAGGCGCCCCCGTATCGCCCCCACGCCCCCCGCGGGCGCCCCCCAGGCCACGCCCCCTTCATTGCATATTCATGAGCCCCCCGGGGGAGGGGGCGGAAGCGGAAGCGGGACCCGGTTTCCGAGGAGCCCGGTATAAAGCGGCCGCTGGTGCCGGAGCCGCCGCCGCGCTCGAGCCGCCGTGAGTGACTTCGCAACCCCCCCCATCCCTTCTCCTCATCCTCTTCTTCCTCCTCTCCCTTCCCCCATCCCCTCTGCGGGCTCCAACCGGCAGCGCCGCCTCCCCCGCCGCGCGGAGCGGGACCCGGGGGCTGGGGGAGACCCGGGGGCAGGTAAGGGGGAATTGTGGGGGAGAAGGTGAGCAGTGGCTGGGGAGCTACAGGGTGAGGGAGAAGAGGGCCGGTGGAGGAGAGGAAGGGTTCGAGGTGAGGGAGAGGAGGGTCTGATGTAGGGGAGGAAGGGCTTGGGGTCAGGGAAGGCAGAGGTGGAAGGGGAGGGAGGGCTTGGGGTGCAGAGGTGAGTGAAGGGTGGAAGGTGAGGAAGGGCTTGGGGTGTAGAGGTGAGGGAAGGGTGGAAGGTGAGGAAGGTGAGGGAATGGTGGTGAGGAAGGTTTTGGGGTGAGGAAGTTGAAAAGGAGGAAGGGCTTGTGGTGAAGGGTTTGAGGTGAGGGAGAGGAGAGGAAGGGTTTGAGGCAGGTGAGGGGTTGGTGATGGTGATGAATGGTTGGGAAATTGAAAGTGAGAGAATGGAGGGAGTGGGGGTGAGAAGGGGTTTGGGGTGAGGGAATGGAGGGACTGAAGATGAGGAAGGGGTTTGGGGTGAGGGAATGGAGGGACTGAAGGCGAGGAAGGGGTTTGAGGCGAGGGAATGGAGGGACTGAAGGCGAGGAAGGGGTTTGAGGCGAGGGAATGGAGGGACTGAAGGCGAGGAAGGGGTTTGAGGCGAGGGAATGGAGGGACTGAAGGCGAGGAAGGGGTTTGAGGCGAGGGAATGGAGGGACTGAAGGCGAGGAAGGGGTTTGAGGCGAGGGAATGGAGGGACTGAAGGCGAGGAAGGGGTTTGAGGCGAGGGAATGGAGGGACTGAAGGCGAGGAAGGGGTTTGAGGCGAGGGAATGGAGGGACTGAAGGCGAGGAAGGGGTTTGAGGCGAGGGAATGGAGGGACTGAAGGCGAGGAAGGGGTTTGAGGCGAGGGAATGGAGGGACTGAAGGCGAGGAAGGGGTTTGAGGCGAGGGAATGGAGGGACTGAAGGCAAGGAGGGGGGGTTTGGAGGAAGGGGGGGTTTGGTGTGAGGGAGTGGAGGGACTGAAGGTGAGGAAGGGGTTTGGGGTGAGAGAATGGAGGGAATGAAGGATTTGGGGTGAGGGACAGGAGGTGCTGGTGACGAAGGATTTGGAGCAAGGGTTTGTTAAGGGTTTGAGTGAGGGAATAAAGGGGTTGGTGAAGGGAAGGAAGAGTTTTGGGTGGGGGATGTGAAGGTGAGGAGTTTAGGGCAAAGGGCTGGTGGAGGTGAGGAAGAGTTTGTGGTGAGGGACACAAGGGGCTGGTGATGGTGAGGACTGGTTTTGGGTGAGGGAGAAGGGGTGGTGAAGGGAAGGAAGGGTTTGAGGTGAGGGAAACCAGAGACTAAAAAGGAGGAAGGTTTAGGGTGAGGGAAGAGAAAATGACAAAGCGTTTGGGGTTGGGAGGCAAGGGGCTGGTAAAGATGAGGAAGCATCTTGGGTGCAGGAGAGGAGGGACAAAAGGTTAGGAAGTGTTTGGGGTTGGAACTGAAGGTGAGAAAATGTTTGGGGGAGGTAGGTGGGAGCTGTGAAGGTAGGGAGGGGTTTGGGGTGGCTGAGGCAAGGGGATGCAAGTGTGAGGGAGGTGGAGGGGCTGACAAAAGGGAGACAGTTTTGGAAGGTCAGGTGCTGATGAAGGGTTGGAGAGATGTGAGTAGGGCTGAAGGTAAGGAAGGGCTGAGAATCGTTTGAATGGAGGAGTTATAGTGCTGTGGAAGGGGAAGAGGGATGAAGAGGTGAGGTGTATGTGTGACTGAAGATAGGAAAGGTGTGAGGACCTTCGGTATGAGGGAGGTATGGGTATGCAGAGGTGGGAAAAGGGATGAGAAATGAAAAGGTGAGGTGAGGAAGACGGGGCTGAAGAGGAGGTAACTGGAAAGATATGAGCTCTATGCTAGGTAATGGGGCTGAAAGATATGTGAGGTTGCTGGTGAAGGGGCTGGAGAACAGGCCTTGTGAGGAGCGGCTGAGAGACCTGGGGGTGTTTAGTCTGGAGGAGAGGAGGCTGAGGGGAGACCTCATTGCTCTCTCCAACTCCCTGAAAGGAGGTTGTGGGGAGGAGGGAGCTGGGTTCTTCTCCCAAGTGACAGAAGACAGGACGAGAGGGAAGGGCCTCAGGCACCTCCAGGGCAGGTTCAGGCTGAACATTAGGAAAAAAATTTTCACAGACGGGGTCATTGGGCACTGGAACAGGGAGAGGGTTGAGTCCCCTTCCCTGGAGGTGTTTAAGGCACAGGTGGATGAGGTGCTGAGGGACATGGTTTAGTGTTTGATAGGAATGGTTGGACTCGATCCAGTGGGTCTCTTCCAACCTGGTGATTCTGTGATGGGAAGGGATAAGGAGTGGTGGGATGTGTAAGATGGGGAGGTTTGATTGGCATGTTTGGGTCACTGAGTCCTAATGAGGTGGAGATGTGATGAGAAAGGGGTGACCAAGTGTCCCTTTGGAATTATGTTGGGTGTTGAGTAGTATGCTGTCCCTTGACAATGGGACCAAAGGTGGAAATGAATGTAGCTTTTCACCCTATGAATCTTACTAGTCTGATAGTTGAGTAATTCCACACTTAATCTGTAGCCTGATTTCAGTGCTTTACCATAAACCAGTTGAGTCTCACCTCACTTAGGCTGGTGTCATGGTGGGAGAGTACTGGGGGGTGGAATTTCTTGGCCCTTAACTCTCATATCCTATGAAAGCTGCAGTGCTCCTTAAGATCATGTCCTTGTTGGTTTGCAGCTCTAAGATGCCCTGATTTAGTGCCTTTAGCAGGTGCAGAAGCTGTTTGACCTTGAAAAATACCCTCCCTGTGGGGCAGTTATCAGTTGTAGTGATTGGCCTCCAGTATTCTCTATGTATGGATGCAAAAAGGAGGGGAGGAAAAGATATAGCTAAGGCTCTGACTTGGTGCTGGGTGCAGTGAGTGAATCGATGTTGCTAGAGCTTAGCTAGTGCAGCAAGTCAGAAATGGGAAAGGCCAGGAAAGCTATTGCAGGATGTTGAGTGTTAGAGGAGGTGATTTCTCCTTCAAGAAAGATGTTAGAAGTGGACCTACAGGGAGAGGCAGCTCTGTAAAAGCAGAGCACACACTGGTAACCATGGGGTTATGGGTATTCATGAGAGGAAACTGCATTGTTGCAGCATGGATCCTGCTCTGTATAAATGGCTCCAGTATGATCTGTGTAATGTTCCACTGCCTTGATTGGACAGTGCTACAAAAATATTTAATGAAATAGGCTTGGGTGGCCACTGGAGCACCAAGAAAGAAGGAGCTGGTGAATACTTTGTTTCCCTCTAGAAGTCAGGCTTTTTCATAACTATCTGGCAGAAGTGGTTGCTGATGTGACTGCACTGACACAGCTTGTGTGTGTTGTCTTCCCCCACAGGGGTATTGCAAAAGATAAGGTCTGCCCTGCTTGTTTTGTTTAATGATTGATGAAATGTTCAACAGGCTTAATTTTTCCCTACCAAAATGAGGAAGGGGTCTTGAGATAAGAGATTAAGGTATTTAGTTGACACTCTGGCTATAAATGCTTCCACAAGTCCTTTCTGTTGTAAGCCTGAAAAGCTGTCACTACCTTAAGCTCCTAAAACTGCATCCAGTGGTCTGAGGCATGTGAAAACATCTATGAGTTCCTGTCTGTCAAAAGCGGTGGCAGCTGCTGTCTTGGAAGCAAGACCTTCATTCCTGTGTTAATGGGATTAAACTGAGTGTTTAAGGGTGTTCTTATGACAAAATAACAATGTCAGTGATGTAATGGTTGGGGTCAATGAAACAACTTCTATTTTTGTAAGCTGTTAGTGATGTCAGAGGCTAATTTACACGAGTTGGCTTGTGCCTCTCTGAGAAAGTAAGTGATAGCACTTTTTGCACACAGTTTCATATGACTGAGGCATCTTCAGTAAAACTGAAAACTTATGGTTCTATAGATAACCCTCTTGCATAATGCATGTTGACTCCAGCAGGAACCTGCTGCTCTCTGGGAGTTTGTCATTGAGAAAGGAATGAGCACTATCTGCTGATGGGGTCTCGTTTGGAGGCTATGAGGACTGCCTACAAATGAAAGCAGTTCTCTCACTCAAAGCTGAAATGTCTTCACAACTCAGTCTGGTTTAAAGACTTGTGTCGTACTGCCTTTAACTGACATGGTGAGGTAACTTCTGCTGGAGGTGTTCTTCATTAGTGGTGAGAAGGTGGCTGGAAGGCTGACAAAGCTGGTGAACTTGCTGTTCTTTGTGCCCTGTTACAACAAAATTAATGAGGTGCAGCTTTGTTCATGGGACAACACAAGTGGAATATTTGTATGGCTTCCAAGGAAGTGTGGTGTAAGTCTGAAACAATATTCATGTGTATATTTACGTGTGACCTAAACGTTTCAAACAGAAGTGAATGTCTAGCCTATTTGAGGAGATTTCTGGAGTGACTGTCTTTTCTGCCATGTGGAAATACAGGCTCTGTGGAGCTTAGAAAGCAGGCTGAATTTGGACACATCTCACAAGGCTGTGACCTTGGAGGTTAATTACCTTTAAACTCCCTCCAGTCTTAGATTCACTGACAGCTAAAAAGTTAGGTCTTGATAAATTAATATTACTTTGCTTGTTTGCCAGGTCTGGAATGTTTGGACTCTGCCTCTATCCCTGCATAAACTTGTTTTAAATGGGTTATTTCTAAAAACTGAGAATACTAGCATTTCATGGTACCTGCAGAGTACTGGATGCAGTTTCACAGAAGAACTGTCTAAAAACCTTCTTGAAGTCATAATGTGTTGCCAGCTGAGTAGCATAGAAAAGATTGTTAAATTTTGTGAGGCATCTTATAGATGCCTGGGTGGGAAGCTGATGACTGAACTAACCCTACAGGCTCCCAGATAATGGCTACAGTTGTGGATACAATTGCATGTGATGCTTCTGTACTTCCCGCAAACACCAATTTAAGGAAGAAACAGTTCCTTTAGACACCAGCTTTTGATCTTGCTTAGCTTAATCTGTAAACTCTGCCTCTGATGTACTTCTGTAATTCATGGTTGAATGCCAGCAATGTGTACTTGAAGCTCAGAAGGCCAACCATATCCTGGGCCATGTCAAAGGAAGCGTGGCCAGCGGGTCAGAGGAGGGCTTCTCCCCTTTTACTTTTGTCTTGTGAGACCACACTTGAAGTACTGTGTCCAGTCCTGGAATCCCCCAACATAAAAGGATATGGAACTGTGGGAACAAGTCCAGAGGAGGGTCAGAGGATGATCAGAGGGCTAGAGCACCTCTGCTGTGTGGACAGCCTGAGAGAGTTGGGATTCTTCAGCCTGGAGAAGAGAAGGCTCCACAGAGACCTTTTAGCAGCCTTCCAATACTTGATGGGAGCCACAGAAAAGCTGAGGAGGGTCTTTTTCCAAGGGTATGCAGTGATAGGATGAGAGGGAATGGCTTTAAATTGGAGCGGGAGGATTTAGATTAGATGTTAGGAAGAAATTCTTCAAAATTAGGATGGTGAGGCTCTGGCACAGGTTGCCCAGGCAAATTGTGGATGCCCCCTCCCTGAAAGTCAGGCTTTACTAAATGGTCTGTTCAAAAATGTGGTTAACTTGGGGAATATTGAATGTGGGGATGGTCTTATTAGTTTAGCACTGCTATATTAAGCTATGAGTGTTTGAAACAATACTTTTCCTAAGCAGAGCATTACTCCTAGTAACTGCTTTAACAAGTCCAATCATCTTTCTAGCAGAGCTGTGTAGTTAAGTTCCCGTTCTGAAACTGAAAATACAAATTATGCTGGGAAATCTGGTTGCCAGAAAGGTGAAATGGGATGTATTGCTGTCAGCATGAGTGACACCATACCTAGGGTGACAGATAACTTGTGTTTTAGTTCAAGAGTCACGTTCCAGATGGGAGATCCTGGACAGCCCAGAAACCAAGCCTGGAAGCAGATGCTGTTAAGCTGTGGAGCTCCGTGCTGTGAACTGAACATGTTACATGCTTTTGGTAAGCTGCTGCTGGTCAGGTGACTGTTTCATGGTCAGCAGCTTATCAGTTGCCTACATGTCTTGCATCTGGGTTACAGCCCTATTTGGAGTAACCGCCCAAAACTTCTACTGGTAAAGGATATATCCTCCAGCTGGGACTGAGGGTCTCTTGAATTCTAACTAATTTTCCTATCTTGAACAAACTGGTTTTTCTGCTCTGCTTTTGTATTGCATTTCATTCTTCTCAGAGTGGAATAAGATACTATGCATGGAAAAGAGCTGATTTCGTGTTAAATCTAGGCCTCCAATAGAGTTGCCAGAGACTGAATTTGCATTCGGTTAAAAGCTGAACTGTAGGCATCTCACAAATGAATTTGCAGCACTGCAGTGTCTCAGTGGTTTGTGTGCTGTGAACTGCCATCTTGGAGAAGCTGGCGCACAGTAGCTTCACTACAGCCCCTTAGCACTGGTATCTCTAACAAGTGTAGTAAAGTTGTTTTGACTGCAGCTGGCATGCTATGTTATATCAACTTGGGAGAAGCAGCCAGGTTTTCTCTTTGAACTTGCTCTTGGTGAGTGACTCTGGCAAGCATTGGGATGCAAAGCTTTCATTGGGTAATGATTTGGTTTGGCTTAGGAGCTGCTTCTGACCTTGATTTGATTCTTGCTAGCATGTAGTCTGCTCAGACAGGAATCTTTATATATAGGTGTTGGGACCTGATCTCCACAATGCAGTCAGCTAGTAAAGCTCTTAAAACCCAGTTAGAGCTGAGGAAGGCTTACTTTCCAGGACTCTCATGTAAATGATGCAGTATTTAGACTAGTCGGTTTAGCTCTTGGATGTATGGCTGGCTTGACAACTTCATTTAACACTGCAAAAGTCAAGCCTGAAGACAGACTAATCTGGAGGTCTGAGGTTTTGTGGGAGTGGGCAGAGACCTATTTCCCTTGCAGAACTTAAATCCTCAGTCAATAGCTGCTACTCATCTGGCAAGGTGTAAAAGGGTAGGAGATAAACAAAATTTGGTGTTGAGGAACAGGCTGAAGATGCTTTTAAAAGCATTGCCCCTGAGTTGTTTTGCTAAATGACATCCAAGTGGATTTTATCTATCTTCTGAAGAGAGCAGTACTGGTGCTTTTATAGCAGAATGGAGAGAGAACCTGGTTTCTTCATCTTGTTTTAAGTGAGAGCTCTAAAGTTTTCCTAGCTGAAACTTAAACCAGTGTTATTCTGACCCTGCATATTTTCTATCCTTTACTGGCTGGCCTGGACTACTTCTGCATGCTGTGTAGTTAACTTCTTTTGGAGACTTGAAGACAAGCAATTATCACTCTTTGGTGCCCCAGTCTAATGGGGGGCTGAACTCAAACATTTCTTCTATAAAAACACAGCTGCATGTCACACTTCTCTTCATTCTGCTCTTGAATATATGATCAGTCTTCCTGGACCACATCCAGAAACCAGTGGTTTAACCCAAGAAGTGATGACTATGACAGTCAGATTTCTGTGCCACTTAATTTCCTATCTGGAATACACTTAATCTGAGTGGTGTTTAATCTACAATTTGCTCATCAATTATATGGGACTACAAGCAGGAGGAACAGGAATCAACTGTTAAAGTGGTGTTAATGCTAGATCTTTGATTCCAGGCTTTGGAGTGGGTTTGCGGGGGTTTTTCTTGGGGTAGCAGAGGAGAAAGCACAAATACAGGGTAAAAGTACTTCTCCCTTTTTACGAAGGGAATATCTGAGCAAGTACGCAGGCCTGTGCAGTCTGGCTCTGGGTACTCTCAGAGGAGTGATTTGACAGTCTGAACTACTGCTCCTTAGAGATGTGTGGCTGGCCAGCTAACTCCCAAGAGTTCAAAAAATAACCCAAAACAAATGCAAAACTTTAACACTAGCACATCTACTGCACATGTCCTGTTTGCTGTCTGAAATGTATCTGGGGGAATCAGCTTGTGATGTAGGCTTGTTCTTGTTCTTTTTCTTGGCTCTTGTTCCTCTTCTAACTTCAGTGTAGAGAGGGAAAAGGCTTGCATTTCTTGATACAGAGGTTATCATGTTTGTTTTGAACATTGTAGCATTTTTTTGGCTCTGGCTGTCATTTGCATTGGTTGTCACAGCTTAGAGGGCAAAATGTTTAGCTCCTCCAGTGGGCTGGAAAGGGGAGTAACTTCAGTTACCTGTACCCTTTATGTTCCTACAGTTATTGCTTGCCCTACAGTGGAGCTTTTTGTGCTGCTTTTCCAATTACCTTTCCAATTTGTCCTTTTCCAGGTATGATCTGTTCAAAGCTCTCAGTATGCAGCTGCACAGTAGATCTGTCCCCTGGAGAAGTGGTGTCAAACAAGCTAATGTGTCCTCTTCCAGACAGTTACTCTGAGATTGTTTGCATGACAGATCAGGCTGCCATTTGTCAATAAGCCTCTTGATTCTATATTATTACTGGGATCTCTAATTTTTGTATGCATATGAGCTGTATTGGAATGCAAGGTAAAAGTAGATCTACCATGGCCTTTTAACTATGTAGTAGCTCCCAGCTGAACTGTATGGGTTCCCAGCTAGTGAATATTGTGCTAGCATCTTCCAGAGATGACTGTTCACCTAGTGGGTTTGATATTAAATAGCTAGTAATTGTTTTACTTGTTAGAAACAGTGGGATATACTTGTGGGCTATTAATAGTCTTTGGTGTGATGATTTAAGATAGAGCCTTCCTACTTTGTCTCAGGATGTTCTTAGCCTGTCATGGCTAGACCTAATTGATTTTTTGTCTATGTAAAACCTCATGTGTCTCAGATATGTTCAGTAGAAACTTGACTCCATAATCTTTAAACAGATTTCTTTGCACCCTCAGACCTCTGCACAAGTCATTTCATGGCAAGCTACACTCTTCACAAAAGTATTCAGTAACTGCAAACTACTTAACATCTGTATTTATCAGACTACAAACTTCCAGCTCGCTGTAGACTTTACAGCAGCCTTCTGGTACTTGAAAGGGGACCTACAAGAAAGCTGGGGAGGGACTTTACACAGGGGTAGTGATTGGATGAGAGGAGATGGCTTTAAATTGGAAGAGGAAAGACTTAGATTATATGTTAGGAAGAAAATCTTCAGAGTGAGGGTAAGGAGACACTGGCACAGGTTGCCAAGGGAAGTTGTGGATGCCCCCTCCCTGGAAGTGTTTAAGATCAGATTTGATGGGGCCTTGAGCAGCCTGGTTTAGTAGGAAGTGTCCCTGCCCATGCCAGGGGGTTTGGAACCGGATGATCTTCAAGGTCTCTTCCAAACCAAACTGTTCTATGATTCATCGCAGCAGCCCAAAGCTGCAAGGTATTTCCCTGAGCTGTACTTAACAGCTTTCTCTTGCTCATTTAACTATGATTGGAAATGAATCCTCTTTCCAAGAGATCAGTTCCAGTTCTGTGTTAAGCCTGGTTATTGAATAATTTGTTGCAATGAATGTCTAAATTTATCATTGGTATCATAATAGCTGCACTGTTAACTTCAGTGTCTATAAGGAGGGAATAGGACTTCAGTATTACATGCAGAAATTGCAGCATTCCTCGCAATCTCCTTCCTTGCCCTGCTGACCACACTTCTGATGCAGCCCAGGATACAGTTGACTATCTGGGCTGTAAGCACACATTGCTGGCTCATGTTGAGTTTCTCATCAACCAGCACCTCCAGGTGGTTCTGTGCAGGGCTGCTCTCAGTTCTGTTTATAACATCTCCACCATGCAATATGATGTTGATCTTGACTCTAAGGTAGAAGTACTGTGCAAGTGAAAGCAATGGTTGTCCCCAGTAGGAGACTCATTTCACTAATGTTCTATTGACTTGTAACTTGGAAAATGAGTGGAAGCCAATGACAAATATTAACTGAAAATGGGTTCCTTATTTTTGTTTCAATGACTGTCCAGCCTCCTTCTGAATTCATACCTGTGTGATGCAATTGCTGGTGAGGTTTCATTTTCTTGCACACTGAGGAAGTGATTAATCCTTTTTAGTTGTCTGGAACATTTTTTTCAAATAGCAATAACAACACTGGCCAGTTCTTGGTTTGCACTGGAGAAATTTTTAAAACATTGGACTAGACTGAGGGTGAACCAGGAAGCCAAGGCTGGAGACACCTTGGCTCTGCTTTATGTGATAAAGCAAGCAGGACCCTAGAGTTTTCCTTCGTTAGTTAACCTTACAGGACAAATTGTAGCTTCTAAGTTGTAATAACTCTGTTGTTCTTGGCATCTTGGCCTGTATTAGAAAGTCTGTGGCCAGGAGGACCAGGGAAATGGTTGTCCCCCTCAGTGTTGGTGAAGCTATGCCTTGAATACTGTGTTCTCTTTTGGGCCCCTTGCTACAAGAAAGATATTGAGGTGCTGGAGTGGATCCAGAGAAGTGCAATGAAGCTGGTGAAGGGGCTGGAAGAAGTCTTATGAGGAGCAGCTGAGGGATCTAGGGTTGTTTAGCCTAGAGAATAGGAGGCTGACAGACCTTATTGTTCTCTACAGCTCCCTGGAAGGATGTTGTAATGAGATGGGTGTTGGTCTCTTCTCCCAAGTGGCAGGATGAGAGGAAATGGCCTGAAATTGCACCAGGGGAGGTTCAGATTAGACATCAGGAGAAATTTCTTCACTGGAAGAGGTTGAGTCACCATACCAGGAGGTATTTAAAAGATAGGTGGATGAAGTGTTCAGGGACATAGTTTAATAGTGGGCAGATATGGTTGGACTTGATCTCAAAGGTCTTTTCCAACCAAGTGATCCTATGAGTCTTCCAACCTTGCCGGAAAGAATAAAAATATAGGTGGCTTACATGACCGATGAATACATCTTGGATTGTTTATATCTAGGCTCGTAGTTTACTGTTTTATCTATGTTCCCCAGACTGCTAGGTAGAAGGATATGTGCAGACTGAAACTGCAGATTGCAGGGAAAACCTGAAAGTCTGGGTAGCTTTTCTCATCAGTTAGGTGTGCTGTTTCTCTCCCGACATATGTGGGGAGGATGTGTCCAATGTGACAGACAAGTATCACTGTTCATGATCTAATGGGATTTGGAGTAAGACTTGAGGGTGTATCTGCCAACACTTCTGAAAGCAGCTTAATTACAGCAAATGGCAGTCACACCTGCTCCTCAGGGTAGGAAGTCTTTAATAGAAAGCATGTGAGAAGGCACATACATGTGTTCAGTTTATTTACCAACCAGCAAAGACATATGGGATCAGGCCACTGAAGATCCTACCCGGGTGGCTGGGTATGTTACCCCATGTGTGTCCTAAAGTAAACTGGAGCCTGGTTTGATGGCATTGTTTTCTTTGGGAAGAATTAACATTTCACACTGAATCAGGGAAACTCGTGTTTGTACTAATTGTGGTCCTATGTCTTGAAGGCTGGTAACACTTCATTTGCAGGAGTTTCCACTCCAGGCCAGTGAAGGTTTAAGCCTGGTTAAATATAGAGCACGTATTCTTTCATCAGGGAAAATACAGCATATAATTGTGTGGATGCCCCATCTGTGGAGGTGTTTGGGGCCAGGTTGGATGGGGCTTTGGGCAGCCTGAACCCTGCCCATGGCAGAGGACTTGGTACTGGATAGTCCCTTCTAACCTAAACCATTCTATGACTCTATATATCATTTTATGGAATATTCTGTAATTTTTGATTTTTAGCTAGTCCTTCTCATCCTAGATGACAGCTGCAAATGTCTAATGTCTTTTGGGCTGTTTTTCTTGTACATGACCTTATAATTACATGTGAAATTATATCTTCACCCCCGTAAATTCATATCAATGGTATTATCAGCTTTGCATATACATAGAAAGGATGTTGCAGCAAGGTAGGTGTCAGTCCCTTCTCCCAATTAACGAGCAGTGGAACAAGAAGAAATGGCTTCAAGTTGTACTAGGGGAGGTTTAGACTGTATGTTAGGAATTTTTTTTTCACTTAAAGGATTGTCAGACTTCAGAACAGGCTGCCTATGGATGCGGAGGAGTCACCATCCTTGGTAGTATTTAAAAGACATGCTGATGTGCTTAGGGATGTGGTTTAATGGTGGAGTTCCAGTGTTAAGGGCTGGAATTGATGAGTCTTTTCCAGCCTAAATGATTCTGTGACTTTATGTTCATCCTGTTACTCCAGACTGTGTATGATGAGTGGTGACCAAGGGTATACTAAGTCCTCAAAGGAATGTGAGCTGACAAAGTGTTTCTAGCCAAAACTCTAGGGCTATCTGCAGTCAGTACAAACTGCAGTGTGTATAAGCAGGAAAATATTTACGAACACCACATGAATTCTTTTCCTGCAGGTTTTATTTTTTCCTAGTAAATCAGTTTGTTCTCTGCTAACAGTCTACCCCAATGAAGTTAACTTAAATTCACTGCAACTTGATTTAAAACCAGAATGCAAGCAAAGGATAGCAATGTGTCATATAATGGTTATTTTAATGTGGAACTGCAAATTTGAAACTTAAATGCCTTTTGGTTAAAAAAAATAAAGGTTTAAAACCAAAACAGGTGACCTCTTGAACTGTGACTGTTTAACTACATGGGGATCTGTACTACTCCAGGAAAGGTCATGTGTCACAAGTATGCCTGTGCCCATTCATTTTGCAGATATATTTTTATAGAGGAAATACGTTGAACCTAGAAATATGCTACTGGAAGAACAACAAAAAAAGATCTCCTACAGGATAATAAACACATCTCATATAAGATAACGGGGATGTGGTGTCCCTGTTTTGTCTATTAAATTTTGACTGCTGCACAAAGCAACATTAAGATATTTCAAGTGTATTTAGGTTCTTCTAAAACATTTAAGTGCATATTATGTTTAACTGCTCACTGCTTTAATCAAATCTTATTCCTACCAGAAATCTGGCAGGTGATTGTTCAAACAGTAAACACATTACATTATTGCATAAGCTAGTACTGTAACTGGAAAAGTAAAATTACTAAGCACAGCATTCTCAGTAAAGATGCCAAAATAAGATACAGCCCAGAAGGAGAAGCTACATTTTTCATTAAAATAAGCTTCAAGAACCGTGATTTTTTTTTTTCCACACTAAGGGCTTCTTCTGTCTGACAAGTGACCAAAATATAAAATGTCAAATACTTCCCTGACCAGTAACTTGCACCAACTTTAAGATCTTTGTTAGTAAAGTACTGAATGTATTTTCTTGATCACATGCGATGAGAACCATGTAGTTTTCCTTACCAGCTTCCTGTCTTATTGTGAAGGCACAAAACTAGGCATATGGGATGTGTGAATGTCTGTGCCTTTGTGGAATCTGATAGCCACGCAAGTGTGTGTGTGCTTACACCTGAAGGTGTAAGAGTTGAAGCAACCTCAGCTTGTAGAGCCTTGAGAAAGCCATGAGGAGTGTGGCAAGAAAAGAGTGAACCTGGTTTTTGTTGTTGTCATGATGGATAATAACACTTCGGTTCCTGAGAGCACATAGAGAATGTGCTGTAATCCCAATTGTAACTTGGGCCAATCATTACTTCTCTGATGGAGAGATTGCTTGTCCTTTCAACAGCTTTTACATTTGAAACCTACTGTCAACCCTTTAAGCAGAATAAGCTTAAGCTTTTCAGACTTGTTGTGTCTTATGGCCCTTTCAGTTTCTATTCTTTCTCACCCAGCTTTATCTATTTGGCTCAGTCTGTTTACATGCAGTATGCTTTGCTTGCTGAAGTGTTCAGTTGAATATTGTTGTGCTTGATGAGGAATCATTAGTCATGTGAGATGATCCTTACCTCTCCTATAACACCAGAACAGAAATAAGAATATCTCTCTTCAACAGGGTTCTGAATTGGGTTCAGCTTCTCTACTCTAATCCTCAGGTCTTCCTGAAAGATGAGCAATTCCTTCTTTAGCTGACCTGCTGACATAGCAGGAGCAGTGTTTGAATAAATATTTGTTGGGTTATTTTGGTTTTATTTTGGACTCCTCTTTGCAGTCTTTACAGAGCTCTGTTCAGTAAGTCTGCTCTCACTGAGTGAGCTGATGATCCTTCTGCACCAACACAAGAAAGCTGAAATCCCACTTAGAAAAACTGAGTCAGGTGCAGCAGTTCTGGAAGCCAGTGTTCTCTAAGTCCATCCCAATGTCCTACCTACCTTTTTAGCAGTTTCATATAATGTCTCCTGACCCTTAATGCAGGGATGCATAGCACCTACTACTGCTTATTAGTAAAGGTCTGTGAAATCCTACATAACTGCTAATTTATTAGAATCTTCATATGGTTCCAAGTAGGTTTTGTTTGGGTTTTTCTGTGGAAGAATTGATCCATGGGATGGTGTCCCCACTCATGGTGAGTGGGGATGTAACTGGATTATCTTTAAGGTCCCTTTCAACTCAAACCATTCTGTGATTCTGTGATTCAAAGAGTGACTAACTGAAACCAGTGAAGGCCTGTTACAAACCACCTGATCTGTCAAATTGCTTACAACAAACTTGTTAGAAACTCTAGGGAAAACTAATGTCACCACAGTTTAACCTGGACAACTGCCAGTTGCTCAAAGCTGTGCTCACTTTGGTATTTGTTTGTGTTATCCTAACAGCCAAATGCTTTAAGCAAGTGTAACATTTAAAGCACTTTAGGCTAATATGGACATTACTATATCAAGGTAACAACCTTTGTCTGTACTTCAGGGACTTTGCTGAGTACATGGTGAAGTTCTTTCTTAACATAAAGAACAAATTGCTTAATTCCAAATTGTTGTCTATAAACACCTTGCAAACAGTGAGGAAACCAGACCAAAGCAGCAAAACAGTTCAAGGGGAAAATGTGCTATCCCTTATCACATCCACATGTGATGAATGGATTCAGCTAGTTCTGTTGAGAATGGAATCCTGTAAGTATTAACTATTTTCATGGGAACAGAGCTGGAAGCCAAGCCACTATCTTGTACCAGACTAAACTGATAAGAAAAAGTATTCAGTTACAAGTAGAGCAGTTCTTTAAAGAAATAGTCTGAAGGTCTAGAACTCTTCTGACAACTTGAGTTTAGATAGAATCATAGAATGACCTGAGTTGGAAGGGGCCCATAAGGATCATAGATTCATAGAATGGTTTGGGTTGGAAGGTACCTTAAAGATCATCTAGTTCTAACCCCCCTGTGATGAGCAGGGGCACCTTCCACTGGACCAGGCTGCCCAATACCGCGTCCAACCTGGCCTTGAGCATTTCTAGGGATGGGGCAACCTATTCTGGTGCCTCAGCACGGTCATTGTGAAGGAATTCCTCCTTATGTCTATTCTAAATCTGCCTCTCTCCAATTTATAGACATTCCTCCTAGTCCTATCATTACATACCTTTGTAAAATGTCATTCCTTAGGTTTCTTGTAGGCCCCCTTCAGGCACTGGAAGGTCACTATAAGATCTCCTTGGAGCCTTCTCTTCTCCAGGCTGAACAACTCCAACTCACTCAGCCTGTCCTTGTATGGGTGGTGCTCCAGCCTTCTGATCATCCTTGTAACCCTCAGAGTGATTTGGGTTACAAGTGACCTTAACTATCATCCAGTTCCAACCTCCCTGCCATGGGCAGGAACACCTCCCACTAGACCAGGCTGCTCAAGGCCAACCTCATCTTGCACACATGCAGGAAGAGGACGTGCACAGCTTCCCTGAGCAAACAGTGTCTCACCACCCCCATCATGAAGAATTTCTTCCTAGTGTCTAATCTAAATCTTCCCTGTGCCTTTTTAAAGCCATTTGTCCTCATCCTATCACTCCATGCCCTTGTAGAAAGTTCTTCCTCAGCTTTCCTGTAGCTCCCTTCAGGAAGGTCTTCTTGGAGCCTTCTCTCTTCCAGGCTGAGCAACCCCAACTCTCTTAACCTGTCCTTATAGCAGAGGTGTTCCAGCCCTTGAACTGTCTTTGTGTCCCACTCTCAGGACCCATTCCAATATTTCCATATCTTTCTTCTATTGAGCATTACAGAACTGGATGCAGTGCTCCAGGTGGGGTGTCATGAGAGCAGAGAAGAAGGGAAGAATCACTTCCCTGGACCTGCTGGCCATGCTTCTTTTGATACAGCCCAAGTTGTTGACTTCAAATACCCTGTTTATGCAAAGAAACTCTCCTCCTAATAGAAGCAGCCTGCCTAGTTCAGTAGAAACTATTGCAGCAATATTTTGCACTTATGGACATTCAAGAAAAGCTGCTTTAGTGAGTGTAAGATTGTTTCATAGAGGATGTCTTACATAATTTAAAGCTGCATATTTGATAGTATCCTCCAACAGAACATGCTTGTGGGAGACTAGATGCTTTCCAAACAGCATTTGCTGTGGGTTTGGATGTTTGAGGGAGAAGATAATTGAGTAGTTTATATGGTCAACCAGTATTCCAAGTGGCTAAAGGTAGGTTGGCATCTCTACTGCCTACATGGCCTGCTTGTGGTATCCCTTGCTGACTTATAACAAAATAATTGTAGTGCAGCTGATGAGACCATTATGCCGATTCCTTTTAACACTCTGACCCTGGAAAGCGTCTTTGTTAAAGGGATGCAAAATCTAAGCTTGAGATCCTATAATAACACTTACAGTTGCATGGGTGATATCTGTCCCCATCTCCCAGTGGAGGCTTTGTCCCTGAAGGAGTCCTTAGGTCATGTATAAAACTTCCTGTGAAGGATGACAGCTTTTACAGCAAGCAAAAGTTGATGGTCTGACAGAGCTTGATCAAATTGTCTGAACAATGACAGGACTAAACCTAGAGCCTTGAGATGTGTTTGCCTTCATTTTCACCTGCCAGAGGTGCTGTCAGCTGTTAACAACTGCTGTTGTGATTGCACTGATATGACAGCAGGCTATAAAATTACTTCAGCTTTGGCATAGAACTGCCTAAAGTCTCATCCTGTAGTGGTCCAGATGTGTGCTGTTAAAGTGGCATTGATGCTGGAGCTTCTGCATCCTACAAGAGGAGAGTGACTGACAATCATTCCCAAATTAGGTAAAAATGTGAAATTATGATGAGACTCTGCCAAGTATGTTGTAGTTCTGCAAAGTCACAAGTGGAAGTGGTCTGTGTCCTCTAAATATTTCCCTTCTAGCAGATCTTTACATATCGAGTCCAGCTGCCAAGCACTTGTAGCCTCTTATTATTTTAGCGTGTGTGTCAGTAAATATCTTATCCTGCCAGTTCTAACAGTTACAGCTTAGCAAAACACATTACTGAAATAGCATTCATTCATAGTCTAAAATCAAAATACATCTTGATCATGCTGTTCTTGCATGTGGCCACCAGTTTTCTACAGGGCTGCTTGTAAACCAGCTGTCTGAATGCCATTCCTTGCTCTAAAATTCTCTAAAAAGATGGTTTGTAAAAACACCATGTTGGCTAAAGTGTCATCTGTTCATTCCCTGTGTACCTTTATCCTACAAGTTGTAACTCTTTAATGCTGTGTTTCACCTATTTTGCTTAAAATACTGCTTGTGGAAGTTCTTACTGTGTTGTTCCCACACACTGTAGGCATGGTCTGAAATCACCATGGTGATGCAAACCTTCTAAGCAGAGGTCTATCTACAGTATGGGCCGAACTAGTTCTCTGCTATCCTTAAGCTTTATTTACTTAATGAATTATTGATGGTAAGAGGGGGATATTAATTTTGGTTCTTTATCTTACACCTCACTTAAAATATAGAATCATAGAATTGTTTGCCTTGGAACAGTCCTTTAAGATCATCCAGTTCCAAGCCGCCTGCCATAGGCAGGGACAGCTCCCTCTGGACCAGGCCGCTCATGGCCTTGAACACCTCCAGGGAGGGGGCATACACAGCTTCCCTGGGCAAGGTGTGGCAGTATCTCACCACCCTCATTGTGAAGAATTTCTTCCTCATGTCTAATCTAAATCTTTCCTCTTCCAATTTAAAAGCTGTTTTCCCTTGCCCTATCACTCCATGCCTGTGGAAAAGGTCCCTCCCGAGCTTTCCTGTAGCTCCCTTCAGGTCCTGGAAGGCTACTATAACGTTTTCCTGCAGCCTTCTCTTGTTCAGACTGAACAACCCCAACTCTCAGCCTGTCCTCGTGGCAGAGGTGCTCCAACACCCTGATCACCTTTGTGTCCCCCACCCCTCGGACCTGTTCCAACAGTTCCTTCTTATGTTGAGAATTCCATAACTGGACACTATGTTAGGCTAGTTCAAGTGTTTATTTAAATAGAGGAACTAAATCAAATAATTCTATTTCATGGCAATCAACATAAATGTGTTTGTCATGCTGGTATTTGGGACAGCCTGAAAAACTGGAGCAGGGATCTGCTCAAGTGCTGTGATTTTTACAGTTTGTGCTTTCTCATTGCTTTTTTGTGATCATTTGTGCTTCAAAAGGGAGGCAGAGATCATGTTCACCATAGGCTTGTGATGCACCACAACAACTCTGCTCCAATCTGTAGCTGTTTCCTTTGTTCACACACTTAATACGTCTCAGGCCTTTGCCGTGGGGCTGAGGAGCAGCTATTTTACCACACCCTTTGCAGTGTGGTTGTGTTAGGGGGAAGCAGGCCTCCTTGGATGCCAGGGAGGAAGTAAGAAAGAAATAACATCTTATCTCTAAATACATTTATTCCTTTCTTTCAATACTCCATCTAACACCTCATCAGGTGGTGTTAGTATATTTTACTTGGCCCAGGCAGAGGGAAGCTATGTGAAGCCTTGGTGAGGAAGAGGTGGAATGGAAAAGATCTCTCCCTTTACACCTATAAGAGACTGCTTCCAGCAGTCATGCTTGTTCAGTGCAGGCTGGAACTCCACAGGTTAGGCTCTAAACACTTATGTCATGGCGGTGATGTACCAATAGATTTGTGAGTCCACTCAAAAAGAAGGTAAAGAAGAAGGTAAAAATTCATTGTGGTGTGATATGACCAGTTATTTATAGTTGTTTACAAACCCTTTATAGGATCTGAAATGTGAGAAACCCTCTTCTGTGTTGTTTTGGTTTCCTTCTGAGAGAGTAATTATTTCATAGAATCATAAAATGACCTCAGTTCAAAGGGATCCCCAAGGATCATCAAGTCTAACTCCTGTCCCTGGACAAATCCAGCATTCACACCATGTGTCTGAGAGCATTGTCCAAACGCTTCTTGAATATTTTCAGGCTTGGCACCATTACTGTTTCCCTGGAGACCTAGTTCCAGTGATCCACCACCCTCTGAGTGAAGAACCTGGAAGAAGAACCTTTCCTCAGAGTTAGTAAAATCCAGCCAAAACCTAACATCTTTGATGGAGGGTGAACAAAGTTCTATGGGTGCTTTCAAAAGCTACTTTCACAGGGTCTTCAGAGACGGAATGATGGTTACACATTTAGGAGCTAGTAATTGGGGATAATGTCAATGAATTAGACTTTGCAGATGCTAATGATATGCTAGAGGATGTCAGCTTATGAAGATCTATGCTGTGCTCTTTTATGTCTTGATCTTCTGAATAGCATCTGTAATTGTCCAATACATATTCTGGCAATATTTGAGTTTCTTAAGCATTTACAGCCTGAAAAATCACCCTGCAGATTTTTAAAGCAATGAATATAAATGCCAGTACATGAAAATAAAGTGTTGCACCCTTCATTGTAGGTACAGTAATATCTGCAAGGAATAGCTAACTTTGCGTATGCCAATTAAATAATTGGTCCTGGCTTGCCTGTTTTTTCATAGAATGGTTTGGTCTGTAAGGGACCTTAAAGGATCATCCAGTTTCAACCCCCCTGCTGCAGGCAAGGACACCTCCCACTGGATCAGGCTGCTCAAGGCCCCATGCAGCCTGGCCTTGAACACTTCCTGGAACGGGACATTCACAAATTTCCTGGGTGACCTGGGCCAGTGCCTCGCCACCAGTATCATGAAGAATTTCTAATGCCTAATCTAAATATTCCCTTTTCCAAGTTAAAGCCATTCTCCCTCACCCTGTCACTACCTGCCTTTGTGTGTAGTCCATCCCCAGCTTTCTTGTTGCCCCCTTCAGGTACTGGAAGGCTGCTATAAGGTCTCTCTAGAGCCTTTTCTTCTCCAATCTGATCACCCCCAAATTTCTCAGCCTGTTCTCATAACTGAGGTGTTCCAGCCCTCTGATGATCTTTGTGGCCCTCCTCTGGGCCTGTTCCAACACTTCCATATCATTCTTATGCTGGGGATTCCAGAACTGGACACATTACTCCAGGTGGGATCTCATGAGAGCACTGTAGAGCCGGAGTGTCACCTTCTTCAACCTGCTGGCCACACTTTGGATGCAACCCAGGGTGCAGTTGGCATATGATATCATGCAAATCACTGGTCTCGACCTATATTGGAAAGTATTGCTCATTCTTGAGAGTAATGTGCAAATAGTTGTGCTGGTATTACTGCATTTCCCACTTTGGTAAAAGAACTTGCAAAAAAAAAATGCTAGTGGCAACAATGTGCTGATAGGATTATTCTTGCACCACCAGCCCCGCTGGGTTCGACATGTAGGAGGGTAAGATCATTCCAGTTAATCCACGTGGTAATGTAGTAACATGTTCCTTGATGACAGACTTATTTTTGTTCTCCTCTGTTGTCCTCATTGTGATAGATGGAATAAATCAATTTAATTCTGATGGGAGATGACACTCATGTTCAGTGTGGTTTAAAAATTTGAGGATCTTTACTAGGGCTTGCCTAAGCTGAGACACACTGAGGTCGTGCCAGACTGAAGTTTGCCTGGGCCTATCTGACCAAGTGAGAACATTTTCTTACCTAAAGTTATCTGCAGCAGCATCAGACCATGACAGTGTATCTGCAAACTAGCCTGAGTGATCTCTATCCCCATGAGCTTTAGAATTCTTTGTGGTGACTAGGTTGTCATTTTTTTGTTTTGAAAGTACTTTGCTGTTAGTGCTTGCTATCTTGCTCTTATCCTACTCTAATTCTGTGGGCAGAACCTGCTGCTTAGATCCAGCTGTCACAAATAAGGCATTCTTGTGTCTTTGCTGTAGTGTGGAACTGCATCTTAATGTCTGTTTTACCTGCACCACTGGTCCCAGCTGTTATGTTTTCTGCTACCTGGGGAGGCTTCTTTATCGCTATTTATACCCATACCACCTTAGCTGCTTACTTGTTTAATGTATCTGCACTAATAAACATAAGGAAGCATATATGAAGTTTTTTTACCTAGTAGTAGAACAAAAAATAAGTTTAATCAGATAATGCTACCTCCTGACTTTAAGAAAATAAAGTATTTCCTACTAAAAACAGCAGCAGCAGTGATTTAACAATGTAATCTGATCTAATAGTAGTAACAGCCCATGCCTTTAGGGAGCAGTATAATATCCAATCCACTGAATAAAGTCTGTCTCACATTAAATTCTGTATCCCTTTTAAAAAGATGGCTTCCCAGAATTGTTTCAGTAATTTCTTAAAGAACCATGTTTTCCTACATCTTTTTCCCAGTAATATAATCAGTCTAAAGATGTTCTCCCTGATGTGCAATGTGTGCTTGCAGCCCAGAAGGCCAACTGCATCCTGGACTGCATCCAAAGAAGTGTGTCCAGCAGGTCGAGGGAGGTTATTCTACTCCATTCTTGTGAGACCCCACCTGGAGTCCTGTGTTCAGTTCTTGAATCCCCAGTAGAAGAAGGAAGTGGGAGTGTTGGAATGGGTCCAGAGGAGGCCACGAAGATTATCAGAGGGTTGGAGCATCTTTGCTACGAGGACAGGTTGAGAGCATTGTTGTTCAGACAGCAGAAGAGAAGGATGCAAGGAGATGCTATAGCAGTCTTCCAGTACTTGAAAGGGGACCTACATGAAAGCTTGGGAGTGACTTTTTTCCAGGAGCCTGTAGAGATAGGATCGGGGGAATAGCTTTAAATTGGATGGGGAAGATTTAGATTAGACATTAGAAAGAAATTCTTCACACTGAGGGTGGTGAGGCACTGGCACAGGTTGCCCAGGGAAGTTGCCCCTGCATGGAGGTGTTCAAGGGCAGATTGGATGGGGCCTTGAGCAGCCTGGTGTAGTGGGAGGTGTCCCTGCACATGGCAGGAGAGTTAGAACTGGATGATCATTAAGGTTTCTTCCAGCCAAAACTATTCTATGATTCTCTGTCATGAGGACTGTCATCTTTCCACCTTAGGTCTTAGCTTTCTGTTCCTCCCTGTGTGCTTGAGCAAGATAAAGCTCATCTAGGGGTTTTGTCATGCACAGGTTGACGTCTGTCACTGCATCACCACATCTTCCAGTATGAGCTAGAATCTTATTCTTGATCATTTTCAGAGTAAGCTGGAAGGGGATGGACGGAGGGTCCCAAGAAAGTAAGTGAGCTTCTAGTTGAGGCTATGCTGTACAGAGAGAAGTAGGCAGGATACACTATGGAAGATGTAATGTCAGCAGGGCTGGAGCTGGAAGCCTGTTTACATCAAGTTTTAATAATTTCTGGAATTTTGTATATATACCAAGGAAAGGGCACAGTAAGTCTTCTTAAACCCTTTCAGAATGAAGCAGCACCCACTCTTAAACTGGGGAGGGATTCTATTTTGGATATTATTATGGATTCAGTGGGAGAGTCAAGGATGCTAGCACGTCAGCCTTAATAGTAGAAAAGCTGCCAGAATCATTTATTTCTCTTAGGTGAATATGTTTTTCAAAGGTTATGCCCTAGCTTAGGCAACAACAGGGCAGACGTATTAAAACACATCAGCTGGATTACAGCTTGCAAAGAGTCCCAAGGACAAGTAAATGTTGGCATTGCAAGAAGTGGATAAAAAATGTTCCTCTGTGTGAGGTGGACTGTTCCATAGCATCTTCATTCCCAATGTGCTGCAGAATGATTTTCCCTCTCCCAGACCTTGCTTTGGTGGCCTAAATTTCGTGGTAGCCTCAAAAGCAGGTCATGATGCAAAAGCACTGTGCTGTTTCAAGTGGCTTTTTTTTTGTTTTAAAACTTATGTTTCAAGATGAATTTGTTAAAAATCTTAGCCTTTCTTTGGTGTCAGTCATAGGGTTGCTTAGGCATGGCATCCTTGTATAGAATCACTTTCCAATTGAATGGTTTCAGTTGGAAAAGACTTTTAAGGTCATTGAGTCCAACAATCGATCCAGACCTTCTAAGTCTGCTACTGGACCATTTTCCCCGGGTATGACATCTACTCATCTTTTAAACACCTGAAGGGGTGGTCACAACCACCTCCCTGGGCAGCCTGTTCCAATGCTTGACAACCCTTTGAGTAAAGAAATTCCTCCTAATATCCAACATAAATCTCCCCTGATGCATCTTGAAGCCATTTCCCCTTGTCCTGTCACTGGCTACCAGGGAGGAGAGACCAACACCTGCCTCACTACAGTTTCTTTTCAGACAGTTGTAGAGAGTGAAAAAGTCTCCCGTTAGTCTCCTTTTCTCCAGACTAAACAACCCCAGCTCCCACAGCTGCTCCTGATAAGACTTTTGCTCCAGACCCCTCACCAGCGGTGGCTGAACACTGGAGTCGTGACATGGGCCAAAGACACTTCCTCTGTGGCCTGTTCTGTTACTATAAACAGCTGCTAATAATTAGCAACAGAGCCACAAAACAACCAGGGAGAATATAGCTGCCTCTTGGCTAAGCAAAGTGTTGTTCTGCCTTGTATCTGGCAAGTACTAGGAGACAGAATATGTGATAGCCCTCACAGCATGACTGAAGATCCTGCTGTAAAGGAGGCCTCTTGAGCTGAGTGGATGAGTCTGCCCTTTTCACCTTATAGCTACAGGGATCCACCGACAATTTTTTTTTCTCTGTGAGCTGCTATTTCACACACGCTTTGGATATTGCTACCCAAGCTAATACTTCCAGCTGCCCCTGTTCCTCCTGTGCCCTTTATGTTGGTATGGATTCATGCAGCCATGCAATCAGATAGAATCATAGGATGGTTGGGTTAGATGGGGCCTTAATGATCATCCACTTCCAACCTCCTACCATGGGCAGGGACACCTCCCACTGGATCTGGCTGCTCAAGGTCCCATCCAGCCTGGCCTTGAACGCTTCCAGGGATCGGGCATCCACAACTTCACTGAGCAACCTGCGCCAGTGCCTCACCAACCGCATTGTGAAGGATTTTTTTCCTAATAGCTAACCTGGATATTCACCTTCCAATTTAAAGCAATTCCTCCTCATCCTATCACTACACGCCCTTGTAAAATGTCTCTCTCCAGCTTTTTGAAGGCCCTCTTCAGGTACTGCAAGGCCCTACTATGATCTCCCTGCAGCTTTCTTTTCCCAAGGCTGAACAACCCTCTCAGCCTGTCCTCACAGCAGAGGTTCTCCAGCCCTTGGATCATTTTTGTGGCTTCCTCTGGACCCATTCCAGGAGTTTCATCTCCTCCTTATGTTGGGGATTCCAGAACTGGAGACAGGACTCCAGGTGGGTGTCTCATGGGAGCAGAATCCCCTCCCTCACCCTCCTAGCCACACTTCTTTGGATGCAGCCCAGGATTTGGTTGGCCTTTCTGGGCTGCAGTAAAACCAACCTGACTTCTGAAGGGGTTTTTTTTAGCTTCTTGGATGTGTTTTTTTCTGGTTAGTTTTCAACCTAGATCAGTTACACTGTTTAGGCACTTGTGTGGCTGTGCAGGAAGGGGTGGGAGTAAGGAACGTAGGGCAAATCAAAGGAAAAAAAGACTGCTGCTTTTAGAGGAAGTACTTGTTTATGCCAGCTGAAAGTGATTGAGAAACCTGTGGTCTAAGAAGTGTAACTTGGTAACGTAACTTTTGTAATATTCTTATGCGAGCATCTGACTGTAAACCAAAATTACCCTTGCTAGCAAAACTGGCTGTCCCAGAAAAACTATAGTTTGCTTTTATAATGTGAAGCAGCGATTAGGTTTGTACTGCAAGGAGTATCTTATCTGGTTCGGCTGCTGCTGCCCCTATTGCAGATCTGTAGAACAAACCTAATTGTGGGGGAGTAATCTGTACAAAATTGGTTGGATTGGCATCCATGAGAAGTGGTGTCCTCCAAGGCTCTGTACTTGGACCAGTGCTGTTTAATATTTTCATTGATGATATAGACAGCGAGATTGAGTGCACCCTCAGCAAATTTGCAGATGACATGAAGCTGAGTGGTGCAGTTGTCACACCAGATGGGTGAGATGTCATCCAGCGGGACACAGACAAGCTGAAAAAGTGGGCCTGTGGGAACCTCGTGAGGTTCAACAAGGCCAAGAGGAAGGTCCTACATCTAGGTCAGGGCAATCCATGATTTCAATACACTGGGGGATGATGTGATTAAGAGCAGCCCTGCGGAGAAGGATTATTTGATGAGTAGCTCGACGTGAGCTGGTAATGCATGCTTGCAGCCCAGAAGACGAACTGTATCCTGGGCTGCATCGAAAGAAGTGTGGCCAGCAGGTTGAGGGAGGCGATTCTGCCACTCTGCTCATATCTTGTGAGATCTCAGCTGGAGTCCTGCATCCAGTTCTGGAATACCCAACACAGGAAAGATATGGAACTGCTGGAATGGATCCAAAGGAGGGCTACAAAGAAGATCAGAGGGCTAGAGCACCTTCCATCTGATGACAGGCTTAGAGAGTTGGAGTTGTTCAACCTAGAGAAGAGAAGGCTGCGGGAAGACTTTAGAGTGACATTCCAGGGCCTGAAGGGGGCTACAAGAAGCTGGTGAGGGAGTTTTAATAAAGGGGATGTAGTGACAGATGAAGGAAGAATGACTTTAAGTTGGAATGGGGAAGATCTAGATTAGACATCAGGAAGAAATTCTTCATGATGGAGATGGTGAGACACTGGCACAGGTTGTGCAGGGAAGTTGTGGATGCCATCTCCCTGGAAGTGTTCAAAGCCAGGTTACATGAGGCCTTGAGCAGCCTGATCTAGTGGGAGATGTCCCTGCACATGGTAGGGGTGTTGGAATTGGATTGATCTTTAAGGTCACCTACAACACAAACAATTTTATTGGTTTATGATCTTATGGAATTGTTTTTAACATATTTTTAGACTCTACAAGTTTTTTCAGGGTGGTTGCAGAGGGAGAAACATCAGCCTTACCTAGTTTTTAAAAGCAGCTCTTTCACTGCAACATGCTATTTGCCTATTGGCGTGGTGCAGCACCAGAGGATATGAACTCAAAACATTAGTAGTTGTCCTTGGACAAATGCCATTTTACTCTTTAAAAGGCACGGCCCAACTGAGGTGTCATTTTGCAAGCCAGTCAGGTGCTGAAGCAGAGCTCAGTGTTCATCTTACATTTAATATAAGGAATAGTAAGTGAAGTTTTCTACAACATAGCAGTAAAAGTGTTCAGCCAAACATTTATTTAGTCTGAGGAAAAGACAGATAGACTCAGAATGTCTTTCTTTCCAGTGCTAATATTAAAGCTGTAATTAAATCAATCTAGATAACTTTTCAAGGGGTTGCCCAGATTACGTGAAAATCTTAGCATCAACCAAGTTGGCAGAAAAGCCAAGTATTTGACAAATAAGTGGAATGACTGGGCAATTATAGGCTTGCCAGCCTAAAATGATTCACAGGTGAAACATTAGAGTATGGTTACTAGAGTATGTGTCTGAGGAATGTACTCGTTGAAGAACTGCAGGAGGTTAAGGTGTAAGGCTTCTGGACTCTCACATTTCTTTTCCCCAGTCAAACATTTGACTGTTTCATGAAGTAAGAGTGCACGTACAGTTTTTTGTTGTTTATTGGTTTCTTGATGTGTCATGCAGAATGTCACATTGGGATCTGTAACTGATCCAGCAACAACTGCAACCAGAATCATCAATGCCCAGTTGAATTCTGTAAGAATTGCTTCTTAGCTATTTCCCTTTATGAAGTTTGTGGTAAATAATTAAAAGATATTTGTATACAGTGGTGACTCAAGGTGTCTCTTCATCCTTGTTGAAGTTCAACAAGACCAAATGCAAGGTCCTACACCTGGGTCAGGGAAGTCCACAGTTTCAATACAAGATGTGGGACAATGTGATTAAATGTGGCCCCATGGAAAAGGACTTGGGATGCTGATTGATGAGAAGCTTGACATGAGCCAACAACGTGCACTCACAGGCCAGAAAGCCAACTGTATCCTGGACTGTATCAAAAGAAGCGTGGCCAGCAGGGCGAGGGAGAGGATTCTCACCCTCTACGTCCTTTCCAACCCAAACCATTTTGTGATTTTATGATCCTTCCTTTCAGCATCAGAAGCACAGAATTCTTTCAAACTGTAGAATCTTTGTTTGAGCACAAGTATTTCCTCCATCACTAGAAAACAATTCCTATAAGCACAACTGAATGCAGCTCTTCACTATGATTTGAGAACATTTGGTCAACCTGTGTACTTGCTTGTGAAAGAAAGTAATGAGAATGCCAGAGGCAGATCTTGAAGATGAAATGGCTGGATAAGTGATCGGGAGTTAAAGCAATACACTTTAAAGACCAGGAGGAGAGAAGGGAGTAGTTTGCCTCTACTCGTTCCCTTAGATACTCAATAATTCTTGGATAGAACTGATTCCATCCTTTTCAGTTTGTTCACACCAGTTTCTCTTAGGTTATACTTAATTTTTCCCTTCAGGACTAAGGATTTTGTAACTAGTGCACACCTACTCTGCTGAAAAGAATTATTTCTTACACCAATAAATGCCTTAAGTATTGCCTAACAGCTGCAGAGAAAGAGGAAGAACTCCTAAAGAGCTGAAACTTTCTCATGGTGTCCAGTCAGGCCCATTTAACTGTATCTACTTGCCAGGCTTTATTAGTGCTTAATATAAAGTATATATGTGATTACCTGGAACTTGCTGCATGCTCCACAGCTTAATTCAAGTCATATGCTCTGGCACGGGTTCAGAAAATCTAATTGCTTGTCAAACATTGCATTCCTATTCCTTGTTAGACAGAGATATCTGGAAGCACGCATTTAAAATAGTTTAGTCTTAAAAACTGGGGCAGGATCGCTGCTAAACCCATTTATTTTGAGATCGATGGGTGTGCTACCAGCCTTCTGACCTCCAGGTGATGGTATAACAAATGCAAAAACCCTGCTTGTTGACCTCTAAGTCTTAAACTTACAAAACTTGCTGAGAAGTGTGATAGAAGTAATTTGCCCAAGGCATTGTGTTGCATAATTGTCTTGCATGAGCTTTTGTGCACCTAGGAAAAGAATACTGAATTTTTTGAGCCGCAAGTATGAACTATGTGACTCTTCTTCAGAAAACCCTAAAGAAAGACAGTAATTTTCCTCTGGTTCTTTGATGATTCATGTGCTCTTTCTGTGAACACTGCCTATTTTAGGCACAGGATTATTGTGATACAGCCTTGTCAAGCCTGTAATGAGTTGTTTTGTGCTTCACATAGTCATGTTGTGACTTATGCCTAGATGGAAGATAGGTAGTAAAAGTATAACAGATAAGATTGCAAGCAATTTGAGCCGCTTATATAATAATTTGCTTGCAGAATAGTTTTCAGAATACATTACTTGCCTGTTTTGTTGAAATATTAACTACTGCTTTAAAGGTATTGGCATTGTCACAATGTGGCCAAAGGTCAAAGTGAAACTTGTGCAATTAGGTTGTAGAAGAGCATAATTAGTCCCCTCCTCCCATATATACTTTGCAAGATAACACTGTTTCTATATCTAAACTTCTCTTCCTACCCAGCCTCTGTACAACAGCCAAGATGAGCCCTTTTCCATGGATGAAATTCTTCACTCTACTTCCTTAATCTTTGTGAGTCATGAAAATGCCTTTTAAAACTTCATGGGAAGTATAGTGAGAGTTCATGGCAGAATGGGGAACATGGTCTCAGCTTCCTGAGATAAATATTGTCTCGTGCCGGTTTCTATTTTTAAATTAGTTTTGCTTCTCGGTGGCTGGGTGTTCAGAAAGGTGCAGGTGGAAGGGAAGATGTCTTTCTGAAAACTTTTGCCTCCACGCCTCTCAGCATATGTTTGAGGAAGGGATGCCACCTCTCTTAGTACCTATTCTGCTTGAATGACAGGTAACATCATGAGGTTCAAGTAGACTAAGTGCAAGGTCCTCTACCTGAGTCAGGACAATCCCAAGCACAAATACAGCCTGGGCGGAGAACGGATTGAGAGCAGCCCTTAAGAGCAGGACTTGGGAGTGCCGGTGGGTGAAAAACTCAACGTGAGCCAGCAATATATGCTTATAGCCCAGAAAGCCAACCATATCCTGGGCTGCATGAGAAGTGTAATGAGCAGGTCAAAGGAGGTGATTCTCCTCTACTCTCCTCTCATGAGGCCTCACCTGGAGTCCTGTGTTCAGTTTGTAGTTCTCAGCATAGAAACAGTATGGATCTGTTAGAGCGTGACTAGAGGGCTCCGATGTGAGGACAGGCTGAGAGAGTTTGGTTTGTTTAGCCTAGAGAAGAGAAGGCTCCAGGGAGACCTTATAGCAGCCTTCCAGTACTTAAAGAGGACCTACAGGAAAGCTGAGGAGGTGCTTTTATCAGGTAATGCAGTGATAGGGCAAGAGGTAATGGTTTTAAGCTGAAAGCTGGTAGATTTAGATTAGATATTAGTAAGAAATTGCTTTCTGTGAGGGTCACTGGCACAGGTTACCCAGAGAAGTTGTGGATGCACTGTCCCTGGAGTTGTTCAAGGCCAGGTTGGATGAGACTCTGAGTGACTTGATCCAGTCGAAGGTGTCCATGCCCAGGCAGGGAAATTTCAAGTGGATGATCTTTAAGGTCCCTTCCAACACAAACCATTGTATGATTCAATTAAATGAAAGCCTAATTCATCACTTCCTTAAAAAGTAAGTAATAATGTTGACATGTTTCTTAGCTGAACTCCATGCAATAAACCCTTTGAACCACATGAGTAAGGGAACTGTAATGGAAATTACCGTGAATATTCAATCCTACAATTTTAAGAAATAATTGTCAATTAAAGTTTGGATTTGCTAGCCAACAAACAAAAGGCATTATGGCAGAAGCAGGCATGGGAGCATGTGCTCTCCAGTATTTTAATCCAGCTCCTTCTTAGATGCCATTTACTTTGGAGTTCTTTGCTGCACAAGAGCTTCTGTAATATTTACTGCCAGCAGGTAAATGAATTTGTCTCCCTTCTCAATAAGGAAGAATGCCACTATTCAAACTTGTCAAATTCAAAATGAACTTGGAAAAAGCAGCAGCAGAATCTGACTCAGTCTAAAATAAGTGTGGACGCAACTGAGCAGGACTCAGGAAAAAACTGGAAGGTCTTTCTGAGAGGCTTTTGTTATTCTCTGGCTCTCGTATCAGACATGCTGTTGGAGTCAGATGAAAGTCCTGCAGGAAGACTAATGTTATACTTACCACAAAATTGGCATGATGGAACCGTAATTCTGTTTCTCTAGATAAAACCTGTCCATTGTGCCTCTTGCTATTGCACTTGAATGCTGTAATTGCTTTTTATCCTGGCATGTTTAAAATAAACTGTTCTTTTTATCTGTGTCAATTACAGCTTCAAAGTCTACCTCCATCTGTCATCCATTATTCCTGTCTCTTAAATTACCTGATTGCTCCCCATCATCTTCCACTTCAAGAATAACTTTTTCAGGCATTCTTAGAGAGTCTTGCTCAAATGGCTAAATCTCAGCTATCCCCTTTTGTCCTTCCTCATTATCTTTCCAGTGACAAATGCTCCCAGCCTGGTCCCATCCTGCTTGCAAAGGCAGGCTGCCCCAGTGCATCATGAGGCATTCTGGTGTGGTGAACTGCCTCATTCTGCCTATAAAATGAGGTGTTTGGGGAAATTAAGTTTAAATGCTTCAGACAGTGACAGGAGTGAAAGGCCATCCTGTACAGGAGCATTACTCGTGACCCTTAGTCTTTAATACAATACACGTTCTGAGTGATTTCTGAATCGTAAGAGCTGATAGGTAAGCTCTTAAATTCTACTGAATGCAGTTTTGCCTGAGTCTGCCAGCAATTAAACATTTTATTACTAGTCTGTAATTAAAATAATTGCTCCTACTCTGCAATCTGTAGGTTTTAATCACCCAGAACTTGTGTTACAAAAAGTGGATGTGTGTTTTTCTAATACTCTGTGTTTCTGATAAATTAATAGTCCTTCACAGGGTGAGTTCAAACCTCAGACTCTAAAGCCGGGGAAGAGAATCACATCCCCTCTCCTTCTGATGCAAGTTCAACACTGCATTAACTACTGGAAGGAGGCAAATGAACCCTGCCACATGCAGGAGCTTAGCAAATCCAAACCCTGACTGAGGGAAAGAAAAACCTTTATAAAAACAAGGTGCTTATGAAGAACTTGAGTGAATACTTACTTGTCTGTATCCCTAGGCACTGCATCGCAGCTCCTTCTCTTAATTCTGAGCACTGGGAGAAATGCTTTTTTAAGGCCTTTTTGTTCTGAGCAATATAATGTTTATAGTTTAAAATTTGGAACTTGAAACTCTGCTATTCAGTAAGTTTTATTAAATTCTCTCATGTGATTTAAAAGTTTGACTAGTTCAAAAGCAAATTACAGTGTTAAATTACTGAGGTGATCAATCTGAGAAATCCAGTAATCTTGGGTGGAGAATATATTTCAATAATTTCAATGCATGATGGAAGATAAAAAGGATATCCAGCTACTAGAGAGTGTTCAGAGGAAGCCGCAAAGTTGTTGAAGGATTTAGAGGGGAAGTTCTGTGAGAAGCAGCTGAAGTCACATAGTCTGGTCAGCCTGGAGGAGAATGAGGGGAGATCTCATAGCAGGTTACTGCTTCCTCAGCAAGGGAAGAAGGAGGAGCAGGCACTGATCTCATCTCCCTTGTGAGCAATGATAGGACCCGAGGGGATGGCAGGAATATGTGCCACGGGAAGTTTAGGTTGGATATTAGGAAAAGGTTCCCCACTCAGAGGGTGGTGGAGCACTGGAACAGGCTCGCTTGGAAGCAGTAATAGCGCCAAACCTGACAGTATTCTAGAAGCCTTTGGAGAACACACTCAGACACATGGCGTGACTGTTGGGGTTGTCCTGTGCAGGGACAGGAGTTGGACTCGATGATCCTTGTGGGTCCATTCCAACTTAGGTCACTTTGTGTTTTGTGATATTGTACCATTCATGGACTTCAGAAGCTTTACAGGATGTGGGAGTAAGATGCTCTTGTCTTGTGTGCAGAAAGTGAAGGTGGATGCATATGCCCTGTCTTATTAGAGGTTTAAGCATCAGTCCTTAAGGTTACTTTATTCCATTGCTTATTTTTGTTCATGGTTGCTTGAGGAGTATCTTCGTTATAAGATGGCAAAGTAACTGGCAGCTTCTAAAACTCTAAATGGAGATGTCTGTGTGGCCTGTGAGTAAGTGGTAGTCAACGAATCATCTTCCTGACATAGTACTGGAATATCCTACACCTTTTTTCTGAAATGGAAGCTGCATTAAATTTCCTAGAATTTGTTATTCTTGTGCTTCATGTTCTGAGGTTCTCCAACAAAAAGGCTGTCAGGGACTTCATGTAGGACTACGTATGTGAGGAAAATTATGAGTACAGCATCATTTAAATAGGAGGAGTAACTGCATTTCAATGGAAAGTCCAGGGGTAGGAGGGAACGTAGAATAAAATACCCTACAGCAGGCAAGGACAATGGAAAGCATGAAGCAGGAAATAGGGTATATGGTTAAGGGGGAGCAGGGGGGCACAGTATCCTGAGAAATGCAATTGAAATTCTGAAATACTTGCTTTTTGTTGCAGATTAATCAGCCACTCGATGGGGATTAACAGTGGAGCACCTCTTTGTGTCGCCTTTCCACCTCTCTGTAGCAAGAATAACAACTTCAGCACTTCTTCAATAATAATTATGAAACTGGTATTAACTGAATGGCAATTATGGATTTTTAACTCTAACTCACAGTAAACCAGCAAGCCATATGTTGAAATTCCTACTAAATAGCTTTTTGTTCTGAAAGTCTGTTATCTATATAAGAAGTTGCAAGATACCTGTTTGTACAAGAGGAATATAAGCATTACTTGCCTGAGGAACAGCAGCTGAAAGAGAAGACACCCTAACGTGTTTGTGGAGTTATGGTAGTATTATTTATATAGATATAACAAATATATATATTTTTTTTTATGGTAATGAAAATGGCTCCCCAGAATGCTGACTCGGAATCTATGCAAGTTCAAGATCTACCTGTGGCACAGCTTCAGAAACCAGAAAACAAGGAGAATGAAAGTAGGGAGGAGACCATTAGTGAAGGATCCATAGACCGGATACCAGTACGCTTGTGGGTGATGCACGGTGCGGTAATGTTTGGCAGGGAATTTTGTTACGCCATGGAGACAGCTTTGGTAACACCCGTATTGTTACAAATTGGTAAGTAATTCTCATTTCTGTGAAACAAACTTTGATCTTTTTGCATTGATTGAAATCAGAGGAAGAGAGAAGTGAGATCTGCCAACTAAAAAGCCACAAGGTAAAATGGATTCTCTGGTTTTGTTCTCGCTTATGCCATAGTTTCAGCTGCGTGACTTTGTTCAAGTGGGGAGGATTTCTACTTGCATTCATCTTCTGTCTGATATTGCTTCCATCTGTAAAAATTTTAACATCATTTGTTTTGAGTTCCCATGTAAAAGTTAGCAACCTCATAAGCCTCTAAAATTCTTTATTAAAAGTTAAGTGACCTAGAAATCAGAAGCAACATTGACTAAAAAGAATTGCAATGAAGCTTTTTTTAATGGAGAAATGTATCACATTACAGTACTTCAGAATAAACAGTTTGATAAATTGGCTTTTCAGACTGCTAGTGAAATGTTACATTTACTTCAAACCACTAATGAGTCTTGGTTTATGTGATCGATCTGTCTAGTTTATTTTATAATACATGAATAAACCATGATACCTATAGCTTCAGATAATAGCAGTGGGGAAATGGGGATTAGAATAGGAGTAGACAGTGTTAAATTTCATGGTGAGTACTGTAATTAGGTTTCCAATAAACTGCTTACAGTATTAACAGTATGTGGTATTACCTTTATGAAATCTAGAAAATCATATTCTCGATCAGATATCAGGAAACATTACATGAAACTGAATGGAAGTACTGGGTTGAATCTGCCTCCATGAGTGAATAAATCAAGGATATGTGTATCTATAATACATGCATATTACATGTTTTCTTTGGGTTTCTGCGTGCAGTTGTACCTCAGATCATGCTCAGCTGCGGCCAAAGAAAAGCACTTAACCAGCTCTCTAAGATAACATTCATTGGATGCTATTTACAGTATTGTTTAAAATTGTCGAGGTTAGCATTTCAAATGAAACATCTGCTTTTTCATATTTGATTCAACAAAGGTCATAAGAGATTGAATTTGTAAGCATGCAACATACAAATTATTTTGGGCAGTTTTCCTGCAGTTAAAAATGTGGTTTTGTATGAAATTACTAGTCAGTTTATTTTGGATCGATAGCGGGGTCAATAATCAGTGCAGTTAGTGCCATGAGCAATGCCAGTGGGTTTTCATTGACAGAGCTCATCAAATTCCATTTTTGGATCTACTGGGGGCCTAGTTACAATAATTGTAAGTGTTCCCCAAATAGGAGCTTTCTGATCAACCTGACTTGCTGAATAAAACACATGCAGCTTCATCTAGGAAAGTTTATAATGTCTGTAATTTTTTTCAAGGGTTTTTCTTTTGGGAAAGTTGAGATTTAGATGCGTCACTCCTTTGTACTATCAGCTTTGGTTCAATTGCTGTCTACCATGAGCGCAAAAACTCACATCCTGCTTGCATGGAGAAAACCCTTAGTTTTTGTAAATGAACTATGCTTTCTTGTTCCCCTTCTTGTTTGTGCTGGCACTTGGATGTTTAAAATATATAGCTGGCGAGACTGTCTTTACCTTACCATAGAGTAAGGTCAGACAGTGTCAATAAACCTTCCTCTTAATTACTGACCAGTCTACTCGTTTATGTTTCTTCTGTGAACTCTTCTAGCAGATCTGTTTCCTCCAGATAATTGAGAAATACCTCTTCCCTTCCTTCCCCAATCCCAGTGATCAAAATAACACTGGAATTTGTGGGAAGGGAAGAAAAGACCTCTCACTTCTAGAAGCTGGCAAATGGACAAAGCAGTGCAAAAGGCTGTGGTGATGTTCCACGCCACAAAGATAAGAAATGAAGGCAGCTGGTTACAAATGTGAGTGCTTTGGGAACTCAATGAAATCCTTCATGCTTTGGCTCATGTTCCCTCAGCAGGGGGGTAAACAGTGTTGGATTGAGTGAAGGGTTAAGTTATTCACGGGTGACTTATCTAGCCGGTTCAGTCATTACCTCTTACATGGTTCTGTTTACCTTTTATCAACCTCCACATCTGTCTGCCTCAACAGGAGCTATATTTATTCCTCACTGGAGGGGGTTGTGAATGGCTGTCAGACTGCTGTAATATTCCCTTTGCTTCTTGTTTTGGTAAAAACAACATTCTTTTGTTTTCTGTGAGATTAAATTGGCTGAAGAAACTATTTTTTGAGAAGTGACACCTGGGGAGGTGTGGTGACTCAACCGACTAACTCTGCTTTTAGTAAATTGAAGAACCAGAAGCCTTTTGAGCATGCAGAAAAGACTCTGCCTTACAGATCTGTGTTGAATGTTAACAATTAAGCTTTACAGTGTGTGCTTATGTTCTATACCTCAGAGAAAACTTTGGTCACTGAAATCACCTGAGATTCCTATCAGATACCACCATCAAATGGCACCAAGTTCTACCAGGGGAGGTTCAGATTAGGCAGCAGAAATAATTTCTTCATCAAAAGGGTTATCAGCCACTGGAACAGGCTCCCCAGGGGGGTGGTTGAATCACCATCCCTGGAGGTGCTTAAAGAGGAGTAGATGCCATACTTGGGGAAATGGTCTAATGGTGGACTTATTAGGGCTGGATCAGTGGTTGGACTTGATGATATTAAAAGTCTTTTCTAACTGAAACCATTCTATGATTATCTTTATTGCTCTGCTTAGACTGATTTTATATTGCCATGTCACAAATGCAGCTACAAATCTGTAACAGCCTTTCAGTCATAACTGAGCTTTAGTAGCTTCGCAACAAGAACAAGCCGAGTATATATTATGGAGGGTTTTTTCCTAACTTGCTTTGATTTCTTGCTGTCTGCAGCTTAAGAATTCAAAATGAAGCAGCTAACTTGTTTAGTACAGAGAACATAAAAGTATGCTAAATATGAGAAGAGGCAGACTGCAATTGTATTAGTTCCCACTTTTACAAGTTTTGATCCCTAGAAATCTTCATTAACCTTTTCTAGAGACCCAGTCACTCAGCAGTTCCTCCCAGCTAGCGTTAAAGCTTTTCTAGAAAGAAAATCGTCAGCACCTTCAGCACTCTAGGTTTACTTGTTCATCAGCCCAAGGTTTTTGAGAAACTGAGCGATTTTGTGTTACTCTTGAGAATGTTCTGTGTGTTAGCACTGCTGTTTGCTTCAACTGTCACATCTCAGCCGTGTATTATAAACTGTAGGAGCAGGATGAGGCCTTTGTCTTCTGAAACATCTGGTACTTAATGCTGCTTATCTGTGAGTGGGAATTACAGTCCCTGCTATTGTTTATAAATGGCACTGTATTAAACTTGGCTTCTAATGATTAAATCACTAAGAGTACTTCCAGTTCATAACAGTTCATGGAAAAACTGGATACATTTTAAAAATTATTTTGCCAGGGATTTGGAGTGAGTGAAAGTGAGGAGAAACTGATATGTGGTGTAAACTTACAGAAACTGTTAGCTTTTGGAAAAAACTCAGTGAAATCACAGTATGTGGCTCCTGTTAACAACACTTTAAACCATTAATAAATCTGTGATTTCATATTATTTCAGTTGTTATTTAAGCACAATTTGGGTTTTAATGCAGCCAGTAAATCATAGAATCATGGAATGGTTTGTGTTGGAAGGGACCTTAAAGATAATCTAGTTCCACTCCCCACCATGGGCAGGGACCAGTCCTACTAGACCAAGCTGCTCAAGGCTCCATCCAACCTGGCCTTGGACACCTCCAGGGAGGGGGCATCCACAACTTCCCTGGACGACCTGTGCCAGTGCCTCACCACCTACATTGTGAAGAATTTCTTCCTAATATCTAATCTAAATCTTCCCCCTTCCAATTTAAAGCAATTTCCCCTCATCCTATCACTCTATGCCCTTGCAAAAAGCCCCTCCTCAGCTTTCCTTTAGCCCCTTCAGATACTGGAAGGCTGCTATTAAGGTTTGCCCCCAGCCTTTACTTCTCCAGGCTGAAGAACCCAAACTTTTTCAGCCTGTCATCATAGCAGAGGTGCTCCAGCCCTCTGATCATCTTCATGGCCCTTTTAGTTCTTCTGAAAGGTGGGATCCATGTCCCTGTTTCATGAGGGCTGTGGAAGGAAAAAAAAAACCTTTGTCTTGGGGTGGCTGCTGCTTTCTGCATAAAAACCTTGCTGTCTGACTAATGAGTACTGGTAGCTGTAAACATGAAGTCTCACACTTTATATCTAATATAAAAGCTTTGTCAAGCCTTTTCTGTTGCTTCAAAGGCTCTTTCCAATGCTATTAAGTGTTTTATGAATAGTTAATAAGCACAGAAGTGACTGTCAGCATCAGAACTGTTCCTCACTCCCCTACATAAATAGAATTTATTGCACTGGTGCTTTTAAAAAGAAACTGTGTACATTTACAAAAGTAAAATCATGACCAGTTTGTATGTATTGCTTACCTTTATGTCACTAAAATTTAATGCTGTTTCTCTGGTATTGTACAGAAATAGCCTTGATTTTTATGCATTTCCTATCCAATTTCCTATCTGCGATGGCATTGCTTTGTTTTGATGTGAGAGTTAATGGATTCTTGTAGTAAACATTAGCTGGTCTGGCTGTAAATATTGAAGTTGATCGATTTAAGCTGAACCCTGAGCATGGCATTCTTTTTAAGCAGTAATGCTAAGGAATAGCATTTCTGGAAACTGCATATCAGTGCTAATTAATAGATTTTAATAAAGAGAAAGGCTGAGCTAAGCAGAGCGGAATACCACAGGAGATTAGGAAGGAATTTTTTACTGAGTGGTGAGGCACTGGCACAGGTTGCCCAGGGAAGTCGTGGCTGCCACCATCCCTGGAAGTGTTCAAGGCCAGGCTGGATGAGTCTTTGAGCAACCTGATCCAGTGGGAGGTGTCCTTCCCCACAGCAAGGGAATTGGAACTGGATGATCCTTAGGTGTCCTCCAACCCAAACGATTTTATGAATCTATGATTATTTCTCTCATTCTATGCTTTTAAATTGGCAAGATTTCCTACATCTCATACACGTCAAAAAGCAGTTTAGTAGTTGGACTGTCATTTCTCAGTTAAAGCATTTAGACATAATATCTCTGAGAAAGAAATTACCTAACGTTCAGAATTCTTCCAGCCTAGAGCTCAGCAAACGATGCATAAAGGGGCTTGAAATCTAGTTCATAAGAAGCTGCCAGTATGGAAAAAGTGTGTTAAGCAATATTTCAGATTGCTGATTCTGAGAAATCTCAAAGTGATAGCTGAGCAGTCATTATGCTGAAGAGGTATTTAATATTATAGAGTGAACTTTTAATATGATGCAGTGAATCTCCCCATTGAAATTTAGTGTTGATACCTGCCTGAAAAGAATCCATATGAGTAAAGAGGAAATTATGGAATTGTATTTAGAAACCAAGCATGAAACATTACAGATAAGTTAGCTCTTAGGTATGTTTTTTTCAAAGGAATTAAGGTATCAGTTGCTGACTCAATTTGATGTGGAAGGGGATACTCTTCCTAAGGCTAAGCCTGGTATCAAAGGAAATTAAAAACCTTAAAGATCTGTTGGGGGAGAAGGGAACAAAGAAATTGCATGAGCTTTTAGAGGCTGCCTATAATTCAAGTGAAAAAAAGGCTGACTGGCTGGAAGAATTCTTGCAGGTGGCGGGAGGTCTTGCCTCTTTATTTCAGCTCAGCTTAAGTAGTCAGGTTTATTCCTCATCTCTGCCAAAGGTTACATTTATGTTAAGATTATATGTATTTATAGCTGTCTTTATACAAAGCTGTGTCTAGCTCTCAGCCTCAAGATGTGCCAGGGGAAATTTAGGTTTGATATTAGGAGGAATTTCTTTACTGAAAGGGTTGCAAAACACTGAAACCAGCTGCCCAAGGGAGGTGGTTGAGCCACCATCCCTGTAGGTGTTTGAAAGACTAGTAAATGTCAGTAGATCATGGGGACATGATCTAGTGGCCCACTTAGCAGGGTTAGAGCGATAATTGGACTCAATGATCTTAGGGGTCTTTTCTAACTGAAACATTCTATGATGTTTAAGCCATGCCTTACCTTACAAGAAAGGAATTGTTTGAGTTGGTGTACCCTGCTCTTCAACTCTCAAAGTTAAATTCTTATACAGTCCAGCTGCAGCTCGGCTCCCCAGACACAGCTGCATTTGATGCTGGGAGTGAACTGCAAGATCTGAATTCCTCCTTAGAAGAATTAATGGCTTAAGAGTTGACCTGCCCAAGAGAGATCTGTAACACAGCTGACCTAATGACAAGAATTGAATGTACAGTGGATCCAGAAAACTGAGAATAATAATCACTTAATTAAATTCATTTTCAGACTTGTTAGCTTTGAAGTTAGTCTTTAAGATCATGTAAAATTTGTATTCAGATCTCAAGTGTTGGAAAGTATATAACTGCAAATACTGTGCCTGAGGCACATGTTAATTGCCCTATAAAACCTTCCCACCCATCATTTTTTACTTATTTGCTGATTTTATGCCCATTAAGGGATTGTGTAAGACTAACTTTAACATACTTTGTTGAACCAGCAAGCAAGTCAGTAAGGCTTCCATATAATGCAAGGGAAGCCATACACTGATAGAAAAAGCGCTTTGCAAGGCAAAGCAAACTGTATAAAAATGCAGACTGACAGCTTTTATGTCAGGATGGAGGTTTAAAAGTAATTTGTAATTTCATCTTCCTCTCTCTGTTCTTCATATCCATTTTTTTCTGCAGTGATAGACATTTTAGTCTGTGATTTGTGGAAGGAACTTGAGGCCTCCAAAAATAATCACTCCCTAAGAAGGAAAGGGACATCTCCACCCTTACATAGATGCTTCTTTCTACCAGTAAATTTTTCTTGTCCATCATTTTTATCTTGTGTCCAAGGTTTAAGCAAGACTAAAGTTTTTTGAATGACTTAGGAGTTCTTTGATTTCCCCTTCACTTCCCAAATCTGTTCTTCTTTCCTGCCCCAAGGTGATTTAGTAAAGCAGGAGAAATAAGGACCAGTTAATAACACTGCTACAGGCTAACAGCACTGAGCTGAATGTGGAACTACATTAGATTACAAGGAGCTTTTTTTGTTGTTTTTAATTTGCATATCAGCCAATAGTTTAAAATTTTTCTTTCAGTCTATTGTAAATGTGGTTTTTATTTCCCTTTTACGCTGGGTCACTGAATTGTCTTGCAGTTCTTCCCTCCCACGCATATTGGACCCGCCTTGTTGCTATCATCAAGACAAGCCTTGAGGTTTTCTTCTGCTTTCAAGGGCAGCTCTGGACTAGAAAGGGGCTCATACAGGACTTAAGGAACTGCAAGATCCCTGTATTTTTAGTGCTGCCTTACTAAGATTTCTTGTGGGTCGTGGGGAAAGGATGGGAGAAAAAGAGCCGACTTTGGCCTTCTGCAAATGTGCTGAAATAAAGTGGTTTTAAACACGCACCTTTACGCAATCTCTTTCCTAGCCTAAAACCCTTCCTCTTAATCTGCTTTCCACCCACATATACTCTCAGCCAAATTTACAAAGTCCACATCTTTTTATACTTTTGTCTAAACAGCCCCTAGGAGAGCAAGACATTAGGTGAACCTGCACGCACAACAACCATCTGAGTTTCATTTTTCTGCTCAGAATTTTGAGTCTGACCCTCGCCTCTGACCAAGAGGTAATTTTGCTGTAGTGATAACAGATGGAACATGATATTGCTTCCATGTTCTTTATTACAAAGCAATTGCCACCAGGGCAATTTTCCAGCAGGCAATTGCCTGTTGTTTACTCAAAAAAAACACCCCACCTTTCTGCTCTTTGGTTGGTGTTCTGGTGGCACAGGCTTGCAGATGCAGAACCGAGATTTGGGCACCCAGCATTTGAAACCTGCAACAGCAAGACTTAAATCACTGGTTTGCTATTGAACATGGATTGTGAAACAGGTTATGAAAAGGGAACGGCTGAGAATGCCTTAATGAACAGGAGTCTTACTTTTCAAGGAAATAAAATTAAGGCCACTTTTGAAATGAAAGGAATGTCAACAGGCTGTTGCCAAATCACGTAATGCTTTAATAAAGCCTGCTTCAAGAGGATTGTCAAAGCTGCAGCCCCTTAAGCTCTCTTCTCCTTCGAGTCTCCTGTGTGCTACTTGCAGCAGTTTTTCTGTTTTGATGCACCCTCTGGGACTCCATTTTAATCATCCTCTTTTAACCAAACAACAGCTGAGAAGGTTTCAGATGTGCTTCCTGCAGGCTGTTTTGCAAGAAATCATTGGAAAAGTTTTGAGCTGCTGATTCGGTTTGATAAAATTTAATACAAATCCAATTAACAGGGAAAAAATAGGTCACAGGTTTTATTTACATTGGTTCCGATAAATCCTCAATAGCTCCTGTCATTTCTTAAACATATTCCTCCCTCTGAAGTCTCGAGTAACAGTATCTACAAAGCATTACATATACAGAATTTTCCACTGTATCAGAAATGGTGTGGTGAGCACAAGAATGGAAGTGATTGTGCCCCTGTACATGGCATTGGTGAGGCTGCACATCAAATACTGTGTTCAGTTTGGGGTCCCTCAGTACTAGAAGGCTGTTTATGTGCTGGAGTGTGTCCAGAGAAGGGCAATGGAGCTGGTGATGAGTCTGGAGCGCACGTGCTATGAGGAGCAGCTGAGAGAACTGCGGTTGTTTAGTCCAGAGAAAAGGAGTCTGAGGAGAGACCTTACTGCTGTCTACAACTCCCTGAAAGGAGCTTGTAGCAAGGTAGGTGCTGGTCTCCCAAGTAACAAGGGATAGGATGAGAGGAAATGGCCTGAATATGTGCCAAAGGAGATTTAGATTGGATATTAGGAAAATTTTTTTTACCGAAAGAGCTGTGAAGTATTGGAACAAGCTATCTGGGGAAGTGATGGAGTCTCCATCCCTGGAGGGTTTCAAAAAACCTGTAGATGGGGCACTTTGAGACATAGTGGTGTTGGGATGATGATTGGGCATGATGGTCTTAAGAGTCTTTTCCAGTCTTAATGATTCTATGACTCTCTTCTATGATTCTGTGATAAAAGTTTATGAAAGCAGGTCTTCTAAATAACTCTGCTGTCAACGTACCATCTCTCTCTGTTGTCCCTATTTATATTGAGCTGCTTTGTAAACTAGGTGTTTTATGAAGTTGTTTCAACCTGGAAATGCCCTGTGTCCGTGTGGCATTACGAGACTCAATTACCTGGAAGCCAGGATGATGGTCAGGAAATAATAACAAGCAGAGATGTACCTGTGACCATCAGTCTTCAGAAACATTTTCCACACTCAGCCTTAATACATTTTCAGAGCATGACTACTTTTCCCCACCAAAGTGCTGATATGGAGAAGAGTGAATAGAAAGGATCTGCCCCTACAGCAGCCTCATCTGTCCTCACTGTCAGTTTTGTCTCTGGCAAGTTTCCCACCATGAGGCAGTGCAGTCCCTTTTAATATGCTGATAAATTTTGTGTAGCTTGTATTCAGATCATCTTAACCTTGAATTTCTGTCCTCCTCTGGTTCCCTATTTATGTTCTTTGTCTCAAGCGATAAACTGAGCCAGATCATTTTCTACGTGTTCTCATGTCTAGACTGTTTACAAACACGAATTTCCTCCTTTTATCAGTTGTAAACAATGCGCTTCCAATAATTCAGTCTACCAGCCTTGAGGCCCCCCAGGATAATGAGCAAATTCCAAAGATATCCGTCTGGCTTTAAATAAGCTGTTGATCTGGAGGTGTTCAATGTTATGTATGAATGTTGTATCTGGACACTCCTGAAAATTAAAGCATTTCTTTGAAGAATGAAGGTTGAGCTCACACACATTGGGGTTCATGTAGGTGGCAGGAAAATTAACATTAACGTACATATTCTAAAATTAATCTTAAACGTTGACGCTCTAGGAGGAATCTTAACAAATCTAAATCCAAAAAAGTGCCTGGGGTATTCAGATAAATGGTTGTTTATCAGGAGAGATTAGTTGTAGTGGATACTGTTGCAGCATTCAGTGTTTTCCTTGCCTGATTTGGAAAGTCAGGCATCGTGGCTGACCATGCCAGACATTTTCTGGCTAGGACAAGTCATTACAGGCATACCTGCTATCTTACATGGACTCCATCAGGTGACTTAGAAATGATTGTTTATTGTACTGTGATGCAAAGTATATAATTTACGTAGCAATGGGATGCTGCTGCAGGCTCAGAAACATCTGATCTGGTGTTTTGTTCTGAGCTGCAACAGAAACAAAGAACACATGGATTGCGCTGTGCTGTTTCTTTCTCCACTTGTGTCTACAACTACCTGAAAAGAGGTTGTATCAAAGTGGATGTTTGTCTCTTCTCCTAAGTGACAGGTGGTAGGACAAGAGGAAATGGCCTCAAGTTGAAACAGGGGAGGTTCAGATTAGACATCAGAAGAAATTTCTTCGCCGAAAAGGTTCTCGGGGACTGGAAGAAGCTGCCCAGTTGAGTCCCCATCCCTGGAGGTATTTAAACAATGGGTAGATGAGGTTCACAGGAATGTAGTTTAGTAGTGGACAGGTGTGGTTGGACTCTATTATAGCAAAGGTCTTTTCAAACCAAACAATTGTATGATTATTACATAAAAGTTTGAAAAATAGGTTTCTGCTCTGCTGGACCTCGGGGTCACTTTATCACCTCTGTTGTAGTTCTGTGCTATGTCTGCTTTTGTACCAAAACAGCTTATTTGAAGGGTTTGGGTTTTATCACTAAGGGATATATTCCTAACATTAATGCCTTTGCAACATAAATTGAATGATGCTTATTTTGTACTGACTTTAAATGAGAGAAGGAAACTTTATGATGTATCTGGAATGAAAACCCAGTTTAGCACTTTTTCTTTCCTTTTTGGTTCAACAAATAGCAGTATGCAAGAACCACAGTTTACAAACTTGAACCGGTTAGCATCTTGGAGGTCGTCGCTGGTGACCTGTAGTGACCAGCAGTATTGATACCCCTTTTGTAGAAATTTTCTGGGTCCCCCCCCACGTCCAAACAGACCGTGCAACAGCAGAGAAGCTGAAGAGGTCCATAGACAAGCTTTCAGGGTATTTAGGGATGGAATGAGAAAATTAGGTGATATAAACAGTTAAAAAGCTGATGGTGGCTCTTTCTCTGTAATTTAATGAAGTACTCTCTCCTTCTCTGAGGTAGTCAAAGTCATGGGTCATAAATCTAGTGCCAGGGAGTTTGGATTGCAGACAGCATGTGCTAGAGGTTAGGGAGGTAAATGAAGGGGAAGGTTACCATAGAATCATAGAATGATTCTGGTTGCAGTTGACCTTAAAGATCATCCAGTTCCAACCCCCTTGCCATGGGCTGGGACATCTCCCTCCAGACCAGGCTGCCCAAGACCCCATCCAGCATGGCTTTGAACACTTTCAGGGATGGAGTATCCACAACTTCCCTGGGCAACCTCTGCCACTGCCTCACCACCCTCATCGTGAAGAATGTCTTCCTAATGTCTAATTTAAATCTTCCCCTTCAAATTTAAAGCCATTCCCTCTCATTCTGTCATTTCATGCCTGTGTAAAAAGTCCCTCCCCAGCTTTCCTGTAGTCCTCTTCAGATATTGGAAGGTTGCTGTAAGGAAAATTATGCCTCTATGTTATGCACTTTCTACTCCACTGATGTGGAAAGTGTTTAAAATAAGTTTTCATATGATTTTATACTGTAACTTTTGTGGGAGAGGTTTAGTACAACTTTCTCTCCATCTGATATGAGAGGATTGCCAAATTCAATGTTGAAAGTTAGTTGGGTTTCAATCTTAAAAATTACTTGTGCTTCCTTTGTTGGATGACTGAATCATGCTGTGTTACTGGCTAAGCCTATAATTCATACATATCGCGCATTCCATTTGTTTGTAAGTTCAAATGACAACAAAAAGGTTACAAGCGGAGTGATGTAAAGTAAAACTGCTTTTCACAATATGATAAAAATAGTTGCTTGGTTGTTTTGGAAGAGAGTTCTGTTCTGTTTGAACACCTCCCTGGAGGCCTTAACTGAGAAACGAGACAGTTGTTAGATGCATCCAGTTTATTTTTGATTTGGATTATTTAGTTGTGGATGTCTCATCCCTGGAGGTGTTCAAGGCCAGGTTGGATGGGGCCTTGAGCAGCATGGTCTGATGAGAGGTGTCCCTGCCCATGGCAGGGGGGTTTGAACTGGATTATCTATAGGGTCCCTTCCAACCCAAACCATTCTATGAATCCATGATTCTATAATTTTGTCCCCATAAGGCCTAATTCTCATAATTTGCACATTGGAAATGTTTGCTGTCTTTTTTTTCTGATGTGCTCTGCTTGTTTAACTTCAGATTTTATTGGCAAATTTATCCTTCTGTGCAGAGCCTCACTGATTGTGAAATGGAACATGTGCGGGTAAAGATTGTGTATAAAAAGAAAGACATCTTTTTCATCTTTTGTTATTACATTTTATTCCAAACTATCAATTCCAGTTATTTGGTGCAAAGTGATTCCATGGATCTCATTATCCTTCATGTAGAAATACAAATAATGTAATTTTTAAACAGCTCAATAAAAGTGGGCATGCCAATCCTCTGGGTCACGATAAGCGTGTTATTTGGTTGCTGACTGAGACATGGGGTTATGTTCTTGCTGTAGTTACCAAAATTTCCTGTATGTGCAACTTTGTAGTATGACCCCGCAAGCACAAAATACTTACAGGAATATTTTTATGTAGCTAGAGTTTAGAGTATTTCAATGTGAAAGAAATTCTCCTTTTCAATCTCAGCAATACACATGCAATAAGTGTTTCATGTAAGTTAATGTTCAAGCCAAAACTTACAAGTTTGAAGAAGGCAGCGTTTAGGAAAGATTGAAAGTTTGAGGGAGGCTACATAGACACTAATACTGTCTTTTTAATCAGCTCCCATAAATTCATCTAAGAGGATGGTTTTCTATCTGTTAAAGCAAGTCAAGAGAAGGCCACGAAGATGATCAGAGATCTGAAACACCTTTCATACTAGAACAGGCTGAGAGACTTGGGGTTGTTCAGCCTAGAGAAGAGGAGGCTCCAGGGAGACCCGCTGGCAGCTTTCCAGTACTTAACAGGGGGCCATAAGAAAGCTGGGGATGGGCTCTTTATCAGGGAGTGCAGGGATAGGACAAGGGGGAATGGTTTTAAGCTGAAGGAGGGTGATTTAGGTGAGATATTAGAAAAAAGTTCTTTATGATGAGAGTGGTGAGGCACCAAAACAGGTTGCCCAGAGAAGTTGTGGACGCCTCATCCCTGGAGGTGTCCAAGGCCAGCTTGAATGGGGCTTTGAACAACATGATCCAGTGGGAGATGTCCTTGCCCATGACAGGAGCGGTGGAAATGGATGAACTTTTAAGGTCCCTTCCAAGCCACACTATCCTATGATTCCATAACACTTTACCCATGAGGCAAGCAGTCAGTGGCATGAACACCTGTAGAGGAAGACCATTTTGAGGGGGTGAACCCTCAACTGATTAGAATTCTCTGTATGGTAGACCTGTTACCAGCATTGGTATGTCTAGAGATGGTTAAAACAACTGGTGAACTGCAGTGTTTTTCCTGGAACAATGGTCTAAATGGAAAACCGTGTCTGGAAACTACAACCTGAGTTCATCTGTCGAAGCAAATAGGAAAAGCACGAATGGGATTTGTGTGTCGCTTGATAGAGCCACAAGAGGAATTAACCTCAATAAAGGCAACTACGCAGAGGAATGCTGCTTCTCTTCAGGAGATTAGTAAGGTTTATTTTCAAAATTCCTCTTTTTTTTTTAAGTATACAGTGAATAATGAGAAGAATCGGTACATTTATTGATGTGTAATTCAACAACACTGTTTAAATAGCAAATAATTTAAAAGTGAATGCCATTTTACTGTTCTTTGCTGACTTTTAGCTGGTAGCGCTTCCTAGTAGCACAGTTGCAACAAGAAACGGTTACAGACAGAGTGTTTATTCCTATCATAAACAAACCTATACCCATGAAGACTTTAGAAAGGCCAGAAGGTTGATTTTGCAGTACAGTAACAATTAACAATACACATTTTGTAAATCTGTGATGGGAATTGTGGCTTCTTGTGAGGCTTTGAGTTTTGAAAAGAAAGGGAGTAAAGCACTTTGAGACTGCGTGACATGAATGGTCTAAGGAGTGTAGGTACGATCAATTCAACTCTTTCTGCCCTCTCATTTGGTTGGGTGTTTCTAGCTGGGAAAATGCCTTTTTGGATAAGACGTTTTTGCTAGGTACCTATGTTTATTAGCCATTATATTTGTTTTGCTTGAGGTCAGGTAGGGTAATTATAGCCGGAGCTGCCTGCACCAGTGTGTGACCCTTTAAAGGACTATGCAAATGTGATCCAGGCTGAAATGTAAAGATCATCTGTCTGGTCAGTAATCCCTGGGAACATGAAGGTTCTTAGATGGTATCTGCACGGGTACATTGACCAAAACCACCTTTTTGAGTCAGTTTTCCCGAGGCTTCCAATCATGTTGTCAAGTCTAGAAGTAGGGGGAGAAGGCAATGTATTATATCATTGTGCTCCTTGCATTTTACTCTGCTGTAAACTTGCTGTATTTTCAATACACTCAACTTGAGGCTGGAAATGAAATGTTTTCTTTGCTGCTTGCAATTCAGAGGTGCAAATATTGTGCTGACCATACCCTGCTTGGCTGCCTGCTTGACAAAGAGTACTTTTTTGGCTACCTACAAGTCTGTTCTGTGCCTGGATACACAGATATGGTTTCCTGGAGCCTGGGGGTTGGTGGGGTAGAACGGACACTTAAGGAGTAAACCTTATACATCAGTGAGAGTTTAGTATTGAGGTGATGCCTTCTAGCTCAGTATTCCCTTTGCTAGAATGGTATTTTACAAGTCTTAACTTCAAGTGAGTCTCATAAAATTTTGGATGTCCTAGCCATGCTCTTCATCTTGCCCTTGTGTAGTTACATTAATATTGCTTCTGTCTTCCCTTGAGGTCTGGCTAGAGCAGTGCAGAATGGTTAGACACACAGTCCTTGCACCGCAGAGCAGCACAGGACCAAAGCACCTGAGCAAAGGCTCAGGCTGCACCCAGAAAGCCAACTGTATCCCAGGCTGCATCAAAAGAAGTGTAGCCAGCAGGACAAGGGAGGCAATTCTGCCCCTCTACTCTGCTCTGGTAAGACCTCACCTAACGTGTTGCACCCAGCTCTGAGGCCCTGAGCACAGGAAGGACATGGATCTGTTAGAGCAAGTCCAGAGGAGGCCATGAAGATGATCAGAGGGCTGGAGCACCTCCCATACAAGGGCAGCCTGAGGGAGTTGGGGTTGTTCAGCCTAGAGAAGAGAAGGCTCTGTGGAGACCTTATAAGCAGTCTTGTGGTACTTAAAGGGGTCTGCAGGACAGATGGGGACAGGTGTTGTGACAGGACAAGGAGTAATGTTTTTAAATTAAGGGAACATAAATTGAGACTGGATATGGGGAAGAAATTCTTTACAATGAGAGTGGTGAAACAATGGTACTGGTTCCCCAGGGAGGTAGTGGAGGCCCCATCCCTAGAATCAATCAAGATCTGATTGGATGGGTCTTTGAGCAACCTGATCTGACTAAAGATGTCCCTGCTCTTACAGGGGGGGGTTGGACTGGAGGACCTGTAAAGGTCCCTTCCATCCCAAAGCATTCTATGAATCTATACTGCTGTCTCATGATGCTGCTGGGCATCTCCCTCCCAGCTGTGAGCAGCCCTGTGTTGAATAGGTCACCATTAAGCAACTATGATTTTAATTGAAAATTTGTTCTTATGCAGAGCAGAAAAGTTGTTCGTTAACTAGATTTTTTTTTTAGGGAGTGGGAGAGGGTCAGTTCAATCTACCTTGAAAACCCAGAGTGAACAGTTTGGGTTTGGCTGTACTTGGAGGAAGAATAAGTGTTAATAGCAGTTTTTGGTTAAGATTTGGTTCAGCTGTGCATGTAAGTGGTAATATTCTAGGGTATTAATGTGTTAATCACTGCAACAAAAACTCCACTGTTGATTAACAGAACAGGCTTGCGAGTTGGTGCTGAAAGATTTTCTGTTGTAAATGTATTAGTCTCTCGAGTTTGGGAATTTTCAAGTGCATTTGAGCTGAAATGCCTTTGTTTATAAATTTGCCAATATTCTAGAAGTGGTGACGAAAAACTCTATTGAGCTCTGGATAAACTGGGATGCTGCATATCTTCAGGCAATACATGTCACTGTAATTGATGTCTGATCTTGTAGCGAGACGGAGCGGCGAAGTGCTGCAGCGTTACGTAATGCATGCAGAGCTGAAGTGGGGCATCACGTACTGCTGATGCATTTTAATTACAGCCCGTAAAGCAGAGGGAAGGATTAGTGTGGCAAAACAATGTATTGATTGCTGCATTCATATATGTGCCTGCTTACATTAAGACCCTTGTGAGTGATGGGAAATGGATGCTAGCGTAGTTGCGTGTGCCTTTTGAGTGCTTCTGTATCTGCAGCTTGCTTAACTGGCCAGCAACAGGAGACAGCATTGGCAGCCTGGGAATAAATACTCTGATGCTGTTAAGTTGGCCTTGAGTGTTTGTACTGATATATATGGATAGCAGAATGCAACCTGTGGTTTCCTAGGACCATGAAAAAAGTCCTCAGCTTTTTATTTCATAGAATCCTAAATTGCTTTAGGTTGGAAGGGGAACCTTAAAAATCATCCAGTTCCACTCCCCTGTCATGGGCAGGAACACCCTAGCCACTAGATCAGGCTGCTCAAGGCCCCATGATGTAAACACCTTTGTTGTATTCCCAAAACTGCTCTATGGTGGAGAGTAATAGGAATATTTTTAATTACTGCTGTTTCAGCACACTGGAAGTTGAATCAGATTTGATTTATATACTATTTCAGCTCATTAAGCACTGTGATGCAGATTTCTTATTAGTGTCAAAGTGATCTCTTTCTAAATATCACTTAATAAATTAGAGAGGAAGAGAAGTTAAAAACAGGTTTCCCAAGAGGAACAGGATGGCAGAGATAATCTAGGAACCGCCAGTGAATCAAGTTACAGCAATCAGTATGAGCTCTTGGCAGTGTTGTGTTTCCTTGCCCTCTCTGGAGCTTTGCTACCTCCTGCAGCATGGACACAGCTGATTGGCACTCTCAGTGTTTGAGTATAAAAGGTTCAGCTTCTGGCTTAAGTAAACCTGGCATTTTTCACTGGTCTGATGATTCTGCGCAACATAGAGGAATTGCTAAGCAGTTTTAATAAAATAAATCTACAACAGCAATTGTTTGTCCCTGCCTGTGGCAGGGGGTATGGAACTGAATGATCTTTAAGGTCCCTCCCAACTCAAACCATTCTGTAATTCCATGATTCTTTGGTCTTTCCCTGCACAGCACATGTCATATGCGTTGCCTTTGATTCCTCCTCTTCAGCAGCAGCAGGAATAGCTGATAGTGGAGTAGATATCTCTTTGCAATTGCTTTCTATATTGGATAAAGAAATAGAAAACTGGATTTTTATGAGGGCAGTAAGCTAGAGATAATCTTCCACACATTACTCCTATGGAAGCAGGCTACTAGGAGGGTTAGAAACTTTAACTCATTAAAGCTTTAAAAGCTTTACTTGACAGCATTTGTGATCACGCTGGAAGGAAAAACCATATTTGCTGCCTGCAGATTAGTGCATGTGTTCACTTGCCGGTGCCTCAGACTTCAGCTGCTCTTAGGCTTTTGCTTTCCCTCTCCCTCTTCCACACCTACCTTTGGCTCACTGTGCTTAACATATGCTTCTCTTTCCTGACCCAGCACCATAACTATGGGTTATAAAATAGGAATTGTCAGGGAAGCCGCATAAACCTTTCTGCAACTTTGGCAGAATGGCAGTGTAGCAGCAGAGCTATAATGAAACACTGATGACTCCCACGGTTGCCAAATATGAGGAGGACAGTTGTGGGAGGCTGAGGAGCAATAATTGAGCTGAGACAGAAAATGGGAAAACTGGCTGATGAAATCCTTTAAGAGGCTTGTCACTTCATTCCTTAATTCCATTTTTCAGAAGTGTTATTTAACCCACCACAGTTGCTGCTGGTGTGCTATTGCACGGGTAATTTCAAAAGCAATTGCTGTACCTAAAGACAGGACAGCTTTGCCAGAAGGGGGTATTGCTTTTCTGCAGCTTAAAAGCACCTCCAGGATTCTGCATCTGAAACACCACACTACTTCACTGTATTAATATTAATTATTTGTTCACATATATCAAATCTAGAACCAGATTTCATCTATAATCTTGTCCTTATGACTGTGAGTGACTAAAGCAGAAATGTGGGTGCATTTAAAGGGCATGAATCTGTTGTAAAAGTTGTGGATGTCACAATAATGCAGGGAGTACATTCCCTGGCATGGAAGAGGAAGACAGACAGTGCTCCAGCCTGTGCCCTGCAAAGTGGCTCTTTGGTCCCATGGATTTTTCCTGATGCATTCAGAGTGTGCTGCAGCTGGCTTTTGCTAGTGGCTTTGGAAGAACATTTTCCTAGAATCATAAAATGGAATGGCTTGGAAGGAACTTTAAAGTTCATCCAGTTCCAACCACCTGCCATGGGCAGGCAGAACTTCCACTGCATCAGTTTGCTCAAAGCCTCGTCCAGCCTGGCTTTGAACACCTCCAGGGAGGGGGCATCCACGACTTCTCTAGGCAACCCGTGCCGGTGCCTCACCACCTTCACAGTAAAGAATTTCTCTCTTGGCTTAAGACCATTCCCCCCTCATCCTATCCCTGCACTCCCTGATAAAGAGCCCCTTCCCAGGTTTCCCGTAGTCCCTTTGGATACTAGAAGGCTGCTCATAAGGTCTCCCCAGAGCCTTCTCTTTTCCAGACTGAACAACTCCAACTCTCTCAGCCTGTCAATTTTCTGCATTTTGTCCCTGGATCTCAGTCCTTCCAACTACTGTGCTTTTTATGTCCTTGTAATATTCCTATTAATTATTCGTTCTCTTGATTATCACTCCCCTCAATGCTAATAACCCCATCCAAATGGGGAATCATGCTTAATCCCTACAATCTTATGTCCTACGAGTTCCTCATTCGTGCTGAAGAGGCAGCCCTGTCCTCACTTCAGATAATCCAGAGCAATATCAGAGCAGCAGAGCGAGGCTTAGAGTCCAGCACTCCCAGCTGTTGTGCAGCTATCCCTGCTGACAAGAGTTAAACAGGAGGAGGAAGGAGAGGATAGACTTCTTGCAACTGAGTGATGGTTTGTGTTCCAGAAAAGTATGTTCAGATTGCAGAGTGCAAGTACTCCTGCCTATAAGATGTATATAATGTGCTGACAGCTTGTGATTGTTGCAGGCTAAGCAGAAGAGCTGGCTCTTGACAGGCACAAGAAGAATTTCAGGATGTGAATTTTACCAGTGAGAATGCTGAAGCCTCAGTCTTGATGTTGCTCTTATTTCATGTGGTGTTTATTCCAATAGGTCATTTCTGAGATGCTGAGCGAATAAAACTGCCTGACAGCCTGATAGGCTATCATTTTTATGTAGAAAGCTAGCAGCAATTAAAATCCCACAGTGCTGCTTTTGGTCTGAGTTTCTCCACCTGCGCTCTTGCAAATAAATGGAGCCTTGTGATCACACATATTTGTCAGTGTAAGTTTTCTCCAGCACTGTTCTGCTGTTTGCCCATTGTTCAGAGTGGTTTCTGAACAAGTGCTTGGCTTGAACAAGTGTCATCATAGAGGCTGGGCAGGCATGATTTAATGAGGAAAATTTTCATGTAAGATGAAGTCCAATATTGGGCTTCATTGCTTCTCATATCAGCACTAGTGGTGTAAATCAGAGGCTCTCATATCATATGATATTAGACTCTGATTTCACTTAGTACAGTTATTTACTTCTTAAAATCTCATACTCCTACTGCTGCTCAGATCATGGTAATGGACAACAGGATGAATGACTGCTTTTTTATATACCTTCCTTGTTGGTTAGAGTTTGTATTTCAATCCACAGAATCATAGAATGACCTGAGTTGGAAGGGACTCCCAAGGATCATGGAATCCAACTCCTATCCCTGCAGAGGACAACCCCAACATTCACACCATGTGTCTGAGGACGTTGTCTAAATGCTTCTTGAATATTACAGAATAACCAGGTTGGAAGAGACCCACCAGATCGTCGAGTCCAACCATTCCCACCAATCCCTAAATCATGCCCCTAAGTACCTCATCCACCCTCACCTTAAACACCTCCAGGGACAGTGACTCAACCACCGCCCTGGGCAGCCTGTTCCAATGCCTAACCACCACCCTCTCCATGAAGAATTTTTTCCTTATCTCAAGTCTAGCGGAGCTTGAGGCCATTCCCTCTTGTCCTGTCCCCTGTCACTTGGGAGAAGAGGCCAGCACCCTCCTCTCCACAACCTCCCTTCACGTAGTTGTAGAGAGTATTAAGGTCTCCCCTCAGCCTCCTCTTCTCCAGGCTAAACAACCCCAGCTCTCCCAGATGCTCCTCATAAGATTTGTTCTCCAGCCCCTTCACCAGCTTTGTTGCTCTTCTCTGGACTCGCTCCAGAGCCACAACATCCTTCTTGTGGTGAGGGGCCCAGAACTGAACACAGTACTTGAGATGCGGTCTCACCAGTGCCGAGTACAGAGGGAGAATAACCTCTTTGGACCTGCTGGTCACGCCGTTTCTGATGCAGGCCAAGATGCCATTTGCCTTCTTGGCCACCTGGGCACACTGCTGGCTCATGTTCAGTCACCTGTCAACCAACACCCCCAGGTCCTTCTCCTCCTGGCAGCTTTCCAGCCAGTCTTCTCCTAGTCTGTACCTTTGCTTAGGGTTGTTGTGCCCCAAGTGCAGGACCCGGCATTTGGCCTTGTTAAACCTCATGCCGTTGGTCTCAGCCCAGCAGTCCAGCCTGTTCAGGTCCCTTTGCAGAGCCTCCCTATCCTCCAGCAGATCGACACTTCTACCCAGCTTGGTGTCATCTGCAAACTTGCTAAGGGAGCACTCAATGCCTTCATCCAGGTCGTTGATAAAGACATTAAACAGGACTGGACCCAGGACTGAGCCCTGGGGAACCCCACTTGTCACTGGCCTCCAGCTGGATTTAACTCCGTTTACCACCACCCTCTGGGCCCGGTCATTCAACCAGTTTTTCACCCAGGAGAGTGTGCGCCTGTCCAGGCCAGAGGCCGACAGTTTCCGAAGCAAAATGCTATGAAAAAGACTTTACTGAAGTCCAGGAAGACCACATCCACAGCCTTTCCCTCGTCCAAGAGTTTAGTCACTTGGTCATAGAAGCGTGTTGACTGGGCCTGATCACCTGGTTCTCTTGCAAGTGCTTCTTGATAGCTCTCAAGATCACCCGCTCCATGACTTTCCCTGGTACCGAGGTCAGACTGACAGGCCTGTAGTTCCCCGGATCCTCCCTGCGCCCCTTCTTATAGATGGGAAATATTGTCAGGTTTGACACCATGACTGCTTCCCAGGGAGCCTGTTCCAGTGCTCCACCACCCTTTGAGTGAAGAACCTTTTCCTAATATCCTACCTAAACCCTGGCACATCTTCCTGCCATTCCCTCAGGTCCCATCACTGGTCACCAGAAAGAAGAGGTCAGTGCCTGCCCCTCCTCCTTCCCTTGTGAAGAAGCAGTAAACTGCTAGGAGGTCTCCCCTCAGTCTCCTCTTCTTCAGGCTGAACCGACCAAGGGACTTCAGCCCCTCTAGACCCTTCACCAACTTTGTGGCCCTCCTCCAGAAGTAAGAAGATGGTTCATGGATGCAATAAACTCCCAAGTGTGAGTGCTGACTACTGCAATATATGAGGCTGAGGGGAGACCTTATCACTGACTACAACTACATGAAAGGAGGTTGCAGCAAGGTGGGTGTTGGTCTCTTCTCCCACGTGACACATGGTAGGACAAGAGGGAATGACCTATCTGGAAAAATTTCTTTACCAAAAGGATTATCAGGCACTGGAAGAGGCTGCCCAGGGAAGTGGTTAAGTCACCATCCCTTGAGGTATTTAGAAGACAGGTAGATGAGGTGCTCAGGTGTATGGTTTAGTAGTGGACAGGTGCAGTTGGACTCAATTATCTCAAAGGCCTTTTCCAACCAAGCAATTGTGTGATTCTGTATAGTACTCAGCTCAGCAGCCAAGCCTTTGGCTCAACATTTGGCTCAGCTTTGGGGGGTTTTGGCAGCTTGGAGTCCCCCAAGAGCTCTAAGCCATTGGAAGCCCTGAAATCTGAGAGGAGGTGGCAAGAAGCAAAAGGATTTGTAGTTGAGGTTTCATGGTGATCCAGTCGTCAAAGTATCAGGGAGTGGATACCAGGTTGCATTTCTGAAATGATTGCAGCTGTGTTATGAAATTCTTGCTCCTCAGACGCTCCAAAGCTGAAATGCTTGAGTTTATGGTGGTTTCTATGACTGTTGTAACAAGATGATGGGCAGATACTTGGGTTCTGACTTTTTCACAGCTTTTTGACAAGCTTTGGATTTGCTTGCTGTGCTCTTTAAAATATAAACAAAGCAGCTTCTATCAATGGAAAATATTTTTAGCAGCACACAGTGTTTTATACAGAGATGAATTTGCAGAATACAAAGTATTTGCTGGGTACAACAGCTTCTTCTGTTAAAACTTTGTATGATGTTTACTCTAAGAGTATAAACAAGTCCCTAGGTGATGATTTCTGACAAGTGAAAATAGGAGCTTAGCATCCTATTCCCATATCAGATCTTATTGTTAAGCTTATAAAGAACTATTTTTCCCCCAATAGAACTTATCAAAAAGAGGTTTTGAATAGAAACTGCTGCATGTGACTTAATCTTTCTTCCATGTAACTCGTGACCTCACGCAGCCCTTCGGCTGATGGTGACACAGTGAGCATTTCCTGTGAACCGTGAGCAGTGCTGGTCCCACTATTGTTGGGCACTTTTTTTGTCTGGGAAAAAACAAACCCTTATTTACTAGAAGCCAGTGTCCTGTTTGTTTGTAACTGGCTGGGAAATGCCATATTACAAGGGTCTCAGTGGCTGTCGTCGCTGCTAACAGAAGCTGTTGTGTTTTGCTCTTTTTCTCACTGATTTGTATGAGACTTCTCAGTCTGCCTTGTGACCTGCTCCAGATTTAGTTCACAGCACAAATGCTAACCTTGTTTATCCAATATGTTTTTTTCCTCCTTGATGTTTCCTCAGATTAGCTGTCAGTAAAAAGCTAAATAATAATCCCCCTGCGATTATTCCTCCCCTAAGAGGCCACCAGCTTACTTCTCCAAGTTGGCAGAGGGCAGTTCACTCTTAAAGCTGCCACCTTGCAAAGCAAGTGCAGCAGTAGAAAATTACAAACAAAATAAAGAAACAGCATTGAACTGGTAATGGGATGCAGCTGCTTTGGCCTTTGAGTCCACATATGAGTGTCAGCAGCCTCTGGTAAAGTATTTGTTGCGCAGTACTTCTCTTGGCCATACCAAATCAGTCCCAGCCTAGTTACAGCCTATTTCAGGTGGGTAGAGCAGCTCTCAGTGGTTGGGATATTTTACATTTGGCTGTAAGAGGTTGTGGCAAGGCAGTCATGGATGACAAGCTTGCTGTGCAGTACAGCCTTGAAATCCAGTCCAAGCCAGCAACCGTACATCTGCTCTGCACATCAGAGTCAGGCTGCCGCAGGGCTGCTGGCCCGGCGCATCACCGTAGCCAAGTTTATTTAAAATACATGCTGCATCTGAGTCTTTGCCACTAGATGGGGGTAGCAGAAGGAACTTCCTTTATCTTTTTGTATCTGCTTATTGTCGTCTTCTCCTGCCTTCAGTGACTACTTGGGCAGGAGTGTCGATCTGCTTGAGGGTAGGAAGGCTCCACAGAGGGATCTGGACAGGCTGCATCAATGGGCCGAGGTAAATTATGTGAGATTTAACAAGGTAAAGTGTTGGATCCTACTCTTGGGTCACAACAAACTCATGCAACACTGCAGGCTTGAGAGTAAATTGCTGGAAAGCTGTCCATTAGAAAAGGACCTGGGGGTGTTAGTTAACAGCCAGCTGAAAATGAGCCAGCAGCAAGCCTAGGTGACCAACTGCATCCTGGCTTGTATCAGAAATGGCATGGCCAGCACAAGTAGGGAACAGATTGTCCCCTTGTACTTGGTGCTGGTGATGCTGCACCTTGAGTCCTGTGTTCAGTTTTGGGCCCCTCACCACAAAAAAAAACCATTCAAATGCTGGAGCATGTCCAGAGAAGGACAACGAAGCCAGGGAAGGGGCTGAAGCACAAGTATTACAAAGAGCAGCTGAGGGGACTGGGGTTGTTTAATCTAGAAAAAAGGAGGCCAAAAGCAGACCTTATCACTCTTAACACCTCCCTGAAAAGAGGTTGTAGTAAGGTGGGTGTTGGTCCCTTCTCGCAAGTAACAAGTGATAAGATGAGACAAAATGACCTCTAAGTTGCAGCATGGGAGGTTTAGATTGGATATTAGGAAAAATGTCTTCACTGGAAGAGTGGTGAAGCATTGGAAGAGTGTGCCCAGAGAAGTGGTGGAGTCTCCATCTGTGGAGGTGTTCGAAAGACATGTAGACATGGCACTATAGAACATGGTTTCATAGGCACAGTTGTGTTGGGCTGACAGTTAGACTTGATGATCTTAGAGGTCTTTTCCAACTTTGATTCTGTGATTCTATGAACATCTGAAAAACTTATATTTTATATATATACACGCACATGTATACACACTCACTCTTAACAATTTCAGTTTTCAGTATTATTTTTTTTGTTTCTAGTGCCAAATCATGCACACCAACCTACATATGCACATCATGTATGCAGACATTCAAGATACTAAAATCAGAACAGCCCCTTTTAAGGGCAAAAGAATATTTGGGGGTTGGAGTTCATTTTGTCTGTCTGGAACTTTCTCATTTATATGGAAAGGTCTATTGCTAAAGCAAACCTACTGCTAACACGGTGAACATCCTGTAGGCTCTGCCAGTATGAAGCATGATTTTAAAAACATAACAAAGTATGTTTTGAAATATTGCTTCATGGGACAGCGGAGGTATCGCTCAGTGCCTCAGAAAGCTCTTTTCACTAACCAACTCATGCTAGAACATGGCACTGAGCTTATGAGAGTCTGACTGCCCAGCAGTATTGCTGAGTGCAGACATCAGAGGTGGCAACTAACTGTGTACAGAGAGAGAAGGCTCTTCTAGGCACTAGAACTGTTGTCTCACAGAGCTTTGGTTCACTGGGTAGACTGTAGCTTATGAGTAACACCTTTAAGATACAGAAAGCAAGTGCAAAAGGAAGCTCTGGGTAAATAATTTTACTACCCATTACTAAAACAGTTGCTTTGTTTGCCTGCTCATACAATATTCAGTTAAGGAGTTTGCTGCCCATCAGACAGGTTCAGGAGGAAATTCTCTCACCAGCAAGTTAATATTTCCCATGTTTTAATTTAGTTTGCACATGAACCACCACCCCACCGGCAATCTTCTCTAGCCCCACTCAGTAGTTTTCCACTTGAGTAAGCAGCTAAATTCTTATGTGACAATATCCCTGTTTCCACACTTATGATAAAGAAATGACATACACTTCACTTAATAAGTGACAGCTATTTTGAATTCTGCATAACTGTGTATAAAACACACATGAAGATTTTATAAACTGCCAGCTTATGCTTGGAATGCAATTTGTAAGAGCCCTGCCACTTAGGTTATGGACGTAGTCCTATAGCAGGACTTCTCTAGCAAGAGAAAAAAGCCGATCGTGTTCATGTTGGGGGTTCCTACCATTACACAACCTGTAGGAACTGCTGGTGTTGCACTTAAAGGTTGTCCCTTTCCTGTTTACTTAGAGGAGCACTGCAAGCTTTTTAGAAGTTCATGTATTTTTCTATTATTTCTGGTGTGGTTTTTTATCATGACCTCCAAAAATAGATATTTTGGTAGTTTAATAAAAAAAAACCCCGAAGTGGTTTGTCTAAAGAAGGATTTCCAAACATAACTTTCTTGGGTTTTTAAGTGTCCATTTTACCCATCCATAAGAGCTACATTTCTAGCTCCATTCTGAAATCACTGAGATTCATATCTCATGAAGAGACATGTTTTTGATGGTTGGACTGTTTGTGGATAAAGAATTGGTTGGATAGTTGCATTCAGAGAGTAGTGGTCAGCAGCTTGATGTCCAGATGGAGATCCATGACAAGTGGTGTCCCTCAGGGGTCCGTTCTGGGACCAGTGCTGTTTAATATTTGATGATGGTATTGACAACGAGATCGAGTGCACCCTCAGGAAGTTTGCAGATGACGCCAAGCTGAGTGGTGTATTTGTCAGGCCAGAAGGACGGGAGGTCAGCTAGAGGAATCTGGACAAGCTGGAGAAGTTGGCCTGGGTGAACCTGAGCAAGGCCAAGTGCAGGGTCCTATACCTAGGTCAGGGCGATTCGGGGTTTCAATACAGGCTGAGGGATGACGTGATTGAGAGCAGGCCTGCAGAGAACAACTTGGGAGTGCTGATTGATGAGAAGCTTGACATGAGCTGGCAAGCTACGCTCGCAGCCCAGAAGGCCAACTGTGGCCTGGGCTGCATCAAAAAAAGTGTGGGCAGCAGGTTGAGGGAGGTGATTGTTCCCCTCTGCCTCTCTCATGACATCTCACCTGGAGCACTGCATCCATTGCTAGAATTCTCAACATAAAAAGGACATGGTACTGTTGGAATGGGTCCATATGATGACAGGCTGAGGGAGTCGGGGTTGTTCAGCCTGGAGAAGACTGCAGGGAGACCTCATAGCAGTCTTCTAGTACTTGAAGGGGCTACAGGAAAGCTGGGGAAGGGCTTTTTACAAGGGCTTGTAGTGATAGGACAAGGGGATATGGCTTTAAATTGGAAGGGGGAAGATTTAGACTAGACATGAGGAAGAAATTCTTGACAATGAGGGTGGTGAGATACTGGCACAGGTTGCCCAGGGAAGCTGTGGATGCCCCCTCCCGGGAAGTGTCCAAGGCCAGGTTAGATGGTGCTTTGAACAGCCTGGTCCAGTGAGAAGCATCCCTGCCCATGGTGGGGAGGTGGAATTGGATGGGCTTTAAGGTCTCTTCCCACCCAAATCATTCTATGATTCTGTGTCTTTTGCAAAGTAAGCCATTTTCAATGTAAATATTTTGATTTAGGATTTTGTTTATAATACCTAGATGTTAGGAAGATCACCCGTTTCTGTCAGTGAAAATAGAACCTTCTCAAGAAAGCGTTTCAGTCTCTGTCCTCTGATTCATACACGGAAAGATAAGACTCCCTAATTGTAGGCATGTAAGGGAGGTTGGCTAAAACCCCCCTTTTTTATTTCTTCTACTGACCTATAAAATCAAATCAGAATGCAGGCCTTAATCTGATTTTGTGTTATTAAAGGCAAATTTGACCTTGAAAGGACTGAAGTCAAAGTAATGCTGGCAGTAACAGTCACTGTTTTTTTACTGATCTTGGGACACTTTTATGACAGTTGGTTAACAGTGGCTATAAAGCATAAAAAATCCATCTTTCTAGTTCAGTAACGTGCATTTTTTACAGCTGAAGGAAAAATATTTGTAAACAGGATTTAATTCTCTGCCAAAGTTATCATTTCAAATGGATTGTTTCCATAAAGTTTTTTTTATACACCGTAGGGAACTGCTATTGTGGACTGGAGGCAGAGAAGGTGGTTGCCACAAGGACAGTAGGACTATGAACTGTGCAAGCCGCTAAAGTCCCTGGGTATACACTCATATCACTTCTTCTGGCTGCAGTTTCCCTTGTTTCTGTTCATAGTCTCCACTAAATGAATTTATTAAAATCATAGTGTCATAAAATGATTTGAGTTGGAAGGGGCCTTTACAGGTCATCCAGTCCAACCCCCCTGCAGAATCAAGGACGTCTTCAACTAGATCAGGTTGCTCAGAGCCCCATCCAACCTGACCTTGAATGTTTCCAGGCATGGGATCTCTACTACCTCCCTGAAAAACCTGTGCCAGTGTTTCACCACTCTCATTGTAAAAGAATTCTTCCTAATATCCAGCCTAAATCTGCCCTCTCTTAGTTCAAAACCATTGCTCCTTGTCCTGTCACAACAGGTCTTGCTAAAAAGTCCATCCCCATCTTTCCTGTAGGCCCCCTTTAAGTATTGGAAGGCTGCTGTAGGGTCTCCCCGCAGACTTCTGTTGTCTCAATGGATGCTGGAGCATTGAAAGTGTCTCATATACATTGTACTTTATGTCTTTAAGGTTGTTTATTCATACAAGATAGGAAGATGCTTGTAATGTAGTAATGGAGCTCTTGACAGCCTTCATCCCCTGTGTTTATTTAAAGTAACTGTGTGATTTACTGTAAAACCTTCCCTGTCTCTCAAGTGTTTACTGATGGATGAGCTCAACTGATATGTCCCAGCTCATCATTCACAAGTCACAACATAATTCAGAAAAGAAGTTCCACATCCAGCTCTCTTGCAGTGGTGCAGCAACAAATAATTTCAGATGTTGATGATTGCTACGATAAAGATCGGTGATGCTAGTTAAGCTATAGCTTCTGACTTTGTCTAAAACAGACGCACTACAATGAGTTGTCATCACACAACAGAAACTATTGATGCATAACTGCTGCTAAACAGGATGGCTCTGTGGAGGCACAATGGGATGAGTATTTACACATTGTTGTTTCTTCCATCTCCTGCAGAAAAAAATCACTCACCTTAAATGAATCATAACCTACCACTTAGTTTGCTTGCCTTGAACTAAATATTTCTTCTTTCCAATCACTAATTCCTTTTGAAGCAGACCTCCCCTATCTATATACCAGCTCAGGCACTGATAAGGGTTAGCAACCTGGAGGAGGTGAGATGCCAGTTGAATACGCAATGCCTCAACCTGCTTGTGCGCTTGAGAAGGCTTTGAACTTGGTGAATCAGAGGATGTTAAAACCACAGGGAGGTGGAATGAGGAGCGACTGAGAGAGCTGGGGTTGTTTAGCCTGGAGAAGAGGAGGCTGAAGGGAGACCTTATTACTCTCTACAACTACCTGAAGGGAGGTTGTGGAGAGGAGGGTGCTGGCCTCTTCTCCCAAGTGCCAGGGGACAGGACAAGAGGGAATGGCCTCAAGCTCCGCTAGGGGAGATTTAGGCTTGAGATAAGGAAAAAATTCTTCACGGAGAGGGTGGTTAGGCATTGGAACAGTCTGCCCAGGGAGGTGGTTGAGTCACCGTCCCTGGAGGTGTTTAAGGTGAGGGTGGATGAGGTACTTAGGGGCATGATTTAGGGATTGGTGGGAATGGTTGGACTCGACGATCCGGTGGGTCTCTTCCAACCTGGTGATTCTGTGATTCTGTGAAGTTTTCTCAGCACTTATATTTGGATTTGGCTTGCACCTATGATTAGGATAAAACTTCCACATCAACCAAGATGTCACCGAGTAGTTGAGAAGCTGAGCAAGAGGTAATAGTTTGAACCATGATGTGAACAAGGTGCCATCCGTACACAGCCCTTTCCTAGAAATCTAAAACCTGCTCCCAAAAGAGTCGGCAAATGCACGGTGAGGGCTGATATGGAGTCTTGGCCTGTAGTAAGAAAAGGTGGCTAAATGATGATGCTTTCCCTGTTCCCTGTGGGCAGGGTGCTCATGGACATGTTTCGTCCGAAAGTGGAGGTCAAGTGGGTTCAGAAAAGTTTAGTCTCTTCCACTAGCTGTCATCATCAAGGCTGTTGTAGCCGTTAGCTTGTTTGTTATCCAGAGTCAAATCGCATAGACCTTAGTCTCAGACCTGGATTTTGAGTCCTTATGATGAAATTGGTCATTTATGGCAAAAAAATAGGTGGTTTTCCTTGACTATCATCACTGCATCACCGCAAAGCGCCCAATAGTCTGGGGAAAATCTGATTTATCTCATGGAAGAAGTCAGCATTGTTAGTCAAGATGGGACAGTGTTTTTAAATAACAGGAGATTAGACTTTCATATTTTCAGCATGGGCTATTTTGGGCAGGGATTGGTATAATCCTGCTTGGTAATGGATGCCTCAGGGTGCTGAACAGGGAACACAAAGTACAGATTGATCTTGGCAGCAAAGGTCAAATCCTACTCACATTTACGTTTTTGAATAATAAATGACTTTCCTTCCTAGAGTAAAGACCCTGAGTTTTTCAGGACTGCAAAAAAAATTGATTGTTTTGGTTTTAATGCTTTTCTAAGAAAACATGTCAAAGTGGTTTCCAGAAGTGTGCTGATAAACTGAGAGGGAGACGGATCTCCAAGGAGCTGAGCGTGGCTGCTGTCCTGGGCCACTCTGCCATCTGCAGGCCATTGCTCTTCGTGTTGGAGAGGTACAGAGCAAGGCTTTGGGGCTTCTTTCCTTCTCCGGAAACTGTTATTTGTAACAAGGTTTTTTTTTCTAGGTAAATAGTACATAATAAATCCAATTTGTTTCCATTTAATCCTGTAAATAAACACCTCAGCTACAGCAAAAAACAAGGATGGTGGGGATAAGCAAGCCTCTTCAGCTGCTCTCCAAAAGTTGATGAATAATTGCTTTTTTTTTAATTGTCTGTCTTTCAAATTTCAAGTCTTATAAGGAGTGATGGGAGAACTGGAACTGTTTAGTCAGGAGAAAAGGAAGCTGAGGGGAGACATGATTGTTCTCTACAACTACTTGAAAGGAGGTTGTAGCACCTTGGTATTGGTCTCTTCTCCCAAGTAACAAGTGATAGAATGAGAGGAAATGGCCTCAAATGGCACCAGGCGACATGTAGATTGGATATTAGGATAAATTTCTTTACCAAAAGAGTGGTGAAGCCTTGGAAGAGGCTGCCCAGGAAACTGTTGAAGTCACCATCCCTGGAGGTATTCTAAAATCATGTAGGCATGGCACTTCAGGATGTGATTTCGTAGGCACAGTGGTGTTGGATTTGGTGATCTTAGAGGTCTTTTCCAACCTTAATGATTCTACAATTCTATAAGTAAACATTGTTGAGCTTAGAAATGGGACATTGGCTATGATGAACAAATGTGGTCTGTCATTCTCAGTCCATTGGATATTTAATAGCTCCTTATGGGGGAGATCTTAGATGAATAGTGCTGCTGTTACGTTCCATCCCTGGTGACTATTAAAAGCTTTGCTGAGCAGGGGATATGTGTAGATGACAACTGGGTAGCTTTCCAAGCATCTCAAAGATCTTTGGTTTTATACTCCACAAATGGATAGAGGATGTAATAAAGCTATTGGTGTTCTACGCAGCAGACCCTGACTGCTACTTCTTCACGGAGCACGTCCCCACCAACCCCCTCATCAAAAAAATGGATCACACAGCAAAATTTAGAGGAAGTGTGATATATTTGTATAGTAGTAACTAGTTCAGACTAGTGATTCTATTAGAAATCTCTTAACTTATTTCAGTAGCTTAAATCATTGAATCATTGAATGGTTTGGTTTGGAAGGGACCTTAAAGCCCATCCAGTTCTGACTCCCATGCCATAGGCAAGGGCACCTCCCACTGGATCAGGCTGCTCAAAGCCTCATCCGACTTGGCCTTGAAAATCTCCAGGGTGGGCGCATCTATGACTCACTGTCATAGATGTGCCAGTGTCTCACTACCCTCATGAAGAATTTCTTCCTAATGTCTAAGATATCTACTGTTACCTTCTTATTGCCCAGGTGTTTGGAAGATACATGAGCTGTGGTTTCCTTAGCTGCTTTTTAACCATTGATAAAAAATCTTAACTGTTCATTCAGGAAGAAATTTTCTGTGAGTAAATCATGGATCAATTCACAGGTTTCAAATGTATAAAGCAAAATGTTTGGTGTCTACTGCCTAACCTTTAATTCATTTTTGTCTTTGTTTTAGGTCTTCCTGAACAATACTACAGCCTCACTTGGTTCCTCAGCCCTATCCTGGGCTTAATCTTCACTCCGCTCATAGGTTCGGCTAGCGACCGCTGCACACTGAGCTGGGGCCGCCGGCGGCCTTTTATCCTTGCTCTCTGCATCGGTGTCCTCTTTGGAGTTGCACTTTTCCTTAATGGCTCTGTTATAGGTAAATAACAAGGAAATCACATGTGTATGTCTTTTGCTTTAAGATTTTTATGTTAGAAGTAAGGGTAGTTTTATGCACTTGATATAATTAATGTTTAATGTTAAAATCATTAGAAATCTCTGTAATATTGTGTTTGAGCAATACTGGTTTGAGCATCTTGCATGTTTTTGTTCTTTTTTTGAAGGTTATGGTGCTCTGCTAAGTGCAATCAGCACTGTAACCGCTAATCCAGTGTTATTAATACAATGGTTGCCAGCATAATGTTTGCAGTCACTGAGACGAATGTGGTCAATCTTTGACATGGGAAAATTGTAGCAACCTGTTCACAGGGAAATGTTTCCTGTTGTGATCCATTTTCCCTTTAATGCATATCTGGCAACACATCCTGTTTCCAGCATTATTTCAAAAATTATCTTTTCACTTTTTCTTGTGCTTTTCTTAGAGCCGGTATTGAAAAAGTCCAGAACGCAGTTAGTATTTGTTTATCAAAAGCTATGTGGGAAAATAATTTTTCCTGAGCCCCCATCAAAGCTGGTAAAAATAGTTTCCCTTGAACATAGTTTACTACAGAACTTAATCTTACAATCTACAATCTCTTCGTAAATTTAGCGTAGGAGAGGTGACAGCAAGTTCGTTTGGGGAAGTGTTTACATCATGGTTGGACTGATGCAAATGAAAGGAACTTAGCACCTGATAACATCCTCTTGGCTCTCTTTTTTTTGGGTTAGATGCAGCTCTATTGTGAATAAGTTGTACTAATCGAGGGAAATGAGTAGAATGTTACCTTGGCTCAGCACGTTTTCTTTTAAAAGCCAAATGGGGATGTCATGTGATGGGTTTTGATTTTCTGCAAACTGCAGTTGACAAACTGTTCAGATAAATGTCATATAGCTTATACATTTTTAATTTAATCAAGCAATAAATATTAATTATTTGAATTGCTATCTTATGGTTTCAATTGTACTTTGTTGTTGTGTCTCCAAGTCGTATTCCTGCTCCTCCAGATGTATGTAAGATATTAGACTGCAGCCCTCTTACAAAATGTTAATTTGTAGGAAGCTCTTACTTCCAGTCAGAAGTTTAGGTCAGCAGGCATTGATACTGGCAGGCAAACCTCATAGGCAGCTTATAGGCTTGTTTTGAAGTATCTTGCCTTCTAATAAATCAATACAAAATACTATCTTTGATTTTTCTCTAATCCTTTGTTGCACAGTAATGCAGTTTGTTGCACAGCTTTCTAGGAAACTTGTGCTTTCCAGGTACTCCAGTGGCTTATTTGAGCAATGAAACTTCTTTAAAACACAAAGGTTGTAGCAATGCACCATGGCAATGAGCTGTATGCTTTATGCATCCATTCCCTGTACATGGGTGTGGTAGAGTTTGAGTGAAAACTCACTTCTGAACAGCACTTCAGACACTGCTATGCCTCTCCCAAGGGAGCCTGGAGTGAACTGAACTGAGATGAGAGCTGTTCCACGGTCTTCTGTAGACCTGTTTCTTAATAAGAGAGAGAAATTTGCTACTAACGTTCATATTACATCAGCATAAGACAGCACTTGAGCTACTGTTTAGAGCAGATGCACAATATGATAAAGCAATGTTAGTCTCTGTTTAACTCAAGTTTTTGAAATGGTTACTTGTGTCACACTTCAGAGAGAAAAGGCATTGGTCACCAGTCTCTCTCAAAAGACCAGGTATTTCAAGACCAGGTTGGATGAGGCTTTGAGCAACCTGACCTAATGGAAGATGTCCCTGCTGATGGCAAGGGGATTGGAACTGGATGACCTTTAAGGTCCCAACCCAAAGCATTCTATGATTCTATGAAAAGGTAGTGGCTAGGGTCTTGCAGAATAAGGCCTCATTTGTAACCAGATTTTCTTCTCAATGGATGCTGTATGCTTTCATTGTCTGTCTTCCCATTTATGTTAACACTTTCCTACCCTTTGTCTCCAGTTATTTGCACTCCCAGCTTCACTTCGGGGCTACAGGAGAAGCTACAAAAACTGGAGGTCAGGTTGCTCAAAGCCTTATCCAACCTGGTTCGTGACCTGTCCTCTGGCAGTGGGATTCATAGGGACAGGAACAAGGAGCACAAGCCTGTGATAAAAAAGAGGTTTGCTAATCCTACATGTCCTGAGAGAACAGCTGTGTATGGATGTTACCCAACTCCTGTTCTCTCCACTGTGTACACTCTTTAGGTTTCCAACAAATCCAAAGCAGTGACACCTCTGGTATTTTCTGCTCGAAGATTGAGCTAACTATGGAGCACATACAAACTTCTGTAGCATTCAGAGGACTTGGCATAAATGAGGATTGAATATGCAGGAATCATAGCACTTGAGATTTAGATGATTTTGGGTGGCTTAGCCAGTTCATCTCTTTCCACAGTCATTTTCATCAGTTGCACAAATGGTTTTATTGCTCTTAAACATGCAGCTTTTAAATCTCTCTGATTCAAGTAATCCATACTTTTGTCAGTGGTTCTTTTCATGAAAAATTCTTCAACTAATTTCTAGACATAAAGCATTTCATCCTGTGCTATCAACAGAAGTTGACTGATTCTTTTTTTATTGCAAAATACCTTCATGTTGCTTCATCCTTAAAAGTTTTCTTTATAAAAGTACTCCAGAAAATATGAATGTTTAAGAAAAGCGAAGAGAGGGGTGAAGGGGTTAAAATTTCACATTATCCTGGTGTACACCAACCATTGCATGTTAGGGTTAGGCATCATGGGTCTTAAGCAGCCTGGCGTGGTGGGAGGTGTCCCTGCCTGTTGTTGGGGACAGGGGTTGGAGTGTCAAACTGGATGTACTTAAGGTCCCTTCCAACCCAAACCGTTTTATGATTCTCAGTCAGCAATGCTGTCAGCAGGGCAGTTACCTGTAGTGATAACTGACAGATGAAGTATGACGTTTTGGTTTTGGATGCTTTCCACCACAACTACCTTCTATAAAAACAGCCTTCAGCATTTGATGGAAAATATACGTGAGAAACATTAAATACTATTCAGTGCTCTCAGAGGTTTAAGAGGTACTTTAAAAATGAAATTTTGACAAATAAATGTCAGTCTTGGAGTTTTAAAAACATAATATTTGTCCCAGACCACCGATGAAGCTGTGCTAGAGTTGAAATAGGCGTTTTATTCTGTAAAGAAATGTTTCCAGTAGGAGTGTTGACCACCTTTCTCTTAAGGAGCTTAACATTGCTGATAGTAGTTTTCCTTTTTTGACTGACATGCTCAGATTCCTCTTCCGTTTCTCCTCCTCTCCAAGGTCTGGCTATTGGCGATGTTCCGGACAAGCAGCCCATTGGTATTGTTCTCACAGTGCTTGGTGTTGTGGTGTTGGACTTCTGCGCTGATGCAACAGAAGGGCCAATTCGGGCCTACTTGTTGGATGTGGTGGACAGTGAAGAGCAAGACATGGCCCTTAACATCCATGCATTTTCAGCTGGTATGGAGTTAACCAGTATGGTTTTGGCAGCTCTGAAGTCTTCCTGATGACCAAATTGTGACAGCAGCATGCCTAAGTGGCAAGAAAGCTAATGGTATTTTGGCCTGTATCAGAAACAGAGTGGCCAGCAGAACTAGGGAAGTGATTGTGCCCCTCACTACAAGAAAGACATTGAGGCACTGGAGCGTTTCCAGGAAAAGGCAATGGAGCTGGGGAAGGAGCTGGAGAACAAGTCTTATGAGGAGCAGCTGAGGGAACTGGGGTTGTTTGATCTGGACAAAAGGAGGCTGAGAACCTTATCGCTGTCTACAACTCCCTGAAAGGAGATTGTAGCAAGGTGGACATTGGTCTTTTATCCCAGTAACAAGTGATAAGATGAGAGTAAATGGCCTGAAGTTGCACTAGGGGAGGTTCAGATTAGACATCAGGAAAAAATTCTTCACCAGAAGGTTTATCAGGCACTGGAAGAAGCTCCTCAGGGAGGTGATTGAGTCAACATCCCTGGAGGCATTTAAAAGACGGGTAGATGAGGTGCTTGGGGATATGATTTAGTAGTGGACAGGTACAATTGGACTCAATGATCTCAAAGGTCTTTTCTAACCAAGCAATTCTGTGATTCTATGAATTGATTTTTCTTGAGCTCACTTCTCATTTTTTCTCTTCCACAGGTTTTGGAGGAGCAATCGGTTATATGTTAGGAGGGCTGGACTGGACTCAGACCTTCTTGGGCAGTATCTTTAAATCTCAAGAGCAAGTCCTTTTCTTCTTTGCAGCCATTATTTTCTCTGTCTCAGTTGCTCTCCACCTTTTTAGCATTGAAGAAGAGCAATATAACCCTCAGCAGGACAGGATTGATGATGAAGGAGACACGCTTTCCAGTGTCAAATTCAGTGGTAGTCTCCCCCCTCTGAATCGACTGAATGTCATTAGTGAGGAAGAGCCGTATGGAACCTCTATGTTCCATGATGAGGTTCAGTCAGAGCATGATCTCAATATGGAGTTCCTTGATGTGAACATTGTAAGAAGTAAGAGTGACTCAGTTCTGCACATGCCCGATGCTACATTGGAAATTGAATCAGAGCTGCTTTTCCTGCATGACATCGAACCCTCCATTTTTCAGGATGCTTCTTATCCAAACACTCCCCACAACACAAGCCAAGAGATCATGAAGTCCAAACTGAACCACCTCTCTGCTTTCCTCAGGGACAATGAGAAAGAGGAGGAAATGTTGCTTGATAATCGCTTGAATGGAGATAAAATCCCAAACCTGAATGGCTCCCTACCAAAAGAGTTCCTCAATGGACACGCTAGAATAGGCATGAAGCAATCTAGTACTTCAAACTCCATGCGAAGGCGGAGACACATGTTTTACCGGCAGCCATCCTACACTTTCTCATACTATGGCAAAATCGGCTCTCACCGCTATCGCTTTCGTCGGGCCAATGCTATCGTCCTGATAAAGTCCTCACGCAGCATGAATGATATCTACGACATGCAGAAACGGCAGCGGCAGAGGTACAGACACAGGAATCAGAGTGGCACGACCAATTCGAGTGGAGACACAGAGAGCGAAGAGGGCGAAACTGAGACCACTGTCAGACTCTTGTGGTTGTCGATGCTAAAGATGCCAAAGGAGCTGCTGAGACTGTGCGTCTGTCACCTCTTAACTTGGTTTTCAATTATTGCTGAAGCTGTTTTCTATACAGATTTCATGGGCCAGGTCATCTTTCAGGGCGATCCAAAGGTAGGAGAAAAGACACCATTGGCCAACCTGCTTGTAGTTACTCATTTCTGAGACATCGTCTTTACAGGAAAACAACTTTGTGTTTGTGTTTGTTGCAGGCCCCATCTAACTCAACTGAGTTGCATGCCTATAATGCTGGAGTTCAGATGGGATGCTGGGGACTGGTAATTTATGCTGCTACTGCTGCTGTTTGTTCAGGTAAGAGACTCTGCACAGTTAGACAGCAGAATACGCCTTGTATTTGCAAGGTAAAAATAGTTCTGCTTCAGTTAGCTCCTGCCTCCTTGTTTGGGGTGAAGGATATTTTGGAAAAGCATTTCACATGGTCATAAGGGGAAGGGCTTCTTTAAGAGTCAATATTAAAACATTCCTCCAAATGCAGAGGTAGAGATATGAACTGATTGGTTAAGTGGCATAAAGCAGAAAATGGTATTAAAAGATGGTGCACTCTCAGCAAGTCTGCAGATGGCACCAAGCTGAGTGGTGCACTTGTCACACTGGAAGGATGGGATGTCATCCAGGGGGATCCAGACAAGCTGGAGCAGGGGGCCTGTGTGAACTTCATGAGGTTCAACAAGGCCAAGGTCAAAGTCCTACGCCTGAGTCAGAGCAATTCATGGTTTCAATACAGGAGGGAGAACAATGTGATTGAGAGCTGTGATTGTTGAGCTTCTCCCTGCAGAGAAGGACTTGTGGGTGCTCATTGATGAGGAGCTCAACATGAGCCAGCAACGTGTGCTCACAGCCCAGAAAGCCAACCGTATCCTGGGCTGCATCAAAAGAAGCATGGCCAGAAGGTTGGGGGAGGTAATTCTTCCTCTCTATTCCTCTCTCATGAGACACCAACTGGAGTTCTGTCTCCAGTTCTTGAATCCTCAACATAAGAGAGATATGGAACTGTTGGAACAGACAGAGTTGGGGTTGTTCAGCATGGAGAAGAGAAGGCTCCACAGAGACCTATAGTGGCCTTCCAGTACCTGAAAGGGTCTACAGGAAAGCTGGAGAGGGACTTTTTCCAAGGGCATGGAGTGATGGGATGAGGGCAAATGGCTTTAAATTGGAAGGGGGAAGATTTAGATTAGACATTAGGAAGAAATTCTTCATGATGAGTATGGTGAGACACTGGAAACGGTTTCACAGGGAAGTTGTGGAGTCCCCCTCCCTGGAAATGTTCAAGGCGAGGTCGGATGGGGCCTTGAGAAGCCTGATCTGGTGGGAGGTGTCCCTGCCCATGGCAGTGGGGTTGGAACTGGATGATCGGATGGTCTTTAAGGTCCCTTCTAACCCAAACCATTCTATGGTTCTGTGTAATATTGAGTGGCATTTAGCTGGAAGGAAACTAAAGTTATGCTTTTTAGAAGATTCAAGCATACGTAAGAGGTGTTTTGCAAAGGCTTTTTAAAATCAGAATTATAAATACTTCTGAAAGTCTTTTGTGCTCTCTAGTAACAGGTAAACCAACTACAGACAATTTAGCCTTGGAATACAGACTCTGAAATCAAGAGCTTTAGCCAAGCATTTAGCTCCCTTTTGCAGCACATTTGCAGGCACGTCTGTGCTGATCAGTGTGGTGGGGGCTCTCTCTTTGCTGAGACAATTTAGACTGAAGTTCAGGTAGGCAGCTTGTTTCTGAACACAAACTGAAATGTGGCTGTAAACATCAATTATCTGATCACTTTGTTTAGTGAATGTGTTTATGTTAGAAACAGAATCTCCTCTGTGCTGAAAGTGTACCTGCATTGATTGAGCAGCCTGATCTAGTGGGAGATGGCTCTGCACATGGCAGGGAGTTTGGAGTTGGATATCTTTAAGGTTCCTTCCAACCCTAACCATTCTATGATGAAGTTAATAAGTAGGCAAAATTAATGCATGCGCTGAATGGACCATGATTTATTGGGCTGATGGTTGAACTGGATGATCTTGGAGGTCTTTTCCAACCTTCAAGATTCTATGTTTGAGTCTCAGAGTATTTTGCTCTGCTTCAGACTTGTAGCATGGTTCAGGCACATCTCTGAGCTCATTTGTTCCCTGGTTTCTGAAGTAGCAATACGTCCTTTTCCCACTGATGGCTGAGCCAAACATGTGATGAGCATCTAAGTCTTAATTAATATTTCAAGCTGTCATGGCCACATCAAAATTTCACCAAGTGACCTCATATTTTTGTTTTGTTCTTGATCTTTGCAGCTTTGTTGCAGAAATACTTGGACAACTATGACCTTAGTATAAAAGTGATCTACATCCTGGGCACTCTGGGTTTTTCTCTTGGCACTGCAGTGATGGCTATGTTCCCCAACGTCTACGTCACAATGATAATGATCAGCACTATGGGAATAGTGTCTATGAGTATCTCCTACTGCCCCTATGCGCTTTTGGGACAATACCATGAAATTAAAGAGGTAGGTGGAATATTCTGAATATTTTAATCAAGGCAGAACATTTGATTTCCCTGAAGATCACGGTGACAAAATAGATTTATTAAATCCCACTGTTTGAGATATCTGCTGTGTTGGGATGTGTGCCAAAGCACAGACTCATCCTTGATAGTAAATAGCAAGAGCTGCTACTTAAATCAGATGGTATTAGCATCAAGATGGCTCAGTGAGGTCATGATTGCTTTACCCTGTACTGAGGTATAAAAGGATTTGGCTGCACATGGTAGATGGAGATTTGAAATAGTTATCGGAGTATTTATTATACAACTCGTTGCCACTGCTGTTTCTGACCTGTTATGTTCAAGTTTATGACTCAAGTCCTTTGCAGTCTTAGATACTGAGTTTGGGGAGACATGAGGCAAACGGGTTCTGCTGGAAACAGGGACAGATTCACTTTTCACTTCTTAGCGCTGTTCCATTTGCATTAGAAATGTCAGGAGGACCATTTCTTTTAACATGTTTCTGCATTGGGATTGGGAGGGAGATTCCTTTTTATAATCATAAAAACAACTCCCACCAGCTATTTCATGGGATTTTTCGCTTACAAACCTAATTAGGAAGAAATTCTTCACAATGAGGGTAGTGAGGCGCTGGCATAGGTTGCCCAGGGAAGTCATGGATGCCTCCTCCCTGGAGGTGTCCAAGGCCAGCTTGGGTGGGGCTTTGAGCAACCTGATCCAGTGGGAGGTGTCCTTGTGGTTTGGAACGGAACGGGCTTTAAGATCCTTCCATCCCAAGCCAGTATGTGATTCCATGACTTGTATAGCCTGCATGAAGCACAAGGATGGCGTGAAGTTGACCAAGTGGCTGAGAAACTTGAGGAAGATTTTAGTGTTTAAATATTTGGTTTCATCCACTGTTTCACCTCCTAACCTGTTTCTTCTTTTTTTCCAGTACATTCACCATAGCCCTGGGAACTCAAAGCGAGGATTTGGCATAGACTGCGCTATTCTGTCATGTCAGGTTTACATCTCCCAGATCCTTGTGGCCTCTGCACTTGGTAGTGTGGTGGACGCTGTTGGCACTGTCAGAGTCATTCCCATGGTGGCTTCAGTGGGATCTTTCCTGGGTTTTTTGACAGCTACCTTCTTGGTGATTTACCCTGAAGTCAATGAAGAGCCAAAGGAAGAACAGAAAGGTCTAGGTCCTCCAGAGGGCAACAGTACAAGCGCAGAGAAGCCGACTGTGCTGAAGCTCACGTGCAAAGGAGCTGCTGCGTCAGAGCTGGAGAATGAGTCAGCAGTGTGAAGCCGTCACTTGTTTTTCACCCACATTCTAGGGAGGGCAGGTGCAGGATAAAGAACTCATTATTTTTTCCCAGGAAATCAAATTAGGACCTTCACTATTTGTAGCTAAAATTGCAGAAGAAAAGGCAGTTTCGTGCAAAAGTGTAAATGAAATTCTGTAGTCCTTAATATAGGCTTGAACAGGTAGCTCTGATGCTGATTGCTTTCTCTACAACTTAGAAACATCATTTCTGAACACTTTTTTATTAACAATACATTTAGATTTCGAATAAGTTTTATTAATCTGCATGAGACTCGCAGTGTAATCAATTAGCAGTTAGGAAAATTAAGTTTTCGGCTGTTTTTGAACTAACTGAAAATGGAAGCTATCTTGACGTCTAGTCTCTTGCTGGTTTTTGTCTGAACATTTCAGGTTTCACTGGTGTGAATCAACCACTTAGACATCTTGATCAGTTCTTTTTGTAAGCATGACATTATTGGTCTGACAGCTGCAGTTCTTTAATGTTAATTTTAGACTTCATGTTTTTGTTAGTGCAATTACTACAGAAGAGTTTTATTTGCAGTTACTTTCAAGGAAAACAGAAGCAATTCCTGCGGTTTCTGCGAAACTGCCGTGAATACTTTTAGTCAATACTGTTCAACAACCACTCCCAAGTCTGCTGCATGTCAGGAGAAGGTGATGTTGAGCGCGTGATGCAAACTGTAGATGGAAGCAGCAGCAACTGGGAGAGGTGACCAGCACTCACAGGTTTTTATCACAAGTGCTGTATTTGATGAATGTTGTTGGAATACGCTGTGACAATTTTTTAGCTGGGAGTTTCGCATGCTGGTGAACTTGAGGGGTTTCTTGGCATTTAAACCTGATCACCTCTGGATGAAGCTGTCATGGGCATCTCTGGGAACAGCTTCGTGGGAGGGGGGCATGCAGATTCTCTTTCGCGGGAGAAGGAAGTCGTTGATTATTGCACTTTTAATGATCCTTTAACCTCCTGGCTGGGAATGCAGCAGGTGAGGTAAAGACACAGTGTCAGTACTAGATAAACCGAAGGCCTACCTCCATCACTCTGTGGCATAGTCTGGGTGTATAAAGATCTGGCAGAAACAGTTTTTTAGGCCTTAAAATTCAATCCACTAGCATGTGTTGCTGTCCCAGTCCCTGTGTCGGAGGACTTGTAAGCTGGAGCTCTTCCAAGCTGCTGCACCAATGTCATCAGCACAACCTCCATACCCCTTTCCTTGATTCAGGGACAAAGCTGAAGTGCAAAGACATTTTTCTGTGAAGAGCTTGAAAAAGCTTGTGTTAATCTGATTTAAAATAGCTTTGGGATCACTAGCGATGTGCCCTGATCCACGGGTAGCCAAAGCTTAGAGATCCAGCAGCCATTTAAAGAAACTTTAGAAACCGACCTTCCGTTTGTCGTCTTACAAGAAGCTATTTACTCATGTTCGCATAGCCTTCCGGGCTGCACTCAATCCAGACAAACCACAGCTCATTGTAAGAATTCTGCTGCCTCAAACTTCTTTCTTGTACTACAGTACTTGAAAATGCACGTGTAAACCATGCTGCAATAGAGTTGTTTGAAAGAAGAATATCTATTTCAAAATGAAAAGCAGGTTTTAATCCATGACTTGAATTGTCAGTGTCTTTAAGAAATGTATGTTTGGGCATATTGGAAGTGAACGCACAGTCTTGGTCAGCGTCATCGACAAATTTGTTGTGGTATCCGTGGGTCTCTTAGCCGAAGGCTTTCAGTCAGTGCAGATGCACTTGTCAAGGATGACAATGTTGTTTCTAGGCTGGTGCAATCACTGAGCACTAATGTAATCGCGCAGGACTTAGGGTTTTTATTTCAAGTGTCTTGAGAAAGTCCTTTTTCTTTAAGGTGAATACTTTTTATTTCAAACACACACTGTGAACTGTGTTCAGACAGGGTTGTAAGACTACTGAAGAATATGAGACCTTATAGAAGAAATCAGTTCTGAGACATACTTTTAACTGAACTTCTACCATGAATTTTATCATCTCAGTTACATTTAATATATTCTGGTGGTGTTCCTGTATAACAGATGAGTTGTATTTCACCCTAGAACTGGCATGCATGTAAAATACACAGTGTTAGACATTTTATACTGGCTTTAATATTTTATTTTTAAAGCTCCTTGAAGATTCTACTTTGAGTTAAAAGAACTCTGTCAAGTACTCCTCATTTTAATCTCTATTTCTGGAGAGGTTTGAAAATCTGCATCTTCTGACTGGTGCCAGCCTTGCCCTTTTCTCCAGGAGTTTCACAGATCGGTGTGGTTTCACTCCCCATAGCACCTTTAATAAGCCAAGCTTTATTTCGCAGCACCATCAAGCTGACCAAGGTCTAGCAGAAAAAAGAGGGAGGAGAATCTGAAGCTCCCTCTTGCTTCCCACATGGCAAAGGGAATGTGGAACCGTTCAGAGGGGTGAGCTCACACACTTATTTAGCTTTCTCAGTGAAGGGAAGGGTGAGGAGAGAGGAAGGATGTTGGGAACGCAGAAGATTTTAGTCAGAGGCAAGGCAGGTCCAGTGTTGTCCCAGCCAGCTTTTGGCATAGCCTCATTCCTAAGAATCGGATGTTAAAATCCGTATTTGGAGGTTGGGCTGTTTAATTACCATTTGGAACACAAGAATATGCATGCTACCCTGTATCAGGAAGCTCTATTTCACCCTCCTGTAAAGCCGAAGGAAATAATTATCCATTTTAAACTTGCTGGAGTATTTGTTGTGTTGCCAACAGAATTAACTTGGGGAAGCCCCTGCCAAAGTATCTCCTGTACCTTAGCCAGCTCATAAAACCACTGTGTTGGCTTCTCCAGGCTCACCGGAGAAGCCTCCTGAGATCCTTCCTAGGAATGCTTTTCCTTGAATTAAAGCAAGTTTTCTTCCTAGCCCCGGGACTTCTCAGGGTAGAACGGGTAATGATTTATTTCTTTGTGTGTCCCTTACCTTGTCTTTTGAGACAGAAATGATTATGGTTTTGGTCACAATTAAAAGGTAAAATAGTACAATTTCATACCTTCGTTGTTTAAGTTGTACGACAAGATAGTTCAAGGGGCTTTATTTTATTCCTAATGACAATCAGCATCCTTTTTCTTTGTCGGTGTTACCATGTAGTCAACCTCATCATGCATGCTCCATCTCTTTGGACCTGTCCTGCAGTAGGCTCGAGGTTTAGTGGTTTCATTCTGCGTTGTTCTGTACTTTAAGCAGTCGTGACCTATTCCACTGCAGTCCTGGTGCCACATGACACCTCGGACATGAGACACTTAGTGCTTGGATTCTTGAGTGCTGTAGGCACTAAGCTGCACGTGTAGAAATATTTCAGAGCAGAGAAGCTGAAACTTCAACTGCTTGGAAAGGCACAGTGTGGATTTTGCACTGCTGGGTTGTTGTGAGAGTCCAGTTGGATCTGCACTGTTTGTGGATGGTAATTTCAGACTCCAAAAGCAATAATTTCTTAGGAATGTTTCTATTCCTGCTGGTGAGGTGACTTTCATAGAGATTTATTACCTAAATAGCCTTTTAATAACGTGGATCTGGTCGTTTGCTAGTGCTGGCTGTAAGCAGTTATTGAAAGATATGAGCTGTTCATCATCAGAAGGGAGGAAGCCAGTAAATCCAGCGGAGGTTAGTGCTCCCTGAATCACACTGTCTTTTTCCCCTTTCACTTGGAGGCATTTTCTAGACCATGAAATATTCCCAGCTCGGCAAACTGAAAAGGAGGCAGCTGTGAACTTCGCCCTCCTAGTTCCCTTGGCAGTGCCAGTGCTGACACATGGACCCCATGATGAAATAGGCTTGCATGAGGTTTTCCACAGAGGCATGGAAGCGAGGGCTGAGACCTTCTCATCCCTCTCCTGTATGATCTGAATCACTTATAATGACAGCGGCAACAAAAGTGATTATTGCCAGGTGCCTCATTAAAACCTCAGTTCCATCATTAGGAATGTATCCACCCACCCTTGGTTTGTTTTGAGCTTGGCCTTCCTCTGACATCCACCATTACAGGCAGGACTTTCCTGGCTACCAGTGGGGTCTTAAGGCCATGCAGGTTGCAGTCACATTAACAAATAATGGTGGAGAAACACTCACTTTGTCCCTGGGAGCACTCCCTCTGCATCCAAGCAGGAGAAGAGTTTGGGGGAACTTCCTTCCCAGACATGCGCCACAGGAGCCAGTGTTGATTTTTGATGGTCACTCACGTTGTCAGTGATTCCACGTAGCCGGGTTTCATGCTGCTCCGTGGTTCAGTCTTCATGACAAATGTAGTGGAGTCACTGAGAGCTGGGATGGTTTTGGTGCGTGTGTCTCTGTGTGTACATTTATATACACACTGCTCAGGCCAAAATGTCTTTGGTGGTTGTGTGCTCATCGTTGCTGTTCTCACCAATGTTTTCAACTTGAGTTCTTCCAGGTTTCCCTCATCCTAGCCTGATGCCAGATGAGCTCAGCTATAAATATGTATTCTGTTTAAATGAATAAGTAAACTCCTGCATGATATTCCAAGCACATGTAGCAGCTTCGGCATCTGAAGTATCTAGTGTGAAAGGAGAAGTTGGGTTTTATTTGCAGCTGTTTCGTCCTCATTTCCTTTTGAATAGGCCAAATAAATGTAACGAACACCAAATGTTGCACAAAAACATTGTTAAAGAAATACCAAATCTTATTTTTCTTTGCAGAACCTTTATGGTGACAGAGTCCTCGCTGTTGTTCTTCCTTAAACGACAAAGCAGAACGTTTGTAAAGTACGTGAAAAATGGTCATTTTTTTTAAAAAAAAAGCGGAGCTACCCAAAAGTTTTCTGTTTCTCATGTTGCATCCAGAACAAGCCCTTGGCAGAGGGGAGCTGCAGCGGCTCTGGTACCAACAGGCCATTTGATTTCAAGCACCATTTGGAAATGGTGTCAGATAAGAACAAAAAGGCTCAGTCACCTTTCCCTAACAGTGCAGTGACTTCTACCAGAACCATGAGGTGTGCGCAGTCCCTTTTATCCTTTAATCACCTCCTGGAAAAACCATTTGGTTTGGTTCCTCAGTCCAGGCAGCCCTGCAGCTTGCCTGTCCTTCAGTCTCACCCTGGGGAACACCAAGGAGTGCACAGGAGGGACAAATCCTGCCCCAAAGAGAGTATCTGCTAGAATTAAAAGGCGTTCAATGCCCTTGTGACCTCCTAAAGCTTTAGTGAAAACCCAGGATTTGGTTCAATTTGACAGACAATTGACACATTCCTTCTTAAATATTGAAGTTGGAGGTGAAAATCTCTGCACTTGTAGCCAAATGAAGCATCACCTCATTTCCCCTGCACCGATTCAGTCCTCAGCGATAGCCAAATTGTAGTGAATAGCCCCAAAACACCCAGAAAGACACTTCTTTCAACAAATCAGCAGATCCCGGCTTTCATTTCTTCTCGATGTAACATGAACACTAAGCCCTTTGGTAGCCCAGTGACCAGCGTATTTCAAATGCCTCGTAGTCCTCAAAAAGTGGCATAAAGGCATCTCATAGCGGGGGGCGCGGGGGGAAAGAGAGAGAATATTTAGTTCCTTTGTGAACTGGCCATATGAACAACTACTTTTTTATCAACTTATTAAGTTGGGGCACTATAATAGCTCTTGCTGAGTTTAGCAATGTTTGTAAGCATGTGTTAAACACATAACATTAAGTTTTATGAGGAAAAAGGGATAAAGAAAAGTAACGTCACAGATGAATGTTTGAGTGCGTAGACGGCATAATGTATGTATGGGTTTTTATTTCAACACTGTTGAGCTTATTTTCTGTTTTAAGGTTAAAAAAAGGAAAGATTTGTTGCATGAGAACTGTTTTATTGTGTTCTGCACTTTCTGTTCTTTTTGTATAATCTTGATTTATTTTTTTCATTTATGCATAGAAAAGAAAAATCAATTTAGAAATATTCAACTCCACAAGACATTGTGTTCCGATCTGTTGTTCTGAAGTTCAATCTTAATAAACATTTCCTTAAGAGTTGGTGGCTCACGTCCCTGTGTTGTGTGTAGAGAAATGAGAGCAGAGGGACGCATCCTTTCTGCCTTGCACTGGCAGGGATGAAGGTTCCCTGCTGCTGCTCCCCCTCCCTGAGCCGCACAAGACAAAGAGAATCATAGAACATTTTGGGTTGGAAGGAGCCTTAAAGATCATCCAGTTCCAAGCCTGCTGCCATGGGCAGGGACACCTTCCACTGGATCAGGTTGCTCAAAGCTTCATCCAGCCTCACCTTGAACACCTCTAGGGATGGGGCATCCATGACTTCCCTGGGCAACCTGTGCCACTGTTTCAATCCTCACAGCAAGTAATTTCTTCCTAATATCTTGTTTAAATCTCCCCTCATCATCAGCCTTTTCCCACTCCTCTGACTGGTGTGGAATCCTCTGCACAGGAGAGCCTGGGAGCATTTCAGGAGGAAACAGGAACACATTTGAAGCAGCTTTCAGAAAGACTAGTTCGCATGCCCTAGGGTATTGCAGGTGACAAGACAGGGGAAAGTGGAGGGAACCCTGTATCAGAAACTACAAATGCCAGCTGGCAGGGTTAAACTTGCAGTGTGAAGAACTCAGTTGTCCTGCTTTGATTTCCAGCAGTTGACTTGATGAATGTCATCTGTGATTTCTGCTGCAAACACTTCAGCATCAGCAGCTCAGTTGATGCTCACACAGCCTTTGGTTTGTTTTTGACTGAATACATCTGCTGCACTCTTCTCATTGGAGCTGAGGTTAAGGAAGAGGTGAAAACATAAAACTGATCCAGTGGAACATGTCCCTGCAACTGGCAGGGGTGTTGGAACTGGGTGATCTTTAAGGTCCCCAGTATATGATTCTATAAAATGCACTAAATCTGACATTTGGCCTGGGCTAAAAACATGCTCTTTCACCAGCACCAAGGGGAAAGAGCATGGACCCTGCCTCGCTGGGGAAGGAGATGCTCTAAATAACTACAGAAGACCCAGAGAAGAACAAGAGCCTCCTTTCTCCACACCACTTCGCTGGGCAGAGTACTGGACACTTGTCCTCATGGTGGGGGACTCCTACCACCTGACACAGCCCAAAGTGAAGTGAGGATTAAGTGGCAGAGTCTGTCCTGCATCCCTGCCCTCTCCTTGCGAGTTAAAAGCAAACAGGCCAAAGGGATGGGAAAGCAGCAAAGAAATAAACTGAACCTCTCTGGGCTGGGTCTTGCAAGGGATGGGGCCTTGAGCAGTCTGATCCAGTGGGAGGTGTCCCTGTCCATGGCAGGGGGGGTTGGAACTGGGTGATCTTTAAGGTTCCTTCCAACCCAAACCAATCTCTGATTCTGTGATAGCGAGCACCTCTGACCATGCATCTCCTCCTGAGCTTCCACACCTCAGCCCTATCCCCTGTGCCAGGAGAGGAGGGATGCGGGGCAGCCCCCTTCATCCTTTCCAGTGCCATGGCAGGATGCGGCTGGGGCCAAGCAGTGGGAAGCAGAAACCTTTCTGCAGGGTTCTCCCCAGGGACAAAGCACATTACCCCGCTCAGGAGCTGTGACTCACGCCCCTGCCCTGGGAGCGGGATGCTGTGAGCCTTGGCTGAAGGCATCGGGTCCCTCCTCAGGGTGGGAGCAGGGCTTTGGGACTGTGCTGGCTGGAGCACGCTGAGGAAAGGGTGAGGACAGAAGAGCTGAGTCACTCCCCAAGCCATTGTTTAACACAGTGGCCTTGGAGTGGCTGGGAACTGCTCAGAGAGGACCTTGCTCCAGCACTGCCCTTGCTTTCCAGTGCAGACCATGGATGGAATGGTCAGCAAACCAGGATGTCCCCACCTTCAGCCTCAATCTGCTCCAGTGGGGTTGATCTCTGCGTCCCTCAGCCTTTGCAACAGCTGAGGTGGGATCTCACCCGTCCTGGGAGGGTACGTGGTATATGGTCCACACATCCATTGCCCTCATCACTGGAAGGGGAGGTGATTCCTCCAGCTGCCAAGGGCTATCATTAGTTATTCACTGAGGGAAAATAGCGCTGGGTCCTGGACTTGGGACAAAACAACCCTGAGCAAAGCTACAAGCTTGGAGAAGAGTGAATGGAAAGCTGCCTGGCAGAGAAGGACCTGGGGGTGTTGGTTCACAGTGGCTGAACATGAGCCAGCAGTGTGCCCAGGTGGCCAAGAAGGCCAGCGGCATCTTGGCTTGTATCAGAAACGGTGTGACCAGCAGGACCAGGGAAGTGATTGTCCCCCTGAACTCGACAGCCTGAATTGAGGCTGCACCTCAATGTTGTGTTCAGTTTTGGGCCTCTCTCTACAAGAAGGATACGTAGATGCTGGAGCATGTCCAGAGAAGAGCAACGAAGCTGGTGAAGGGACTGTAGAACAAGTGTTATGAGAGGCAATTGAGAGAGATGGAGTTGTTTGGTCTAGAGAAAAGGAGGCTGAGGACAGACTTCGTTGTGCCAGTGCCTCACCACCCTAGGCACGAGGAGGTTCTTCCTAATGTCTAATCTAAATCTTCCCACTTTCAATTTAAAGCTATGACCCTTCATCCTGTCACTACATCCCCAGGCTGCCTGTTACACCCCGTCAGGTATGGAAAGGCTGCTATAAGGTCTCCTCGGAGCCTCCTCTTCTTCAGGTTGAACAAGGAAGATGTCCCTGAGGGGTTGGAACTGGATGATCTTTAACAATCCCTTCCAACCCAAACCATTTGATGGTTCAATGATCCCTCCTGTCATGACACCTGGGGTGGCACAAAGGCCACCCTGCTGGTGCCAAGAGCAAGTGTCTTATGCAAAGACATCGGGGTTAAGCACCTTGGGGAGGGAAGCCAGACACTTCAGACCCTGCTGAAGACAAGGAAGGAATTTAAGCTGCAGGATCCCCAGCTAATCCCTTCACAGCTGGGACCCACACTAAGGCCACAAGGCAACAGCCCTACCACCATGGGATGTCCTGCATCCCTAGGGAGAGGACTTGGAACCCAGCAGCTGAACTGGATGCAGAGAGAGCACCAGAGGCAAGTAATTCATGGCAGAGACGGGAGGATGGGGTTTCGTTTCATGAACACAGGCTGGAAGGCAGAGGAAGTTTCCTGTCTCACCGCACGGCCCTGTCCCACTTGGGGTCTCTAGAAAGCAGAGTAGAGGGGCAGAATCCCCTTCCTTGCCCTGCTGGCCACGCTGCTTTGGACGCAGCCCAGGATACAGCTGAGGATACTTTTGGGCTGTGAGCGCACACTGCTGGCTTAAGCCGGCCTGAAGTTCCAAGTGGCTGCCTGTCTCTGAAGCTGCATTATTTCTAGAAGCCAACACTGCCATCCCTTGGTTTGAATCGCACAGCATCTCACCTTGAAAGAGGCCCATAAGGATCGTGGATTCCAACTCCCTGCTCCTCACAGGACTACCTAAAGCTAAATCATATGGCTAAGAAAGAGTGTCATCCAGACGCTCCTTGGACTCTGACATGTTTAGTGCTGTTACAACCTCCCTGGGGAGGCTGCTCCAGTGAACGATCACCCTCTCAGTGAAGAACCTTTTCCTAATGCCCAGTCTGAACTTCCCTGATGCTGCTTGGCAATACCTCCAACCTAGATGAACCATTGTCATCATCATCATCATTTGGTTCTGCTTGCAGAGCCTCATTCTTGTTATGCAAGGACATCTGGGAAGGTGGGAAAGTCAAGGATCACACACAGAATCACTAGGTTGGAAAGGACCCACTTCGTCATCGAGTCCAACCATTCCCATCAATAACTAAACCATGTCCCTCAGCACCTCATCCACGCATCCCTTAAACACCTCCAGGGAAGGTGACTCAACCACATCCCTGGGCAGCCTGTGCCAGTGCCCAGTGCCCCTTTCCGTGAAATATTTTTTCCTGACGTCCAGCCTAAACCTCCCCTGGCGCAGCTTGAGGCCATTCCCTCTCGTCCTGTCCCCTGTCACCTGGGAGAAGAGGCCAGCTTGCTCCTCTCTACAACTACCTGAAAGGTAGGCAGATGACGCCAAGCTGAATGGTGCAGTTGTCATGCCCGAAGGACAGCAGGTCATTCAGAGGACCTGTCACTGACAACTGGGAAATTCTACACTGTGCATCCACTCATAGGTGAGGACTCCAAGAGCGTCCAGCTTTTATATTGTTAAATAAAAAATTTACATCATTCTAAAACCACAGAATCTCTGGTCTCAGCCATCCTGTTGGTCCCCTCCTGGAGCTTGGCCAAGGCCCAGGAAGGCAGATGAAGGGAAGCAGAGATATCTCTTATCTTTGAACTCAGGAGGCTGTTGAGGCGCAGCGTTCCTGCATAGTGCTTCTCTTTTCATGCTCCTGCAGGTGGGTCAGCCAGGGTGTTGATGGCCCATCAGAATTTTGATCACATGCAGTCCATGAGCTCAGCAATTGTTGCTCCTTTTCCCATCCTACATAAGCTGGAGAAGCTATGATGAAGATGACAGCCCAGTTCTACTGCTAATGTGACTGTGATGCATTTCCTCACTCTATGTACTACAAAACCAGCACAATTCTACTGATAACAGCAATGTGAGAAGACACAGATTAAAACACACATGTAGCATTGCAATACGAATCATCCAGGGGTCACCTATTCTGTTCTAGACCCATTGACCAGGCCCTGTCACTTCAACATGTCACCAGCAAAGGTGGTTTTAGAAAGAATATGTAGACAGAAAACCCCAGGCAATTACTCTCTGCAGCACATTGACAGGAGCAAATCAGTCTTAAAACCCATCATTCTTATATTGTGTACAATATACAGGAAAAAGAACAAAGAAAGAGAAGCCAGAGTATCCGTATAGTGTTTAATAATCTTAAATTAAAAATAATAAGAACAAAACTAAAAAGGTAAAATTTCAGTTACCAACACATGATAAAACTTCTCATCAGGGCATTGAAAGAGTCACAAATATAAATGGACTATATTCCCAGTGGTCTCCACTTCTATTAGGCTTGCACTGGTTTCTACTTCTTAACAAAAGCAGCAGCATCTTTCTTCCTTCTATTTACAGTACTTTAAATATTGCATTCCACTTTGCTCAGCTCTGACACAAACAAAACCATTCTGCATCAAGTTATTGTTTTACCTGGAGATCATCATCATCAACGAACAAACAATGTACATGAGGGAGCACTGGTCAAGACAACCCCCTCGAATGCAATTCAACAATGATCACTTCAGTAATTACGGAGGAACTGGAGGACTTTACAGGACTTAAAAATTAAGCAGGTTCTACATACAATAACAGCAGTTCCTTCCATCATGGAAAGGGTGACTGAAGGGAGGAGAGGCAGAGGTGTGTTTGCACAGTGACTCAGAGGTTGCTTCCAAAAGTACGTGAAATATAGACATTGTAAGGCCTTACGCCTGGGTCTGGGCAATCCACAGTTTCAGTACAGGATGAGGGATGGTGTGATTGAGAGCAGCCCTGAGGAGGACTTGTGGGTGCTGGTTGATGAGAAGCTCTGCGTGAGCCGCCAAAGTGTGCTCACAGAAGGCAAATCGTATCCTGGGCTGCATCAATAGAAGTGTGGCCAGCAGGGCAAGGGAGGTGATTCGCCCCGTCTACTCCTCTCTCATGAGACCCCACCTGAAGTGTTCAGTTTTGGAATCCCCAAGATTAGAAGGAGATGGTACTGTTGGAACGGGTCCAGAGGAGGGCTACGAAGATGATCAGAGGGCTGGAACACCTCCCACACGAGGACAGGTTGAGAATTAAGGTTAAGCCTAGAGAAGAGAAGGCTCTAGGGAGACCTAAAAGCATCCTTCCAGCGCCTAAAGGGGGCCTAGAGGAAAGCTGGGGAGGGACCTTTTCTGAGGGCATGGAGTGACAGGAAAAGAGGGAATGGCTTTAAAATGGAAGGGAAAAGATTTAGATTAGACATTAGGAAGAAATTCTTCATGATGATGGTGGTAAGACACTGGAACAGGTTGCCCAGAGAAGTCATGGATGCTCCCTCCCTGGCAGTGTTCAAGGCCAGGTTGAGCCACCTGGTCTGGAGAGAGGCGTCCCTGCTCATGGCAGGGGGATTGGAATTGGATGGGCTTTAAGGTCCCTCCCAACCCAAACCATTCTATATGGGGAAATTAATTTATTTAAGTGCTTCAGATATAAAAAAAAAAAAACATCTTTTTCAACACTGGTCAAGAATGCCAAGTGCTGTGCACTGTTCTTACAAGAAAAGAAGTTTACAAAGTAAAACATTCATTAAGAACATCCACGTAACTTGATGCAGCAGCAGGGAGCTTTCAGTGCTACCAGGGAGAGCCTGTGCCTACACTTTCAATACAGCACCATAAATACACCCACGGGGAAAACACACAGTCTTCCCAGCTAAATCCAGCTGCTAGGTCAGAAAGATCCTCAGCATTTACAGTAACTCCATGAAATGCACCTAGTTTTTACTTTTCACTGCCCATTTCAAGAGAGAATTCCAGCCGTGATAGGGTGTAAAGAGTATCAAGTATTGCAATATCATGACCCATTTTTTAGGCAACCCATGCACTGCCTGGAAAGAGCTCCAGTAGAATTTTGGTATCAGAAATGGTGGCCAGCAGGAGCAGGGAAGTGATTGTGACCCTGTTTTCGGCACTAGTGAGGCTACACCTCAAACTCTGTGTTCAATTGTGGGCCCTTCACTACAAGAAAGACTCTGAGGTGCTGGAGCATGTCCAGAGGACGGCAATGAGGCTGGTGAAGGGTCTGGAGAACAAATCTTAGGAGGAGTGGCTGAGGGAATGGAGATTGTTTAGCCTGGAGAGGAGAAGGCTGAGGAAAGACCTTATTGCCCTCTACAACTCCCTGAAAGGAGGTTGCAGTGAGGTGGATGTTGGTCTCTTCTCCCAAGTAACAAGTGATAGGATGAGAAGAAATGGCCTCAAGTTGTGCCAGGGGAGGTTTACATTGGATATTAGGAAAAATTTCTCCACTGAAAGAGTGGCGAAGCATTGGAAGAGGCTGCCTAGGGAAGTGGTGGAATCTCCTTCCCTGGAGATGTTCAAAAATCATGTAGAAGTGGCGCTTTGGAATATGGTTTAGGGGGCACAGTGGTATTGGGTCGATGGTTGGACTGGATGATCTCAGAGCTCTTTTCGAACCTTAACAACTCCATGATTCTATGAATTACTGAGCAGCTTCGGCACTCTCAATGCAATATGCACTACACAACCTGGCCTACAACCCTGATCTCTCATCACAACACACGTCACGTTTAAAGCAGTGACCTCTCTTATCCACATTTCCATTTCTTGATCAACCATGCAGGAGCAGGACAAGGTGCAAGAAGAGATTCACTTCTGTTTTGATTTTCTACAACAACATAGGTACTAAAATAATAAATACAAGAAAATAACACTGGCAGGTGTTTGAAATATATGCAAAATGCTGGAGTAAACACAACCCAAGGTCTTAATTTTCTTCTTGTATAGGTAGACCTATCTTGAATAGCTTAACTACCCGGCTTTCCAAATGGCAATCTTCCCTTCTTCCTTTCCAGAGCCGCTGAGGACGTATCTGTCCTCAGCTGAGCACAGCGCTTTTACTGTATCAGCATGTCCAACCAACTCTTTCTCTACAGTCTTCTTCTCAGCACTGATCACATAGATCTTCCCTTTGCTTTTGCCTTGCGATTTTCCGTTGCTGCCAACCCACATCTGGAAGAAAAAGAAAACAAAACAAAACCACAATCATTTTCACCACTTCTTGTTTCAGTCTGGGACACAGCCAAGGACTTTTACATGCCACACTGATACAGTGAAGGTTCTTCTCTGGCTAAGCTGGAAGAGACCACCAGGCCTACTAAACCATGTCCCCAGGTGCCACATCCACACATTTTTTTAACACCTTCAGGAACAGAGACTCCACCACTTCCCTGGGCAACGTCTTCCAATGCTTCATCACCCTTTTGGTGGAGAAAATTTCCTATTATCCAGTCTATATCGAGTCTAAATCTCCCCTGGCACAAAGTGAGGCCATTTCCTCTCATCCTATCCCTTGTTACTGGGGAGAAGAGACCAGCATCACCTCACTAGAACATCCTTTCAGGCAGTTGTAGGGAGTGACAAGGTCTCCCTCCAGCCCAAACGACCCCAGTTCCCTCAGCCACTCCTCGTAACTCCTATGCTCCAGCCCCTTCCCCAGCTTTGTTGCCCTTCTCTGGACACACTCTAGCACCTCTGTGTCCTCTTTGTAGTGAGGGGTCCAAAGCTGGACACAGTATTCGAGGTGTGGCCTCACCAGCACCAAGTACAGGGGCATGACTTCAATGTGGAATCAATGTCTACAAACACCCAGTACAGAAGCTAACAACAGCCCACGAAAGCTCCAAACAAACACAACTTTACTAAAGAATTCCACAACAGTGAAAACAGCCCAAGTATTTCTCACCTGATTTTTAACTCTTATCATACAAGTGATCTCAGAGCAATCTTGAAGATGAATCTTCTGAGGTACACTTGAACAGTCTTTGGTGTTCCAAATATACAGGTCACTGCTCCCTGAATAAGATGCCCACACTTCATCTCTCTAAAGCACAGAAAGATACATTCAACGTGAACACTGGTGACAGGAGGTACATTGTGGTAATTAATTAATAGCTTGTTATGCCACACAGTCACGCTTCCTTTAGACACTATTGACAGTTTAAATGGAATACCTCAGGGAAAAGCTGGAAGCAGAGGAAATAGGAACACACATCCTTCAGGTGATGCTCAATTTTCATCTGTAGTTGAAATTCATGAGTAGATGCTACAAGTATGCAACTTCCAGTACCTTCAATGTTAAAGATAAAGAGTTAGTAACTAAAGCGTCTACTTCCTCCACCTCTATAAACAGAAAAAAAGGCAAAAAAGAATCATAGAATGGGTTGGGTTGGAAGGGACCTTAAAGATAATCCAGCTCCAACCCCTCTGCCATGGCCAGGGACACCTCCAGCCAGACCAGGCTGCTGAAGGCCCCATCCAACCTGGCCTTGAATACTTCCAGGGAGAGTGCATCCACAACTTCCCTGGGCAACCTGTGCCAGTGCCTCACTTCCAGTGTCTAGGTGGCCTTATCACAGAATCACAGAATAACCAGGTTGGAAGAGACCCACTGGATCGTCAAGTCCAACCATTCCCACCAATCCCTAAATCATGCTCCTAAGCACCTCATCTACCCTAACCTTAAACACCTCCAGGGATAGTGACTCAACCACCTCCCTTGGCAGACCGTTCCAATGCCTAACCACCCTCTCCGTGAAGAACTTTTTCCTAATCTCAAGCCTAAATCTCCCCTGGCGGAGCTTGAGGCCATTCCCTCTCGTCCTGTCCCCTGTCACTTGGGAGAAGAGGCCAGCACCCTCCTCTCCACAACCTCCCTTCAGGTAGTTGTAGAGAGTAATAAGGTCTCCCCTCAGCCTCCTCTTCTCCAGGCTGAACACCCCCAGCTCTCTCAGCTGCTCCTCATAAGATTTGTTCTCCAGCCCCTTCACCAGCTTTGTTGCTCTTCTCTGGACTCGCTCCAGAGCCACAACATCCCTCTTGTGGTGAGGGGCCCAGAACTGCACACAGTACTCGAGGTGCGGTCTCACCAGTGCCGAGTACAGAGGGAGAATAATATCCCTGGACCTGCTGGTCACACTGTTCCTGATGCAGGCCAAGATGCCATTGGCCTTCTTGGCCACCTGGGCACACTGCTGGCTCATGTTCAGTCGGTTGTCAACCAGCACCCCCAGGTCCTTCTCCTCCTGGCAGCTTTCCAGCCAGGCTTCTCCTAGTTTGTACCTCTGCTTAGGGTTGTTGTGCCCCAAGTGCAGGACCCGGCATTTGGCCTTGTTAACCCTCATGCCGTTGGTCTCAGCCCAGCAGTCCAGCCTGTTCAGGTCCCTTTGGAGCCTCCCTACCCTCCAGCAGATCGACACTTCCTCCCAGCTTGGTGTCATCTGCAAACTTGCTAAGGGAGCACTCAATGCCTTCATCCAGGTTATTGATAAAGACATTAAACAGGACTGGACCCAGGACTGAGCCCTCAGGAACCCCACTTGTCACTGGCCTCCAGCTGGATTTAACTCCATTTACCACCACCCTCTGGGCCCGGTCATTCAACCAGTTTTTCACCCAGGAGAGTGTGCACCCGTCCAGGCCAGAGGCCAACAGTTTCCAGAGCAGAATGCTATGAGAATCTGTATCAAAGGCTTTACTGAAGTCCAGGAAGACCACATCCACAGCCTTTCCCTCGTCCAAGAGTTTAGTCACTTGGTCATAGAAGGTGATCAGATTAGTCTGGCAAGACCTGCCTTTCATGAACCCGTGTTGACTGGGCCTGATCACCCGGTTCTCTTGCAAGTGCTTCATGATCGCACTCAAGATCACCCGCTCCATGACTTTCCCCGGTACCGAGGTCAGGCTGACAGGCCTGTAGTTCCCCGGATCCTCCCTGCGCCCCTTCTTATAGATGGGCACAACATCAGCCTCCAGTCCAGCAGAACCTCCCCAGTCATCCAGGACTGTTGGAAGATGATGGAAAGGGGTTTGGCCAGCACATCCACCAGTTCCCTCAAAACTCTTGGGTGGACTCCATCCGGCCCCATAGACTTGTGGGCATCTAGCTGGGCAAGCAAGTCTCTAACCACCTCCTCTTGGACCTTGGGAATCTCATACTTCTCTTCCAACCCCTGGGGTTGTGCACAGAGGGAACAATTTTCCTTACTGTTAAAGACTGAGGCAAAGTAGGCATTGAGCACTTCAGCCTTGTCTTCGTCCCCTGTTACTCTTGTTCCCTCTGCATCTACTAGGGACTGGAGATTCTCCCTAGCCCTCCGTTTGCTGTTGATGTATTTGTAGAAAGACTTTTTGTTGTCTTTCACAGTCTTGGCCAGTCGCATTTCTAGTTGGGCCTTAGCCCTCCTGATTTTTTCCCTGCACGTTCTCACTTCCTCCCTATAGTCCACCCAGGATGCCTGCCCCTTCCTCCAGAGGTCGTAGACCCTCCTCTTCCTATTGATGTCTCTTAGGACCTCCCTACTCAACCATGCTGGTTTCTTACCCCGCCGGCTACTTTTCTGGAACTTGGGGACGGCTTTGTCCTGAGCTGCTAGGAGTTCCTTCTTGAAGAGCGCCCAGCCCTCATGGACACCCTTTGCCTTCAAGGAGCGCCTCCCACGGGACTTTTCCGACCAGCCTTCTGAACAGCCGAAAGTCTGCTCTCTGAAAGTTGAGGGCAACTGTTCTGCTAACCTCCTTCTTCATTTTACCTCGCACTGAGAACTCTATCATCTCATGATCGCTTTGCCCCAAGCGTCCTCCAACCTTCACATCCCCCACCAGTCCTTCTCTGTTCACCAACAGCAGGTCCAGGAGGGCACCGTCCCTTGTCGGTTCGCTCACCAGCTGTGTGAGGAAGTTGTCTTCCAGACACTCCAGGAACCTCCGGGACTGCTTCCTTTCTGCTGTATTATACTCCCAGCCTATATCTGGGAAATTGAAGTCTCCCACAAGGACTAGAGGTAGTGATTTTATCTACAAAGGTTGCTTAAAGAGATGAAGTGGAGAGTGGAAGAAGAACATCATGTACACATAAACATGAAATTGAGATTAAGGTACTGTTCTGTCTAATAAAACAGTCTATTATGTGAAGGTGTGATTTTCTTCTTTTAATTATTTGAGCAATGAACTTACAGCACCAGAGCTGATCATTATGAAGTTTGATAGAAGTGAGATTTTGGCAGGGCAGCTGAAAGACGCGGTTAACTTTCAGAGTGCTGATGTTCCAAGTAATCACTGTGCCATCTAAACTGCTCGAGTATGCTTCACTGTTAGTATAGATTAAAAAAAAAAACAACAATAACATAGTGTATATTCATGTTCAGAACAGAGTGTATACACACAAGAGACTTACTTGCAAAATAATCACTTCACAGTAACCCAAATTAACATTCTTCATTTCAGAGACCAGATGAATAACACACAGTAATGAGTTCCAACAGAAAACAGACTGAAATCCAGAAGGCTTCAATGTCAGATACCATCATTATTTTAAGAGCAAATAATTAGACTGGTTCAACTCTTTTAAACAGGGTGACCAGTCTTAGGCAGGAGCACCCTGTGCCCACTATGATGCCTAAGGAAGCATCTAAACTTCTTTCCTCCCCTGACTATATTCTACGTAGTTGGTTCTAGACAGCTGAAAAGTGCATTTAAGCAACCAACAGCTCTGGGTTGCAGCCAGTAATCCAGCTTTCCAGCTGCTTATGTCTCCCCTTGGAACCAACATATTCTAGTACAGGTATGTTTTTCGTCTTAAGATTATACTTCACAAACTCTGTATCACTGGAAACAGCACAGGCTAATTCAGAGCTCTACGTGAACCCGAGCACACACAACATCATGCATGAGGAGTTAAGTTCAAAAAAGACTTTCCCTATAATTCATCTGAACATGGTTGCCTCTTGGGTTTTCTCTCCTTTTCTCTCACATTAGGACAAAATAGTTCAAAATTGGGGTTTTTTTGCTACTGCACCTGGGAAAATCTTCCTGAAACCCAGTTACAGCTGCTGCACCACTTTCAGAAGCTGCTACACTGATGTCTGGTCTGGCCTGGAAGTTGCTGCTCCCACGGGAAGACAGCAGGTTAAGGCCTCCATCCAACACTTTTAAAAATATTACAGGAAGGTCAGAAGTGTTTTGTCTGAACTAAACAATAAATGTATTATTTCTTTTACAAATAGGCAAGAAAAATCCAGATGTATGCACTGAACATCTATGTAATGATGTGCTTAATGCAAAAAAGAAGTGAAGGGAGGTTCAGGCTGGACATCAGAAAAAAAATTTTCACAGAAAGGGTCATTGGGCACTGGAACAGGCTGCCCAGGAGGTGGTTGAGTCACCATCCCTGGAGGTATTTAAAAGACGGGTGAATGAGGTGCTGAGGGGCATGGTTTAGTGGTTGATAGGAATGGTTGGACTCAATGATCCAGTGGGTCTTTTGCAACCTAGTGATTGTGTGATTCTGTGTGGTCTTTAAACTGCATCTTTACTTATTCATCATTGGACACTGCCAATTCCTGGCTGCTCTCATCCTCGTCCAAAAAAAGCATTCCTTTATCCTCTTTGTTCCAAAGTACATAATGCTCTTTCTTCAAAAAGGAAATTCTTAGTTTATCATACACACTAAGGGAGCTACAAAAATGGGCTAAATGAAGGCCTTCATTAGCAGGGTAAGCCCCCCAGTTTAAACAACAAATTGCTTCAAACATCCTGGAAAATCAGTTTCCTATATGGGCTCCTTTTCCTTGAGTATAAGTGAACTTCTTTTCCTTTGTTTCAGTAAATAATTAAATCACAATATTGTATCATTTGGATTTTTAAGTCCTCTGCTCACTGTGGCCCAAATTCCATAGGATGGTGAATAATGTTCTACCTACATGTAACAGCTTTCTATTTAATCACAGGAACATCCTCCACATGCCCATGAATCTCCTAGTGGTACAGATGTCCTTCATATTTGCTTGCATATGTATTTTTAAGAAGAAAACATCACAATTAAATATACCTGGGCATTCCATTCTTCTTCTCCACAATGATGTCTGTAACATCAGAACGATGATCATTCAGTTGCTTATTACAAGACATACTGTGGGTGTTGATTATATAAATAATGGAGTCTTGAGAACCAATCCACACTTGACTCTGTTCTACCATGATCATACACGTCTGGGGAGAAAAAGCAGGATTAAATAAATCTAGAAGAAAAGTCATGGCAATAAAACATGGAAAAAGCCATTTTGAGATGCTGCAGTTTTCTGGTGATTAAAGCAACACATCAAGGCTCTGCACTACAGTATTATATGCTTTGCTCTATAAATAAGGAGAAAGGACAGAGCTCTTTGCTGAGCTTATCCTTCAGTAAATAGGATTAATAATGTATCTTGGTAAGTGACTCAAAGCCGTGTTTCCTGGCCCCAGAAAAAAGTACAAGTTACAATGGGAATCCACAGAAGTTTGTCTATTTCTCACTTCTGGACTGGAAGATTTAACAAGACCAAGTGCAGAGTCCTGCAGCTGAGACACAACCACCCCTCGCAGCACTATAGCCTTGGGGAAGAGTGGGTGGAGAGCTAGATGACAGAGAAAGACCTGGGGGTGTTGGTTGACAGCAGCTGAACATGAGCCAGCAGTGTGCCCAGGTGGCCAAGAAGGCCAATGGCATCTTGGCTTGTATCAGAAACAGCGTGGCCAGTAGGACCAGGAAGGTGATTCTCCCCCTGTACTCAGCACCTCGAATCCTGTGTTCAGTTTTGGGCCCCACACTGAAAGAAAAACATTAAGGTCTTGGAACATGTCCAGAAATGGACAGTGAAGCTGATGAAGGGGCTGTAGAACAAGTATTATGAGGAGCAGCTGAGGGAACTGAAGATGTTCAGCCTGAAGAAGAGGAGGGTGAGGGGAGAGCTTATCTCTCTCTATAACTACCTGAAAGGAGGTTGCAGAGAGGTGGGTGTTGGTCTCTTCTCCCAAGTGACAAGTGACAGGATGAGAGGAAATGGCCTTAAGCTGAGTTAGGGGAAGTTTAGATTGGACATTAGGAAAAAGTCTTCACAGAAAGGGTTATCAAGCACTCGAAGAGGCTATGCAGGGAGGTGGTTGAATTACCATCCATGGAGATGTTTAAAAGATGAGTAGATGAGGTGCTGGGGCCATGATTTAGCAGTAGACAAGTATGGTTGGAGTTGATGATCTCAAAGGTCTTTTCCAACCTAATGATTCCATGACTCTAACCATCTGATATAAACTCGCTTCCTCTTCAGTTAGAAGGAGTATCTAAGAAAATATTGTCTTTTCCTCTACAGTCTATTCTTTTCATAGAATCATAGCATGGTTTGGGCTGGAAGGGACCTTAAAGATCATCCAGCTCCAACCACCCTGCCATAGACAGAGACACGTCCCACTAGATCAGGCTGCTCAAAGCCTCATCCAGCCTGGCCTTGAACAGCTCCAGGGAAGGGGCAGACAGAATATGGATGGAGGTGTTGAAGGCCAGGCTGGATGGGGCCTTGAGCACTCTGGTCTAGTGAGAGGTGTCCCCCTGCCCTTGGCAGAGGGGGTTAGAACTGGATGATCTTGGAGGTCCCTTCCGAGCCAAACCATTCTATGAGTCTGTGAGTCTATGAGTCATCTTCTTTTAGAGTGCCCTTTCTCTTTCAGTATCATCCACCTGGTTTCCTTACACCTTTCCCCAATTTCTAGTTTTTCTGCACAGCTGACTTTTCAACTATTCTTAAGGCTTCCCTTCTAGTCTTCTCTTTATATTGATTCTCTTATTCCTTCTCAATTATTTCAAACCTGCCTTCCTGCCCCAAGGACCCAGTCCATTTGTCTAGCAAGCCCTCCCAATATCCAATCCATCACTTCTCACCAGCTGACACATTTCATTAGGCATTCATTTTCTCTCCTTTCCTGTTTTCTCAAAAATCTTCATTTCTCCAAGTTAACTGAAGCTCAAACAACTCAACTTCCTACAACTTTTAAGGAACAACAACGATTCATGGTTATAGAATCATAGAATTGTATGTTTGGAAAAGACCTTTAAGATCACCAAGTCCAACCGTAACAGTCCCCTATGTCCTGAGCACCTCATCTACCCATCTTGTAAATACCTCCAGGGATGGTGACTCAACCACCTCCCTGGGCAGCCTCTCCCAGTGCCTGAGAACCCTTCTAGTGAAGAAATTTTTCCTGATGTCTAATCTGAACCTCCCCTGTTGCCACTTGACGCCAATTCTCTCTCACGCTATGACCCGTTTCTCGGGAGAAGAGACCAACAGCCACCTCGCTACAACCTTTCTGGCAGTTGTAGACAGTGATAAGGTCTCCCCTCAGCTTCAGGCTCAATAACCTCAGTTCCCTCAGCTGCTCCTCATAAGACTTGTTCTCCAGCCTCTTCACCAGCTTTGTTGCCCTTCTCTGGACAAGCTCCAGTGCCAAAATGTTCTTCTTGTAGTAAGGGGCCCAAAACAACAGGATTTGAAGTGAGGCCTCACCATGTCATGCAGCTATAGCAACAGAAACACCAAGCTAAAGCAGCAGTTGGGATGTTTTTGTGTGTCAGTCTTACCAGTTTAGAGCGCCCCATTTTGAAACAGTGTTGTTGAATAGACCAGGAAGATGCATCAAAGACCACTACTTTCCCCTCATTTAACGCACACCATAGTTTTGGATGAGCGTTGCCAGGTCTTTCTGAAGGGTCAAGATGCCCTAGAAATGAAGCAGAGAAGATAAGAGGTAAAAGAAAATAAACCACTTCCGGAGACGCATGGGAAAATCGTTATTATAGGCAGAACAGCTTTCCGATTAAACCCATTAGAGTTCTGGAACTTACATCACCAGTTAATTAAAGACACCATTTTCACAATGAATTTGTGCTCCATTTCATCTATTTGATGACCGGACCTGATGATTTAATCTTACAAATCGAAGTCATTCAGAGCAGAGATGATTTTTGTCATTGATGGCTAAATACTTCACTAAGTGGGATTGCAAGGCGGCTTTTAAGCCCTTTGAAATAGAGCTAACAAATCCACTCATTCTGTCTGTGCCATCAGAACTCCACCCAGAAGCCCCACATTACTAAGAAAGAAAAGCACCACTGAACCCCCATCACCCACCCACCCACACAGAGTAGCTCCTGACCACTTTAATTTGGGAATTCCACTAACTTTCCCTTTTTGTCTCAAATTCCACTATGAATTACAAATGAATATAAGGCCAAGTGCAAGGTTCAACACCTGGGTCAGGGCAACCTGTGGCTTCAGTACAGGATGTGGGATGATGTCATTGAGAGCAGCCCTGCAGAGAAGTACTTGGAGATGCTCATTGATTAGATGCTCGACATGAGCCAGCAGTGTATGCTCACAGCCCAGAAGGCCAGCTGTACCCTAGGGTGCATCAAAAAGTTGAAAGAGGGAATTCTGCCCCTCTACTCTGCTCTCATGAGACACCCCACCTGGAGAACTGTGTCCAGTTGTGGAATCCTCAACATAAGAAGGAGATGGAACTGTTGGAGTGGGTCCAGAAGAGGCCACGAAGATGATTAGAGGGCTGGAGCACCTCTGCTATGAGGACACATATGAAAGAGTTGGAGTTGCTCAGCCTGGAGAAGAGAAGGCTCCAAGGAGACCTTCTAGAGGCCTTCCAGTACCGGAAGGGGCTATAGGAAAGACAAGAAGGGACTTTTCACAAGGCCATGTAGTGACAGGACAACAGGGAATGGCTTTAAATTGGAAGGTGGAAGATTTAGATTAAACATTAGGAAGAAATTCTTCACAATAAGAGCGGTGAGGCACTGGAACAGGTTGCTCAGTGAAGTTGTGGATGCCCCCTCCCTGGAGGTGTTCAAGGCTAGGTTGGATGGGGTTTTTAGCAACCTGATCGAGGTTGGATCAGGGGTGGAACTGGATGATCTTTAAGGTCCCTTCCAACCCAAACCATTCTATGATTCTGTGATTCAAGGAAATTGATACTCCTTTCTTCAGGGGTGGACTTCTACGTGGTGAGTAGTACACGAGTTCACATATTACACAATGAAAAGTGTTGGGAATATAATGCAATGGATACTGATCAGTGGATGAGCATCATTCATCCCCCATTTTCAATAAATGGGGCAGAAGTCGTAATGAGAAATGGGCACATTAACACATAATTGGAGTTTATTATAAGGCACATACACGCAGGAAAAGAAATTAAGACTATGAAAGCTATGCCTTGGAGTACCTTAATATGCAATAACAGTGTTCTTTTTTAATGATTTTCTGGCTTAGTATTCAACACACAACCAAAGCATGTCAGAATGTGAGCAAAATCAAGCAATTGTAATGCCCAGTGTTAAGAGATAAAATGCTTTATAGGAGAATTAAAGCTGGGCTAACACAAAGCAAGCAATACATCACCGTACCTGGTGTATAAAGCAAGACATCTATTGCCTGTGGAAATGTCTCACCAGCTGAGGGGTTGATCTTGTGCTTTAATGTCTCTGAAGTTGTTTTGGGGACCATCATGGGCACTAAAAAAGATTTTTAAAAGGTCATGAAGTACACATTTATGCCTGAAAATGATTTCTAATTCTTAGGAAACTATAATTCTGCTCCATTTATTCACAGTTCTCACTTCTCTTTCCCTCTGGCCTTAGCTGAACAGGCCAGCCCAAAAACAATTTGTATGCATTCTGGTAGCAGGAGTGCACACACAACGTGCAAGCAGCCAAAACCATCAAAACAGAAGAACAGCAGCCAACACAGAGACAGACAAACCAAAATTCTGATGCACAGAAGTAAAAAATACCCCCCCATAAGCCTTCTATTAATACTATTTATCAAACTACATCTGTGGAAGTGCAAACCAGACTAGCATCTTTTTCTGTTTCTACAGCTTATCAGTTTGAAAACCAGAATGCAAACGGAAAAAGCAGAGACAGATGATGCAACAAGAGCAGGCTTTGTAGCACTGCTATGTCACTGACCTTCATTTTTCATCCTGTCAAAATAAGACAGCTTAGAGGCTGCATAGATGATTTTGGAGGACTGCAGGGCACCAACCACAGCATCCATCAGGAGAACGTTTGTCAGTGCTTGCTGAATATACTGAGGATCCTAAAAACAAAAGTCTTACTGTAGTTTCTCTATCTGTGGCCAGTTTTGGGTTTTTTTTTTGCTAGTGTGGCAAAACTCTCTCTTTGCATACTTTGAAGAAACATGGGGAAAATTTTCATAGACTCATAGAATGGTTTGGGTTGGAAGGCACCTTAAAGATCATCCAGTTCCAACTCCCCTGCCATGGGCAGGGACACCTCCCACTAGACCAGGCTGCCCGAGGCCCCATCCAACCTGGCCCTGAACACCTCCACTGATGAGGCACCCACAACTTCCCTGGGCAACCAGAGCCAGTGCCTCATCATCCTCGTCATGAAGAATTTCTCCCTAATGTCTAATCTAAATCTTCCCTCTTCCAATTTAAAGCCATTTCCCCTCATCGTATCACTACATGCGCTTGGAAAAAGTCCCTCCCCAGCTTTCTTGGGGCCATCTTCAGGTACTGGAAGGCCTCTGTAAGGTCTCCCCGCAGTCTTCTCTTCCTCACGCTGAACAACCCCAACTCTCTCAGCCTATGGTTGTACAGTCCGCTGATTATCTTCACCGCTTCCTCTGGACTCATTCCAACAGTTCCATACCCTTCTTATATATTTTCTGCCAGTTAGGACCACTATTCTCATAAGTGGTAAACTTCAGAAACTATTTTAAGGAATTGGTGACTAAATTAATAGCTCCCTGCCATTGGATGAGAAAAAATATCTTAGACTTTTATATGTGATTTCTCTTCTTTTGTATTGCTATTTCTAAATATAATAAATACATAAAAATAAAAGCTTGTTACTTAGCTACTGTTTGCTGAAACCTAGAAATTCTATGGTTAATGCATGAATTATTTAGAACAGAGACAGAATCACAGAATAATCAGGTTGGAAGAGACCCACTGGATCGTCAAGTCCAACCATTCCCACCAATCCCTTAAATCATGCTCCTAAGTACCTCATCCACCCTAGAAATCTCATGCTTCATATTTATTTGGTTAAAAAAAAAACTTCCGTATTTATACCTTGTGGTCATCTGCCATTTTCTTTCCAGCCCACATTTCCTTCACTATGAGGTACCAGAGATCACACTCGTTTTTAAGATTGGCTTCAAAGACTTCTTTTTTAGACAATGTTTTAATCCTCAGAGTAGGTATTCTCAAAAGAAGGAAAGCTACAGTCGTGCTCTTCACATCCTAGAAATGTAAGAAAATAAAGAAAGCAAGGAAGACATATCATGCAATCGCAAATCAGCTGCAGTAATCACCCTACAAGGCAACTTTCTCTAATTACCACAGAATCATTTGGTTGGAAAAAACTTTTGAGATCATTGAGTCCAATCATACCTGTCCACTACTAAACTATATTCCTGAGCAACTCAATCACCCATCTTTTAAACAACTCCAGAGATGTTGCCTCAAACACCTCCCTAGGCAGCCTCTTCCAGTGCCTGAGAAACATTTCACACACACAGAATCACACACACCCCAAATCAACAGGTTGGAAAAGACCCACAGGATCATCGAGTCCCTGCTACACAGTGGGTACAAGCTGGCTCACTGACACCACATTCCGACAAACATGCTTAATGCTCATGCTATTAAACTTCTCTAGCTCTATAACTCATATGCTGTGATTTACACTTTTCTGTACATCTAAAGCCATGAACTCTAGGTTTTTATTCCATGTCATCCTAGCACCCCAAAATCTCATCCTACCTGGCTTTGATACCACCAGGGAGGGAGAATCCAGAACTTCCTTGGTCAATCTGTGCCAGTGCCTCACCACCCTCGCAGGAAAAAATTTCTTCCTAATATCTAATCTAAATCTCCCATCTTTCAGCTTAAAACCAGTCCTTCTCATCCTACTCCTGCACTCTCTGACAAAGAGCCCCTCCTCAGCTTTCCTGCAGATCCCCTTCAGGTACTGGAAAAGCTGCTATAATGTCTCCCTGGTACCTTCTCTTCTCCAGGCTGAATAACCCCAGTATCCTCAGCCTGTCCTCATAGCAGAGGCGCTCCAGCCTTTGGATCACCTCTGTGGCCTCCTCTGGACTCACTCTAAGATATCCACGTCCTTTCTCTGCTCAGAACTCCAGAGCCAGACGTTAGGCTCTAGGTGAGGTCTCATGACAGCAGAGCAGAAGGACAGAATCACATCCCTCGTCCTGCTGGTCACACTGCTTTTGATGCAGACCAGGATCCAGCTGGCTTCCTGGGCTGCAAGTACACATTGCCAGTTTATGTTGGTCTTCTCATCACCCAACAACCCCAAAGTCCTTCTCTCCAGGGCTGTTCTCAATCCATTCTCCATCCAGCCTGCATTTGTGCTTGGGACTGAACAAGAACAAGACGTTGATTGATGCTCACCTCTATGTCCCTGAAAGTAGCAATCTGGACATAGCCAGGACGTCCTCCTTCAGTCAAAAGGAACAAGCGTTTTTGGGTCAGAGCTATTTTTCCTACACCATAATTAGTTTTAACTGAGCAAGATAACTTGTAGACACATTCATTTTTATCGAGATGCTCTATTACTGTTGGTGGCAGATCTACCTCTTGAGCTTCTGCTTCAGTTTCTTTCCAGTAGTTGTAGAAATCTCTAAATGTTTCAGGATCGATTTGTTTCTGATGACCTAAATAAATATTTAAAACTTGTTTACTCTGAGAAACAATTATACAGATTTGCACAGAAACATCACTTTAAAGATATTAACTTTCAAAATATGCCTCTATGAGCATAATGGGTGAACAAGGTGCAAAAACTACAAAAATAGACCTGGCAAATAGTTAAGAGACAAAATTTCTCTCTTGACATAGAAAGATTCCTCTGCAGTTAGCCTAGGCCATAAGTCCCATGCATCTGGCCTCCTCCATTCCACCCTGTTGTAGAGAGGAAGGAAGCAAACACTGTGCCCATCTTGCTTATTTAAATCCATGCTAAAAATCCAGTCAGCCAATGGAAAAAGATCTGTACTTCCCTAATGAACTGAATACTTCTCATGATGACTTTCCAGTTCTTTATTGTTTTGAATGCTACTAGATCACATACTAGCTAATCTGGGATAAAAGCAGAAGTTGTAACAGTTAAAGAGTGCAGCTACAGGTGTTTCAGGTAATTAATTACTCTAAGAATAATCTTGTTTAAATAATTACTGTTTGGAAAGCAGCGTCTCAAAAATCCACAAATTCTTGTGAGATGTTCACTGCTTCTAGCTTCAGAAAGTCTTGCTATACAATCATAGAATAGGTTGAGCTGGAAGTGACCTTGAAGACCATCCAGTTCCAATGCCACCACCACAGGCAGGAACACCTGCCACTGGATCGGGTTGCTCAAAGCCTCATCCAACTTGACCGTGAACATCTCCAGGGATGGGATATCTACCACCTCTCTGTGCAACCTGTGCCAGTGCCTCATCAACCTCAGCATGAAAAATTTCTTCCTCATGTCTAATCTAAATATTCCCTTCTCCAATTCAAAACCATTCCCTCTTGTCCTATCACTACCTGCTCTTGGAAAAAGTCCCTCCTCAGCTTTCCTGTAGGCCCCCTTCAGGTATTGTAAGGCTGCTATAAGGTCTCCCAGGAGCCTTCTCTTCTCCAGGCTGAACAATCCCAACTTGCTCAGCCTGTCTTCATAAGGGAAGTGCTCCAGTGCTCTGATTCTATTCATAGCCTCCTCTGGATCTGTTCCCTACCCTTCTTACGTTGGGGATATACCTTGCTATAGTCTTGCTATTTTGACCAATGTTTAATCCTTTGTGGCCACACAATGTAGCAGTTACCAGGGTAACAAGTCACAGAAAGAGACGTAAGGAATATTTTATAAAAGCACTCTCAAACTATGTTTTTAAAATCAATCACAAGATTCAGATCTTCGGGCAAGAAATTCTGCGAAACATAAACAGAGCACCTCCTTTTGCTATGCTGCCCATACAAGAGGAATTTAACTGTAGCTACTTGAATTTGTTAGATTATTTTAACCAGACTGGCACCTTGCCATATTACCCAGTGGTTTTATAACACAGAGGTATTTTCCATTACCAGCTAGGGCAGTCTTGTATTCACTTAACTCATTATCTAAGCCGAAGCAGAACTGCACACCATCAGATCACAAAACTACCTCATCTACACAACCCGGAAAAATAAGTGAAGTGCCCAAGCGCAAGTAGATTCCTTCTCTTTATTCTGGATGCAAGTATAGACATTCTTGTATGCATTAAATCTGTTCCTCATAATAATCCTCATCTTGGAACTGTTGGAATGCATCCAGAGGAGGCCATGAAGATGATCAGAGGGCAGGATGAAGCACCTTCCATATGAGGTCAGGCTGAGATAGTTCAGGTTGCTCAGCCTGGAGAAGAGAAGGCTCCTGGGAGACCTTATAGCAGCCTTACAATACCTGAAGGGGGCCCTACAGGAAAGCTGGGGAGGGACTTTTTCCAAGGGCATGTAGTGACAGGACAAGAGGGAATGGCTTTGAAATTAGAGAGGGGAAGATTTAGATTAGACATGAGGAAGAAATTTTTCATGCTGAGGGCGGCAAGGCACTGGCCCAGGTTGTCCAGGGAAGTTGTGGATGTCCCACCCCGGAGGTGTTCAAGGCCAGGTTGGATGGGATTTTGAGTAACCTGATCCAATGGCAAGTGTCCCTGCCCATGGCTGGGCAGCTGGAACTGGATAATCTTTAAGGTCCCCTCCAACCCAAACCATTCTATGAAAAAAAATTGTCCATAAAGTGACATAAAGTGTGAGTTCATGTCCCTAAAATCCATTAATTGTGAGCTATTAGAGGTCAAAAAAGTGTTGAATAATAATGAAAATAACAGGAGACAATTTGCTATGATTCACAGAAAAAAACAGTTTGAAACTGTCACTGCACCAGGGGTCACTAAAAATGTATCTTCTACTCACCTACTGTCAGGGCATCAAATAACCGATGTATAGTGTCTGTATCTCTGACAATCCCAGACTCCTGGATCCGCTTCACAAAGTCATCCAGTTGCATGTGTGTTTTTGGCAATTCGAAATTTTTGACATGGTCATCGATTTTAATAACTTCTCTTTGTTTTTCCATCACTCGACTTATCAGCTTCTTGAGCTCAGGTTTGCGGTCTGCTTGAGAACGCTCAGAAGGAGGCAGGATTTCCACAATTATTCTTACGAGCTCAGTAGGGAAAATTCTTAAGTCTGTTTTATCCAGGTTCTGAAAGTCATCAAGTGCATTTAGAAGCTTCCCTTGCATCAAGCTAATAAGTCCCCGGAGGTAGAAGTACCTTGCCAGCAACGCAGAGTTATCAGGAGACAAGGTGTTTATAGCTTTGCTGAGGTGGTTGAAGAAGTCTGTATAGTAGGAGTGGACACACTGGAACATCAGAGGAAAGTGAATTTCTGGGATTTTGAACATGCTGACAGGTTTGGAGTGCATTTTCACAGCTGAAAACAAACACGGACATTGATTAGTGTAAGCAGTAAGTAAAAGTGGAGGCATCTTCATAACCAGCCATGCTCCCATGTGTGAGAGTATCTTAATGAACAGTCATGCCCCTGTACTCAGCACTGGTGAGGCCAAACCTTAAATACTGCATTCAGTTTGGGGCCTCTCACTACAAGAAAGACACTGACGTCCTGGAACGTGTCCAGAGAAAGGCAATGAAGCTGGTGAAGGGGCTGGAGAACAAGTCTTATGAGAGGCAGCTGAGGGAACTGGGGTAGTTTAGGCTGGAGAAAAGGAGGCTGAGGGGCAAACTTATCACTGCCTCCAGCTCCCTGAAAGGAGGTTGTAGTGAGGGGGCTGTTGGCCTCTTCTCCCAAGTGACAAGCAATAGGACAAGAGGGAATGGCCTCAAGTTGCACCAGGGGAGGTTCAGGTTAGACATCAGGAAATATTTCTTCACCAAAAGGGTTATAAGGCACTGGAAGAGACTGTTCAAGGAGGTGACTGAGTCACCATTCCTGGAGGTGTTTAAAATACAAGTAATTGAGGTGTGCAGGAATATAGTTTAGTAGTGGACAGGTACGGTTGGACCTGATGATCTCAAAAGTCTTTTCCAACCAAGTGATATGGTACTACAAACAATAAAAAGAATTCTCTTCACAGCAACAAGCAATGGCATCACATGAAATTCAAGATTATAGTTGCAATACAGAAACAAATGTACTTCTATGATGTCCATCATCCTTATTATCAGAATATCCCCTAGTCTGACAATGGTAATTCTTGGAGTGGAAATACAGCAATGCTCAGTTTCTAGAGGACTTGCTTTGTTCAGCAGCCGTATGAAGTGAGACGCTGGAGATAAGCTCTGCTGAAAGGGGCCTGAGAATTCTTGTCATGGTAAGTTGAACATAAGCCAGCAGTGCAGCCTGGCAGGCTGGAGAGCCAAAGCATGTCCTGGGTTACATCCAGCATGGCATTGCTCACCAGTCAAGGGAGGTGATTGTCCCTCTCTGCTCCGCACTGGTGTGGCCCCATCTCAAGTACTGAGTGCAGTTTTGGGCACCACAGCATAAAAAAGATATCAAGCTGCTGGAGAGTGTCCAAAGGAGGCCACAAATCTGGTGAAGAGTTTAGAGGAAAGGTGTATGAGGAGCGGCTGAAGTCCCTTGGTCTGTTCAGCCTGGAGAGGAGGAGACTGAGGGGAGACCTCATTGCAGTCTCCAGCTTCCTCACAAGGGGAGGGGAAGGAGCAGGCACTGACCTCTTCTCTCAGGTGACCAATGATAGGACTCAAGGGAATGGCAGGAAGATGTGCCAGGGGAGGTTTAAGTTAGATATTAAGAAAAGGTTCTTCACCCAGAGGGTGGTGGAGCACTGGAAGAGCTCCCCAGGGAAGCAGTCATGGCATCAAGCCTGACAGTATTCCAGAAGCATTTGGACAACACCCTCAGACACGTGGTGTGAATGTTGGGGTTGTCCTGTGCAGGGACAGGAGTTGGACTTGACGATCCTTGTGGGTCCTGTCAAACCTGGGACATTCTATGGCCTTACCTGCTGTAGAATCTAACAAGGTTACTGACTCAGGAAGCAGTTCCACAATATCAATCTTACTGTGGGCATTCAGTCTTTTATGCCACCCCAAAACTTACAACAGACTACAGAGTGATATAAGCTGCAAGGAGCAGCACAGACAGGCCTCAGCTCAAAACGGCCCAGCTCACCTTTTCTTTCCAGTATCTGATACTGTTTCTAAGAAAATTTTTCAACGTCACCCATAAAGACAACAAAACTGTCGAATGGAATCTGTTCAACACCTTCTTCTCTTACCGATGCCTGTTTCTATTCTTCGAAGTGAGGAATTTCTATTAGGGCCCTCTGGCAGCTTGATATCTTGCAGATTAGGCATACTGATTACCATACGCCTACTGATCATGTGCTGTGGACTGAATCGTTTAGAAGCCATTTTTTCCATCGTTAGCCTTCTTGGGGTATGAAACATCAAGTTTAATCTGAGGAAAATAACAAAATTAGATAATTCGTTTTAAAATCCAGTACACAGACATAGAAAATGACTAATAAATATGTATTTTTATGGTATTATAGTATTAAGTTAATTATAGTGTCAGTATAGTTAACTATAGTATTAATTATAGTATCCATTTACTATTTCAAAAGCCATGGTTGGACATGTTCACATCACCCTTTTAGAGAAAGCTTAATAAAATGGCCTCCCAATTAGTCATATTGTATTCACAGACAACCTGATCTCTTACAGATAGAGTCAAAGGACTTTTATTACTGATAACAAGAGAAGATTCAAAACCAGAATAAGGAAGGAGAAAACTACCTGTCCTCTTCAGATTGAGTACTCAACTCAAGTCGAGCAAAAGCATCCATTTTTCTGTTTAGACGAGCTTTAAGAAAAGAGTGAAACATGTAGGTCTCTAAAACCTGCAAGACACAAACTGCTTAACTGTGGATCAAACTGAAAAGACAAATGAGTCAGCTTTTCTCCTGGTAGCCCCCCAAGACTGTTCCCTGTTAAGGTAATTACATGGTGTCATCGAGAAAAAATATCTAAAAGGTCAAATTGCTGCTTTTAGGATAGAGGACACCATAAGAAATGCCAACTGTGAACTTAAAAAAGGGAAAAGCCACCATCTACCATCATTTGAAATTTAAACGTGAGAAAAGCTAGGGTTTGAGGCAACACAACACACATATTGCATAATATATCACACATCTTACCCCATGGTAAAGGAGTGGATTTAAGGTCCTTTCCAATAAACCATTCTATGGTTCTATGACTCTATAAATTAGTTCTAGCAGAGAGCTCTCAGAAAGCAAACTCATTCAGAAAATCAAATGCAAACCTCATCAGGAGACAATATTGTTATAAATAGGAATCCTGTCTTTATGTTAATAAGTCTCCAGCCTTTACAAACTTATTAACAAAGACGACTGTGCGGGTGGGGGAATGATCTCACATATTTGTATATATTTTATTATTATTTTATTATTATGTTTATTATTATTTCACTAAAACGGTAGTTTTGATTCCCCACCACCAGTCTTTTTCCTCTTATTTCCCTTTCCCTGAGGGCTGGGGACAAAGGGAACCAGAAGCCCAACTGCTTGGTTTTAGCTACCAAAACTGGTCAGGCCAGGGCTAAACCGCGACACCTTGTTAGTCTTGGAGTTTACTACAGGACACAAAAACCCTCAAACAAATACCCTGGACAGACAACAGTGTATTTCTACGATGTTTTTAAAATGCAAATGAGAGACTCGGAAGTAATTGAGGTGCTGGGAAATTAACAGAAACATTTCGCCACAAATAGGTTACACTTGATCATCTTACTCAAGACGCCTCTTGCCAATTCATCTGCAACGCATCCAGTAAAACCGATCTACAGAATAGATTTCTGCTTTTAAGTTTTTCTCCAGTAGATGGCATATTTTGTTGGCAGTTGTATGAACAGGAGGTGACCAGCTGAAGGAACTGACAGAGCCCTTTCTAATGTTTTTTGTAGTTCATAGAATCACAGAATGGTTTCAGTTGGAAGGGACCTTTAAGATCATGCAGCTCCACCCCCGCCATGGACATGGACACCTCCTACTAGACCAGGCTGCTCAAGGCCCCATCCAACCTGGCCTGGAATGCTTCCAGGGACGGGGCATCCACCACCTCTCTGCGCAACCTGTGCCAGTGTTTCACCACCCTAATCATGAAAAATTTTATCCAAATATCTAGTTTAAACCTCCCCTCTTGTAGTTCAAAACCACTTCCCCTTGTCATACTGCTACAGACCCTGCTAAAAGGTTTTTCCTCATCTTTGTTATAAGCCCTCTTTAAGTGCTGAAAGGCTGCAATAAAGTCTCCTTGGAGTCTGCTCTCCTCCAAGGTGAACAATACCAACACCCTCAGTCTCTCTTCATAGAGGAGATGCTCCAGGCCTCTTAATATGATTCTAGACACCACCAGCAACTACTCTATATTGTGCTACCTTATTTAGGATTTAAGTGAGTCAGCTGCTCAAAACTCCTTTTAAATCTGCACATCTGAATCTTAAATGAATTCCAAATTTCAATTAATGAAATTGCCACAAAGTCACCTATAGCTTTAGAAACTGCTACAGAAAATACTTTAATTATTTGTACTCATTTGAAATCCTGGTCAGAACATTTCTGATTAATTTCTCTCCTGCTCAGCCACACTGCAGGCCTTAAAGACACCAGTGCCACTCATGTGCTCAGAGTTTGCTAACTATGACTGTGGGAAATAGGCGCATGGCCTGGAACCAGGCAGGCATCATCAACTCCATACGCTGTTGCTCAGGCTGCAGATAAAGCAGGTACTTCAATTTGTGTCATTTGAGCTCCCTTCTGTCATGATCACAGGCTTGCTGAAAACTCATGTCTAAGTATGGGCTTCGGTCCAAACAGTTTGGACACATGCCTGTGCTTAAAATACAGTTTAGATGTAGCTTTACTGACCATCTGCCATAGGTTAATCTCAGCCCCAAGGAATTACGTTTAATTTGTTCTGCAATTACTTAGTACCTTGCTCTCCAAAACACTGTCTACTACTTTATCTGTTTATAGTAAATAATACAAATTTAGTAAAGCATTCTGTGAAAGCTGGTGGTTCAACAACACCATTCATACCAAACTAAGACCATTCTATTGATTTTTGGTGTTAATTCTAAAACACAAATTAATAACAGAGAATCAGATAATATTTAAACCTGAATTTACCTTTCTGTAAAATGGCTGGTCTCCGATTGCCCTTGTTTTCAGAAACTCTTCACTGTTAAACACTCTGTGCTCATAATTCAGATGGTCTTTTACCTCCCTGGGGACAAAAATAAATAAACAGATAAATATGCTTGGAGATTTGCAAGCAAGTCGCACTTTTTCAGCAGCCGCCGCCTACTGGTACTACTAGAAATATGCAGTATCAGAAGGCGAAACAGAAACACGCTGCAGTATCAGAAGGTAAATTCAGTTTTAATGAACAAGTCTGAAAAATCATAGAAAAAGAATGCAAACTCTTATGAGAGGACAGACAGGCTACCTGCTGTCATTGCCATTTCAAATCAGCAAATTCACTTAAAAGTCAATTTCAATAAATCATGGAGGAGAATCTATATATTTAAGTCATGGATTAGGCTCCAATCTTGGAATTACATTCACATACATAGTTCCTGAAGCACATGCAACCCACCTGGAGCACTGAACAGACAAGTATACGTGTACGCACTGGCACGTTGCAAGGTGTGATATGACCTCCTGAACCATTACATTGCGTCTGTGACATGTGAAATACTATAGATCAGATAATTTTTTGCTGCATTCTCAAACGCTGCTCATAAATCCAGCAATAACTAGCAATTGTGTTAAACTAAAGAGAGAACTATTTGAAGGAAAGAGAAAGCGAGATAAAGAACTGATGCATGTCTTAGCATATGCATGGTCACAGCAGACAGCAGAGGCTTTGTAGTGTCCCTGGAAAACCAGTCATCAATAGGAACTTCTGTGGCCTAAAGATGAGCCAGTAAAAGTTGTTTTGGGAGCAGAAAGTAGGACTTTTTAAAAAAAAATGTATTCTCTGAACTGAATTCTGTGAGTAAGAAGTGGTAAGTTATCCAAGCTAGATCATAGAGTCATAGAATGTCCTGAGTTGGAAGGGACCCAGAAGGACCACCAAGTCCAACTCCAGTCCCTGCACAGGACAACCCCAACATTCACACCACGTGTCTGAGGGTGTTGTCCAAATGCTTCTGGAATACTGTCAGGCTTGATGCCATGACTGCTTCCCTGGGGAGCTCTTCCAGTGCTCCACCACCCTCTGGGTGAAGAACCTTTTCTTAATATCTAACTTAAACCTCCCCTGGCACATCTTCCTGCCATTCCCTTGAGCCCTATCATTGGTCACCTGAGAGAAGAGGTCAGTGCCTGCTCCTTCCCCTCCCCTTGTGAGGAAGAAGAAAATTGTGATAAGGTCTCCCCTCAGTCTCCTCCAGGCTGAAAAGATCAAGTGATTTCAGCTGTTCCTCATACATCTTTCCCTCTAAACCCTTCAGCAATTTTGTGGCCTCCTCTGGACACTCCACGGTAGCTTTATAACCTTTTTATCCAGTGGCAGCCAAAACTGCACTCAGTACTCGAGGCAGGGCCGCATCAGTGCAGAGTAGAGCGAGACAATCACCTCCCTCAACCGGTGAGCAATGCCGTGCTTGATGCACCCCAAGACACGGCTGGCTCTCCTGGCTCCTATGGCACATTGCTGGCTCATGTTTAACCTGCCATGCTGATATAACCAAGCAGCTAAAGCCAGGGCTCCTTTTATTGTTACATCTTAGTTCATCTACTCATGCTGGGTTATCGAGGAAGAAGAAATTCCCATGAAAACACATGTATGAAGAAAGTAAGTTGATGAACTAAAATTCAAATGTAAGCACAAAAGAGGAATTTCATAACCATGCAGAGATCTGAGAGGTTACTTGCCTTTCCTATATCAGTGATAAAAGCCCATTGACAGTTTATCAAGCCACGTCGTTCAGGAAAAAAAAGATGGTTCAGAGAAGTACAAAGTTCTATATAATTCTACATAATTCAGTATTGTTTGCTTTAAACATGGACCATCCATGCACACTAAAATACTACAGTGCTTCACTGAAGACAGCAACGACCTGCACCACAACCACATCCGAGATGTACTTCCCTTTACTCCTGGACGCTGGTAGACAGAGTGAGCATTATAGGACAGAAGGAACAAGGCTGAAAAAAAAAAGAACAATGAAAGAAAGTTTGAAGGAAAGGAGAAAGAAAGCAAGTGAAGAATCAAGTCCTTTTGCAAAAAAATATCACTTAAGAGAACAAAGCATCTGTTCATTTTTTTGTAGCCAAATATTTAGTGCATTAAGGAGTTCAAGCTGCTAGCAGCTAAATGCATTTCGCCTCATCTTTATCTGGAATATATTGTTGCCAAACACTGTAATCCACCAAATCTCACAGTGGCAGCACATGAGGTTGTAAATGCATTTCAATTTCCATATCCAGCTGTGCTAGCTGTGAAGCCTGTCCTACCCTCCACACCCAGCAGCTATTGTTTTCCTGGAGAGCCCAGCCACTTGTATGAACGTTCCCTAAGCTCATCCTACAAAACCAAGGAGGTTAACAGAGACCTGATATTTGGACTGTATAAATTAACACAGCACCCTCTGAGCATGCGAGGGGCATTCATGCGAGCGACTTGATAGCTGATCCAAAGCAAACACCACTTCCAGCAAGAGACAGCAAGAAATAGCTGGGGAGAGATACCTGCACAACTATTTGTAGGCCTCTGCCCACATAATCGGATTCTTTAGAAATACCACGTAGGCAGTTCCATGTTCACAGTCGAGTGTCTTAGTATCTATGTAAAAAGATATTAAGCACAAGCAAAATAGGCATCCCTTTGCTGCAGGTATTTTTTATAGATCACCTACACTTCCATCCCCTCCCCAAATACAAGCAAATAATAGCAGGATTTACATCACAGAATCATAGAATCACTTGGTTGAAAAAGACCTTTGAGACTCTCCAGCCTAAACACAGCTGTCCATTATTAGAATCATAGAATCATAGAATCATAGAATCACTAGGTTGGAAAGGACCCACTGGATCATCGAGCCCAACCATTCCCATCCATCGCTAAACCATGTCCTTCAGCACCTCATCCACTCGTCTCTTAAAAACCTCCAGGGAAGGTGACTCAACCACCATCCAGTGCCCAATGACCCTTTCCGTGAAATATTTTTCCTGATGTCAAGCCTGAACCTCCCCTGGTGCAGCTTGAGGCCATTCCCTCTCGTCCTGTCCCCTGTCACTTGGGAGAAGTGGCCAGCTTTCTGCTCTCCACAACCTCCTTTCAGGTACTTGTAGAGAGCAATAAGGCCTCCCTCAGCCTCCTTTTCTCCAGGCTGAACTACGCCAGTTTCCTCAGCCACTCCTCATAAGACTCATGCTCCAGATCCTTCACCAGCTTCACTGCCCTTCTCTGGACACACTCCAGTGTCTCAACGTCTTTCTTGTTTTGAGGGGCCCAAAACTGAACACAGGATTCAAGATGTGGCCTCAACACCACCAAGTACAGGGGAACAATCACTTCCCTGGTCCTGCTGGTCGTACTGTTTCTGTTTCAGTCCAAGATGTTGTTGGCCTTCTTGGCCATCTGGGCAAACTGATGGCTCATGTTCAATCGGCTGTCAACCAACCTTCTCTGTCCTTCTCTGCCAGGCAGCTCTCCAGCCACTCTTCCCAAGTCTGTAGCGCTGCATGGAGTTGTTGTCTCCCAAGTGCAGGACTCTACACTTGGACTTGTTGAACTTCACTCTGTTGGTCTCAGTCCATCAATCTAGCCTGTTCAGATCCCTCTGTTGTACCCAGACTGATAAGATAAAGCAACTATGGGTCTCAAAACACGATATTAGATCAAGGGAAATTAGTATAGCTAGACTTTTTTTAGAGAAAAAGAACCCCAAACCTACTCCATATTATCAAAACATCAGTTAAAATCACACCCAATACCTAGTATTTCTTGTGCCAACACTGTCCTTAAACAGCTACACTCCCTCCTTCATCGTCACATTGCTGTAGTTTCAACCTACCTCAAACTATCTCAGCAATTGTTCAGTCAGCCAAAACACATCCAAGTGTTCTGAATTCCCTATCCTGCTTTCAGCTCTTCTACCCTGTCCCAGTTTGAGTTCATTTTCCTCTTGCAAGAATGACAAAGACTATGTCTAGTTATAAATTAATATCCTTGGTGGGCTTTAAGCTTTTACTATGAAATAGGAGGATTGCACTTTCCTCCCTGGAACCTTCATACAAGAGACAAACAAGTTCAAAATTAGAACAGTCTTACCTAAGAGGTCCTAGAAATGTGTATCATAGAATCACAGAATCATACAATGGTTTGGGTTGGAAGCGACCTTATAGATAATCCAGTTTGAACCCTCGCTGCAATGGGCAAGGACACCTCCCACTGGAGCTTGGTACTCAAAGCCCCGTCCAGTCTGGCTTTGAACACCTCCAGGGAGAAGGGATCCATGACTTCTCTGGGCAACCTGTGCCTCACCACCCTCACAGCCAAAAAGTTATTCCAAATATCTAATCTAAATCTCCCATCTTTCAGCTTAAAACCATTACCTGTCATCCTATCCCTGCATTCCCTAATAAAGAGTTGCTCCTCAGCTTTCCTGTAGTCCCCTTCTAACTACTGGAAGGCTGCTAGAAGGTGTCCCTGGAGCCTTCTCTTCTCCAAGCTAAACAACCCCACTTCTCTCAGCCTGTCCTCACAGCAGAGGTGCTCCAGCCCTCTGATCATCTTCAAGACCTCCTCTGGATGCGCTCTAACGGAACTATCTCCTTCCTGTGCTGAGGACTCCAGAACCCAACACAGGACTCCAGGTGAGGTGTCACAGGGCAGAGCAGAGGGGCAGAATCACCTCCCTCAACCTGCTGGTCACACTTTTTTTGATGTAGTCCAAGATACAGTTTGCTTTCTGGGCTGCAAGCACACACTGCTGGCTTATGCTGAGTAACCAAATACTCTAATTATTGATATTTCAGTAGGCTAGGAGGACCTCTTCTCATATTCTCTCACAAAACTTAAGAGATTTACAAAATATCTATAAAGTAAGATATAATAAGAGCATGTTCAGTGACAGCAGAAAGGTCATGACCACTACCATATGCTTTTCTAAAACATGTTATATCCACTCACCTGAAGATATTTACAATTAATTGCAAAGTTGTTTGCTGAACTTCTGTGTTCAGTTTCTGTTGCCAAGCCCTTCTACGCATTTGGAGTTCACCAAGATCTGTGCCAGCTCGGAGATGGCAGAGCTCTAGATCATAATGCAGCTGAAGACTCTCTACTCTACAGAGAGAGAAAAATTATTGAGTTACATCCTAACACCAATTTTTTTCATACCTTTTCCTTTAAGCCATTTAAAGCATAACACACCTTACAGCTAGAGAAAGCACAAGACTGATTTCCAAGTTACAAGCTACCTAGATTCCTGGAAGGCCAACTAGTATGTGTAAATCAGAGAACACTCAGACTCCTGAATGAACAGTAAAGTTCAGAGCACAATAGGTATGAGTAATAAAAAAGAAACTATTGTTCCCAGTATTGCAAACTAACATAGTTATGATTACAACTGCTTAAAGTTACTTGTTTATTAATTAATTCAAATTTTCAATTTGCCCTTATCAAGGACAGTGGATTTACATAATATAATAATTAACAATACAAAATAAAAAACTTCAGAAAGAGGGTCACATGCAAATTATGCCCTAAAATAAACACAATTTCAGTATCTTTTCACCTTTTTATGAAAGTTTCTGCTGCTTGTGCTGGAACATCAGGAATTTCAGGTTCCTCTTCAGCCATTTTTGAATGTGTAATATCTCCATTATCTATATTAATTAGAACTAAGTCTTCAGTTTCCTTTTAACAAAAGAAAACAGTATTACTGTAAATACATTGTAAATTACTCCTTTAAGTACTCCTCAGATAATGAAGTATTTCAGCAAAGAAGTAAACCAGAAAAGGACTGACATTCTTCCCGAAGTATAAGATTACATGGATAACTAAATAATTAGTTTCAAGAAAAATAAATGTCATTAAATAAACAGATACAAATGTCAGTACCTAAACACTTAGGAACCTAATATGCTCTTTATGTAGTATTAAATTAATACAGGATCTCTAAACCCATCCTTGAAAAGTAATACACTATGAGGATATGTACAAAACAATGTGTAAGTACATGAAGAAGCTCCCGGAAAGCCTTCTCCATTCATCATTTACACCTCGACCTACTCTGAGGAACGGCAGGGACAGGGAGGGTTTATACATCAGTCTCAAACACAGAAACACACGCTAATGCACAAAATGTCACATGGAGGTAAAGCCCATGCTGATCTCTGTGTCTGCAATTTCAATAGTTAAAGAATTTTAATAGTTAAAGATCAGACTGCAATGCAGTGTATACACAAGCAAACATAAAATCTTCCGTGGGCAGCAGGTCAAGGGAGGGGATTCTGCCCCTCTACTCCTCTCTCTTGAGACCTTGCCTGGAGTATTGTGTCCAGTTCTGGAATCCCAGACATAAGAAGGATATGGAACTGTTGGAACAGGTCCAGAGGAGACCACAAAGACAATCAAAGGGCTGGAGCACCTACGCTATGAGAACAGGATGAGAGAGTTGGGGTTGTTCAGCCTAAAGAAGAAAAAGCTCTGAGGAGACCTTATAGCAGCCTTCCAGTACCTGAAGGGGCTACAGGAAAGCTGGGGAGGGACTTTTTCCAAGGGCATGGAGTGACAGGATGAGGAATGGGTTTAGGTTGGAAGGGGGAAAATTTAGATGAAACATTAAGAAATTCTTCATGATAAGAGTGATGAGACACTGGGACAGGTTGCCTAGGGAAGTTGTGGGTGCCTACTCCTTGGAAGTTGTCAAGGTGATATCCAACGGGACCTTGAGTAGCCTGGTCCAGTGGGAGGTGTCCTTGACCATGGCAGGGGATTGGAACCGGATGCTCTTTAAGGTCTCTTCCAACCAAAACCATTCTATGATTCTATGAAAAGTGTGTTCTCTAATCTTAACTTATTTCTAATAGCAACATCATCCTACCGTTAGCTAAAATAAGTATTTATCTGCTTCATTTTAACTTCATTCTTTGTTCATTTTGGACTTGCCTAGATAGTCCAGTTTCACATTGGCTTATAATTAGATGGATTCATCTAATACAAATTTACACACCTTTGCTGCATTCAGTTAGGAATATTCAGAGAAACCCTATCTGACACCAGTGAAAAGCAGTACATTCACATCAGCCCTCCACTATGATGCTGAGTTTTTCTTAAATCTGTTTTTGGGTAACCAATATGAATGTTATCCACTGAAAGAAGCTTCATAAAATAAGATTCTGGAAAAAGATGACCAAAAATCCCTCAGAAAAATGGTGAAATTACATTGCTTTTTCTTTCTTAATTAAATACTTAGCTTCACTACAGGGAACAGCAGCAGCATTAGAGAATTTTGAAGTGCATGTGCAATTCTTAACCCAGATGCCTGGAAGAGGCACCTAATTCATTGCACACAGCTCTGAGCAAAAAATAACCTCAGCAATCTGAAGAGAAACTATTTAAACTATACAGAGGACAGGCAAATAGAATTATAGCCCATAAGAAACTTGAATTCACAGAAATCATGACATTATCCTGCAAAGAAAAGAAAGGTAAAGGACACAGCGATAAACTTTTTCCTATAAGCAAGTGGTCACATCAATATGGTCCTGTTACTTTTCATTTTTTCACTTCTCAAACCCCTAAATAACAAAAGCAAGTTTCTAGATGCATCTGAAAGAAGTAAGGGAACAAAGGCACTTCAAGTGAACAGCAAGAACTGAAACAGTTTAAAACATACCGTGCTCACTTCTTCAAAATGATCAATGTGACACCCCATAAGGAAAGATGTTGGGGCCATTACGAAATCCAGCATTTGATGAGACAGAATAGGCACAAAAGTGTGTTGCCACTGAAGAGGATGAAGGTACAACATAAAGCATTCAGCAACAAGTGTTAGCAGAGCCCAGTCAGACGAGAAGAAAACTATTCTCTGCTCAGTCAAAATGCAGGTCAGAATCTGGAAAAAAAACCCAGTAAATGGTTACAAAGAGTTATATCTAGAACAAAAAGATATACACAAATGTTTCATCTGCTTGTGAAACTCAGTTCACAAGTTGGCACAAGGGGATGGGGAATGGAGGTTGCAGTCAAGTTCATCCCATGTTATCTCTGCCACTCCTTCATCCTCGGAGAGAAGTCTCTGCACCCTCTTCCCTTGCTCCAGCATGGGGTCCCTCCCACAGGAGACAGTCCTTCACAACCTTCTCCAAGGTGGGTCCTTCCCACAGGGTACAGTTCTTCACTAATTGCACCAGTGTGGGTCCCTTCCGTGGGTGCAGTCCTTCACGAACAGACTGCTCCAACATAGGTCCCCCACTGGGTCACAATTCCTGCCAGCAAACCTGCTCCAACATGGACTACTCTATCCACAGGTGCTGCCAGAAGCCTGTTCCAGTGCGGGCTCACCACTGGTCACAGCCTCCTTTAAGGACCCACCTGCTCCAAAATGGGGTCCTCCATGGGCTGCAGGGGGACAGCCTGCCTCACCATGTTTTTTTTCATGAGATGCAGGGGAATCTCTGCTCCAGCACCTGGAGCACCTCCTCTCCCTCCTTCTTCAGTGACATTGGAGTCTGCAGACTTGTTTCTCTCACGTGTCCGCACTTTTCTCTCCAGCTACAGCTGTGCAGGGCTTTTTTCCCCCCTCCTTCTTATATATGTTATCCCAGAACTTCTACCACCGTCATTGATGAGCTCAGCCTTGGTCACCGTTGGGTCCATCTTGGAGCCAGTGGCACTGGCCCTGTGAGATGTGGGGGAAGCTTCCAGGAGCTTCTCAGAGAAGCCACCTCTGTAGCCACAACCTGGCCACAAAAACCCAACACACCAGTACTGCCTGCTCTCTGGACTGAGGAGGTTTACAGCCATCTCTGGAAAGAGGCCTCCAACCTGCTCTTCTTAGAGGAAGTGGTAGCAATGAGACTGATAACCTTGAGCAACTTAATTTAACTTCACACATGGCCTTTAAGCAGGTAATTGGATAAGGAAATCTACAATGGACACTCCAGGCCAAATTATCTAAGGGTCTATGAAGCACTGAAAAAAATATTTGCAATTTCTACACCATGCACACTTTATTTACATGAAAGCATCAACTGTTATCAAACCATCCTACAGGTCCTTTCCCGACACAGGAAAAAGGCTCTTATGAATGTCATAGAAATGCATGTAATGAGAATTCAAAATAAAATCTATGAATCTGCTTGGATATTTCTATTCTAAAATACACTCTTAGGAAATTTAGCACCTATTGCTAAACCACAGGAGAAATAAAGCCAATATTCCTTAATCTAACCTCGTCTATAAATAACATAATATCTTAATAAGTGTATTTTATTGTGCCATAACTCTAATATGCAGAACTAACACTTCTGAATTCCTGGGCTTATAATGTTTTTTTGGGTAACTAAACACCTTGATTTTTTTTCTAAACCACAAATGACCATCACTGTCAATTTCTAATGCATTTTAAAGTATCAGTTAGTTTTACCTGCAGCACCTGCTTTGGCTTGAAACACAGCAATGGTAGATGAAGATCCAAGTCAATAATTGGACTGTCTGGATCCTCTCGTGAAGGAATTATTATTTGAAGTGGTTTCATATTAAATACCTGCAATAACAGATGTTTTCCATTTACTCCTTAATGAAAATGTTCCCACAAGACATTTCATTTGGGATTTTAGTTCCAACTAGAAAATATTAACATTAATTGAGAGCAAGACAACAGGTATTTGCAGAAAACTGCAACAGAAAGAGAGGAAAATATTAAGACATAATAACTAGTTTGAAAGATTAACATGGCCAGGCATGGACGGGGTCTTGAGTAGCCTGATTCTTACAGGTACACCAGCACTCAAGCCTGTGTCCTGGTCACACTGTTATTTTATGTCTAACAATGCAGAGCCTCGCTTTTGAAGCGCAGCTACCAACATCAGTTTTATATCAGCTAGTAAAACCTCTGATCTGACAGGGAAGAACTTGCCCCAGATTCTAGAAAACAACATCCTAGTGCTTTGTAAGACATAACTAACTAACTGTGAAATTTATCATCAATAATTACCAAGTGGAGTGGTCCTGGTGGTGGGCTGGGTATTAAAGACAATTTTGCAGCAAATTCTTTAATGTGTTCTTCAACATCAAAATCCATCAAAGGTCGCAGTTGCACGAGCAAGCTGAAATTAAGGTACAGAAAATTAATTTAAACTATAGAATCACAAAATGGTTAGAGTTGGAAGGGACCTTAAAGATTACCCAGTTCCAACCCCCCTGCCACAGGCAGGGACACCTCCCACTGGATCAGACTGCTCAAGGTCCATCCAACCTGGCCTTGAACACCTCCAGGGATGCGGCATCCACAACTTCCTTGGGCAACCTGTGCCAGTGCCTCACCACCCTCATCATGAAGAATTTTGTCCTAAAGCCTAATCTAAATCATCCCCCTTCCAATTTAAAGCCATTCTGCTTTAATAGCAACATGCAAACAGAAAAATGAAGCCTTTCTGCTGATAACTTAGAACTAAAAAATCCCACAATATTAGGAATAATGAAGCTATTATTCCAGCTAATTAATTTCTAATTTATTAGCTACTTTAGTAGTTCCATTTGAATTTAATGATGCAGTTATGTCAGAACAAGTTTTTTCATTTCCATGCATAATCTACTATTGCATTGTGTACATCAGAGGATTCAGACAGCACACTGGGTCTTGCGATGGCAAAGAAAACCTGGAGGTGAGATGCATCTAAAGTAGCATCTCACAGAGATTGCTTGAAGAGCAAACCACTCACAGCTGCACCACAGTACATGGTGTTTCTCCCATCCCAAGCACCAGACATCAGCTCTGGGATGGAAAACAGCATTAGAGGAAAAGAGAGTGTGGACATAGAATCGTAAAGGTTGGAAAAGACCTCTAAGGTCAATCAGTCCAACCGTCAGCCCAACACCACCGTGTCTAGAACCCATGTCGTGAAGTACCACGTCCACATGTTTTCTGAACACTTCCAGGGATGGTGAGTCCATCACCTCTCTGGGTAGCCTCTTCCAATGTTTGACCACTCTTTCAGTAAACAATTTTTTCCTAATATCCTGTCTAAACCTCCCCTGGCACAACTTGAAGCTCTGTCCTCTCATCCTGTCACTTGTTACTTGGTTGAAGAGACTAGCACCCACCTCAGTACAAGTTCCCTTCAGGGAGTTGTAGAAAGCAATGAGGTCTCCCCTCAGCCTCCTCTCCTCCAGACTAAACATCCCCAGTTCCCTCAGCTGCCTCTTGTAACCCCTGTGCTATGACCCCTTCACCAGCTCCATTGCCCTTCTCTGGATGCACTCCAGCCCCTCAATGATTTTGGGTTTTTTTGGGAATGAGGGGCCCAAAACTGAGCATAGGCTTTGAGGTGCAGTCTCACGAGCACCAAGTACAGTAGCAAAATCTCTTCCTTGGTCTGGCTGGCCACACCATTTCTGATCCAAGCCAGGATGCTGCTGGCCTTCTTGGCCACACTGCTAGCTCATGTTCAACTGGCTATCAACCAGCACCCTCAGGTTCTTCTCTGCTGGGCAGCTTTCCAGCCACTCTTCCCCAAGCCCATAGCGGTGCACGGGGCTGTTATGTCCCACGTGCAGGTCTCAGCACTTGGACTTGTTGAACCTCATACAATTTACCTGGGCCCATTGATCCAGCATGTCCAGATCACGGACATGAGCTTAACTGCAGAGGAATGTGAAGCAAGAGTCATATTTAGAGCAAGGCCTAGGCCTGCATAAGCACCGCTCTTTGCTGTTGTTGCTACCAACACAAAGAACAAATTTAGTCATGCAAACCTGCTACATATTTCCATTTTAGAACTGTATTCCCCTGGCTGTGTCAGGGCCACAAAGGTCATGCTGTTTACATTAAATGCCAGTGCAACTGGTGAACATTTAAACAAACGTGCTTTTAAGACCGCAAACCCTTAAAGCCAACAGCATTTCTGAAATGTTACAGTTAAGAAGTTTGATATTTGTAGTCATTTTGGTCAGTACAAGCATCACATACATGTTTATAGCAAAAAAACCTTTACAAAATTAGATATTTAAACCTGCAAATCTATACACACAGAAATTTGGAACATAATATGGTTATGGTGTCCCTTGAGGTTTTATTTCAGTTTGCAGTTTTACACTTTTCCTGCAGAAGAATACTACTTCTCCAGTAAGGAAGTGGTCTAGAAAGCAACTGAATAGACCCAGAGATATAATAGAATGTAGGACATGACATTTGTGTGTGGAATTTAGATTCCTGAATAACAATATTCCATCATATACTACTGAGTCTTTAAGTGGAGTGACGAGACAACTACCTAAAAGGAGGTTGTAGTGAGGTGGAGGTTGGTCTCTTCTCCCTTGTAGCCAGTGACAGGACAACGGGAAATCACCCCAAGATGCACCAGGGAAGATTTAGGCTGGGTAATAGGAAGAATTTCTTTACTGAAAGGGCTGTCAAGCATTGGGACAGGCTGCTCAGAGAGGTGGTTGAATCACCATTCCTGGGCGTGTTTTAAAAGAGGAGTAGATGCCACACTTTGGGACATGGTCTAATGGTAGACTTAACAGGGTTGGATCAATGGCTGGACTCGATGATCTTAAAGGTCTTTTCTAACCTAAACCATTCTGTGATTCTGTGACATTTACATTTACTAAATTCACATTTGGAACCCGTCCCGGGCTGAGCACTAGGCTGTGACACATGTCCCCCCAAAATTCACTAGCTGCTTAGGGGGAGAGAGGAGGCAGGGGCGGGAAATTTAAGATTTATCAAAGAAAATCAGAGAGCAGAGTCATCAATTTAAACAAATAAACTGTCACGCTTAGTAATGCCTTAGATGTGTCCTAATAGCACAGGCAGACCTGCCTCTTCTTTGGTTTGTTTGGTAGGTTGTTGTTGGGGGTTTTTTTTGAGACAAGAAGCACATAAACATACCAATAAATGTTACAACAGAAACAACCTGACCCTGATGCTGGAAAAGCAGCAGATGTACAGAAGGGACAGCAAGAGTTCCTTAATCAGTACACTGTGCTCTTATATGCAATGTAATAGCAGCTGACAGTTCTGTACTGCAAACGTCTGCTGAAATAAATGAAGTAATCTCTGAAACATTAAAGCAGAGAGCTAAGGAGTTTATGAACCTTCCATTACCTCAATTAACTGTCCACAGACAGATGTTTCAGAAAGCAAGAACATCTAAGAATAGGTCCTTTGTACTGCCTCAATGCTGTGAGCTATTTGCACACTTCCACCTCTTCTCAAAGGAGCCAGAAGGACAAATAAACAGTCTGGAAGAATTACTGTTTGAATGGAGCCTATTCATCCACCCAAAATGGGAGTTCATCCAGAAGGAGATTAATGCCAAGAATATTTCACTTCCCATGTAATGCAACAGATTGAGGTAAAACTACCCGTGCAAACTGCCCAAACGTCTCAATTTAAAACAGAACCTTTACAAATAACGAGGTAGAATAATCCAACAGCTGTGGTGTTGTGAAAAACGGTCTGGATGCTGCTTGCTTAGGAGAAAGGCAGACACTTTCCATTCCAGTTTTTCCAGATTTGGAAGCACTGTATGCTAGTAATACATAATTAGCTATACAATTGATTGCACAGAACATAAGACCTTCATTACTCTGATGAAAGCTTGCAAGTTCACCTTGCAGTTCAAAGAGCCTACATGACTTTGTAGTTTGGTGTTGCCTTTGTATCTGTTTAATCTCAGTTTTCAGTTGTAATTTCTAATACATTCTGCCATGTGAAAAAATTTAGGAATCCAGGTTTTTTCTGGGAATGTTTATGACAATAAAATGACTTTGAGCACTCCTCTGAATGAAAACGAGTCCCACCCCACCTATAAGCAATCATGGGCACTGCAGGTGGTGAAGAAAATAAGCTACACAGCAGAATTCTGGAGAAAAACAGAATTATTTGCTGCAAAAAGGTCCTGAATGGAAGCAGAATTCCTTTAGATGTTAATTCAACGTCATCCCTTTGTTAGCAATAAAAACTAGGTTTTTTTCCACTAGTTGTCACAAAGGAAGGGCTACAAGAGGTGGTTTGAGGTCCAACAGCAAGTGTTTTCAAATCTCCAGCCTCATAGAATGATTAAGCATTTGAAGCAACCTGCAAGGCACCACTGAAGCATACCAAGGACACAAGTGTGCTGTCATTATTTGCTAAGTATAGGAGGTACTACTGCTTGAGTACACTTGGTCAACAAAAACATTTAATTAGATTTTTAACCCCCTGGCCACCTGATTACAGCTAAGGCATGTAATGAAAATAACTCCCTTTCTGCTTTATAGGAAAATGATGCCAACATTTTATCATGTTACAAAAAGCTGAAACATCTTCAGCTGTGAAGGGCATTAAACTCCAAATTTATCATCAATGTCTTTACTGTAATTGCTTATATTCCATTCAGAACAGCCACACATCCTGCCAGCTGTTTCACGTTATATGGAAAAATTTCATCAACATCACTAAAATACAGAAAAATGGTACCTCTCCATTCCTTCTTTTCCTCCAGCTCAAGTTATGCCATTAGCACAACAGAACATTTTTCCTAAAAACACCTCAAAGAGCAAACAACCTGAAATTATCTGTCATATAGAATCAAGGAAAATATGTGATGATTACAAGGATTATCCAGAAGAAAATATTATGGAAAGTTAACCAGCTGACTTTCCAGTACAGTGAGAAACACCAGCACTGAAAGCAGCTTTAGCATTTGTGTTCCTCTCTCTTGCCAGTTACACATACTTGCATCTTACATCTAGATGCAGAAGCAAAGGAGAGAGAAGAGCCATGCAACTGTCTAACAACATGGTACATGACCAGGACAACACACGGTATTAACACAGTTGACAACTCCCCTATAATTATTCACATATGTACAAATCATTTAAAGCATGGATGGTGGGTTACTGACAAATCTGAAGTCACCTTAGAAATCAGTACAGACTAAGCTTAAAGGGAAAAGCCATTCACAGTATTTAGTTTGGATGCTAATGCCTTAAATAGGTACAAAATGCTACAATACTCTGAAATTCCCAACATAAGAAGGATATGGAACTGCTGGAATGGGTTCAGAGGAGGCCACAAAGATGATCAGAAGGCTGGAGCACCTCCCATACAAGGACAGGCTGAAAGAGTTGGGGTTGTTCAGCCTAGGGAAGAAAAGGCTCCAGGAAGACCTCATAGCAGCCTTCCAGTACTTGAAGAGGGCCTACAGGAAAGCTGGGGAGGGACTTTTTACATAGGCATGTAGTAATAGGTTGAGGGGAAATGGCTTTAAATTGCAAGGGGGAAGATTTAGATTAGATTAGATATGAGGAAGAAGTTCGTCACAATGAGGATGGTGAGGCACTGACACAGGTTGCCAAAGAAGATGTGGATTCCTCATTTCTGGAGGCGTTCAAGGCCAGATTGGATGGGACCTTCAACAGCTTGGTCTAGTGGGAGGTATCTCTGCCCATGGCAGCAGAGTTGGAACTGGGTGATCATTAAGGTCCCTTCTAAACCAAACCATTCTATCATTCTACGATACATGACCAAGGCAGAAACATTTAATAATAATGTTTATAATATCCACGCAGATGCAGAAGCTTGCACCTCTAGAGGGTTAGCTCCACCTGGTTCTCTAAACAAATGCAAGAGACCAAGAAACGTTTTTGTAACCTTCAGAATTTTGCATGGTTTTCCCCCTAAATATTCTCCCTCCTCACCCTTCCTGGGCTATTTAAAAACCCACTCCGCTTCTTCCAGCTCAGAGATGTCTCACTTCAGAGAAGAGATTACTCATTTATGAATATACTGCATAAACCACTGATGAACACCAGAACTGCCGAGCTGAATCTATACTATTGATATTTCCCACCAAGTGGAAAGCTCGTGTGTAGTGACCCCTCAAACAGATTGAGTTTGCAGAGAAAGAAGCATGAATCCTATTATAAAGGCTGGATATAAACAGTAAAGCAGCTGGTATGTAGTTGTTAGGAGTTACACACACAGAGTTTACTTGAGATTTGAGACTATACTAATGCAGTAATGAATCAGCTCCTACAATCAGCTGATGTAATTACCTTAAACATAAGGAGTGGGACAAGTGATCTGGAAAGGAAAGGAGAAAGGGAAGCAAATCCTTTTTTATTTATCTTGATTCTGCACTAACCTATGAATACCCAGTTTCCATAGTGCTGAAGTCCCTTGTCTGCATTAAACACTTTTGCTAATGCTTTAGAAACAACAGAGCCAAGGTAGCACAAGCAGCGTCAGCAACGTGTTTGCTCATACTTAAGGGCTGCCACAGTGACTCAATTCTGGTATCACAGCTCTTTTGGAGGCAGCATCTGAACTGCCCAAGAGGGAGGCACTGCTTCCTTCCTCCAGAGTTCTCTTCACTGGAACCAGGGAAAGTCAGTCAGTGGTCCAGCCAGATCCCAGCCCACAGCACCAGGAAGAAGTGGTGCAAGGGGTGGGGAAATGAGTGCTCAGTCTCATCCTGGTATGTAGCCAGGTTAGGGGCTAGTGATGCACCTTGGCTAGAAGCCAGCAAGCACACCCTTGCTTGCTCTTCGGTTCAACAAGACGAAAACTGGTCAAACAAACTGGAAGATTCACGCTACAACCTAAAACCATAACATCTTAACTTTGGTGTAAGAACTAAATACCCAACTTCAAATCTGAATTTAGAAAGCTTAACTGGAATTCAGCCAAAAAACTCTTCTGCCTTTGGACTGCGGATCTGCAAGTGCAGAATACCCAGTAACATTTAGTGCACAGAGACAGCCTCCCTGATGCAAGAAGCTTTTAATCCATTTCAAAACAGAAGCTCACATATTTTAATATTTTAGCCATACAGCAACACACAACCTCAAAATAGTACATTTGCTAAATAATAAGGCAGACTCAGATTCACTTGTCATAGGATCATAAAGGCTGGAAAAGACCCCTAAGATCATCAAGTCCAACTGTCAGCCCGACTTATCTTTTAAGTCATCTATGCTGAGGAGTATTTGAATGTTTCTAATCAGTGAAGTATTCAGCATCCTAATAACTTCTCTCCTAGTTTTACAACAGCCAAGTAACCACTTTACTCCCTCAAGCAACTTGGATTACTTGGTTAAAGCGTCATTAATTTCTTATTAACACATGTATTCACGTTCTTATGACATTTATTTGGTGCACTATTTATTTTGTGCTTTCAAAGTAATTTTCACCAGCGTGGCAAAATTATAGTTAATCATCTTCCAAAAAACTCCCAAATCTTCAACACATCTGTTCCCTGTGAAAAAGTATTTTCTAGACTTAACAAAAAACTCAAAGAAAACAAATACAACATCATAAATATAAGTTATAAGTTATAAGTTGCACTTATTGTCTGGGAAACATTGATATTGCATTTCTTCTTTTCCTCTCCCACACAACTCACACTACCATAAATTAAAACTCGTGCTGGTTTTAGCGTTATGTACAGCTTTCCTGACCACATCATTCAAGTTCCTGTATAAAAAACTGCACAGTTATTCCCAGGAGAAAGACACAGGACAGTAATTCTTACCAAGAGAGACAATCCTTGAGGGCATTATAATATGGATATCGGGATATAACACAAATGGCAAATGGTACAAAACAGGCAGGCATCTTCCCAGTCTGTGCAGATTCCCAGTGGGCCTGCCCGTTCGAGGCAGTACAGCCATCCTGCAAGAAAACTACAGATTAATGTGTTTATGTTAATCATGCATTTATGGCTGATATTTTCTTGAGAATCCCAGAGATATAATAACCAATTCCCTCCACATTCCAAGGGGATTTGGATGCCTGTATCCCCTAAGTTCTTCAGAAAAAAATGACAGCTTACAAGACTTAGATATACATATTAAAGAGAATTTCAGTATAAAAGGTATTTAGAAAGAATACAGGGCACCCTCTTCACAAAAAAAGATGTCCAAGAAAGTATTCTCCTAAATATTCAAAACATTTAATTAAAGTCCATAACAATTCTTCCTAATGCAATGACTTTTCAAAGAATTTAATATACAGTGGCAATCTGAAGCATGGTTTGGTCAGTACGTACAAAATCACAGAATGGTTTGGGCTGGAAAGGACACTAAAGGCCATTCAGTTCCAACGCCCTTGCCACGGACAGGGACACCTCCCACTGGATCAGGTTGCTCAAAGCCTTGTCCAACCTGGCCTTGAATACTTCCAGGAAGAGGGTATCCATGACTTCTCTGGGCAACCTGTGACTCTGTCTTACCACGCTTGCAGGAAAATTTCTGCCCAATATTTCACCTAAATCTCTCTTCTTTCAGCTTAAACCTGTTACCTCTCATCCTATCACTGCACTCTCTGATAAACAGTTTCTCCCCAGCTTTCTTGAAGGCCCTCTTTAAGTACTGGAAGGCCACTATAAGGTCTCCCCGCAGCCTTCTCTTCTCCAGGCTGAACAACCCCAACTCTCCCAGCTTATCCTCATACGGGAGGTGCTACAGCCTTCTGGTCATCTTTGTGGTCTCCTCTTGATCCACTTTAACAGGTCCATGACCTTCCTGTGCTGAAGATTCCAGAGATGAACTCAGGACTCCTGGTGAGGTCTCACCAGAGCACAGTAGAATGGGAGAATCACCTCCCTTGCCCTGCTGGTCACACTTCTTTTAATGCAGCCCTGGATATGTTGGCTTTCTGGACTGTGAGCACAGATGATTGGCTGACGTTGAGTTTCTCATCCACCAGCACTGCTAAGTTCTTCTCTCAGAGCTACTCTCAATCCATTCACACCCCAGCCTGTAATTTTGCTTGGGATTGCCTTGGGAATCTGGGTTTGCTTGGGACTCAGGTGCAGGAGCTTGTACTTGGCCTTGTGGAACTACACGAGAGTCACACAAGCTCACCTCTCAAGCCTGTCAAGATCCTGCTGGACGGCTACTAAAAAATCCCTCTGGATTCCTACTAACATTAAAATCTATCTGTTAACTGATTTCATAAATTAAACATGACACTATTTTTAAGGGGTTTTGTTTGAGTTTCTCTATTTTAATATGTTTTAATAAAAGCGTGAGTTAAACAACATACTTGCATACGCTGGTAGTACTGTGCAACAACACCGTATGTTCTGTTACCGCAGACATCTGTGAAGACCAGGAAATGAATGTGGTCCTCTTTTGACTCAGAAGCTATATGAAGTCCTCCTGCAATGAAGGCAGAAACCTTTTTTTAACTACATATTTAACTACAGCTGCTTGAAAAGTAATTAATGACAAATACGGTACATATCCACCTAATATCAAAAGGAATGTCTCATTTAAAGGGATTAAAATGCACACATACAGCCTGTTTAATCTGAGGGTTGTTACAAAGGTTGTGAGCAGCACATGGCTGAAGAAGCAAAAATATTGTGTAGTTATTCTGCACTTTAAGTGGCAAAACACAATAGATGGAATTTGTTCACTTTTAATTTCCTTTCAAGATATTTATAAGGTCTGCAATAGTGACATGCCTATTAAAATTTCTGCAATTAAAGCTGGAGGAAACAGCCACTACTGTAGGCATATTTTAATACCAAATGAAAAGTGAAGGAGTACACAAATCAATTTGGGGGAACAAGAAAAATTTAGAAGCATGTGCGTGTGTGCACTTCTTTCAAACCAAGATTTACCAGTAAGAGCTAAAGCGATTTTCAGTTTCCCTTGTTTGCAGGAGCTGCAGCTGCTATTGCAAAGAGATGTGCTCCACACAACACAGTCACAAAGAGTAAGGGCACCCCATTCAGGTAAGGGCTGCTTTCGTCACTGACTGGCTCACAGACACAGTTTTTATATGGTGAAATACAAAGAGATGATGATCATAGAATCATAGAATGAGTTGAGCTGGAAGGGACCTCAAACATCATCCAGTTCCAACCCCTCTACCATGGGCAGGGACATCTCCCACTACACCAGGCTGCCGCTCAAGGCAAACCTGACCTTGAACACTTCCAGGGATGGGCATCCACAACTTCCCCGGGCAACCTGTGCCACTGCCTCACCACCCTCATCATGAAGAATTTCTTCCTAATGTCTAATCTAAATATTCCCTCTTCCAATTCAAAGCCATTCCATAATAAAAAATAAGATATTTGCTGATCCATAATAAAGCTATTAAAACAGTTCTTATTATGAACTGTGAACCCTACCATACCTGGGAAGCACAGCTGTGGTAAACCAATAAGATCAATGTCTTTTGGAACTGTAATATCTTCAGTGTCAGGTGCTTTCTGCTCCCCATTGAGTTTCTTGACAGTTTCAATCTTCGGTCTCTCTTTCTTCTTTCGGAAAGACCGCCGTTTACTTCTATTCAAGTTATTACTGCCTGTATTAGTCACCTGACTATCATCTCTGCTGATAAATGGAGGCACAAATACAGAAAGAACTTCTGGATCAAGGGGAGGAAGACTTTTGGGTTTTCTCTGAGTACCCTATAAAAAACAAAACAAAAAGAACCAAAAATCAAACACTAAGCCGACACTCTTAGAGACAGGGTTTTTTAAACCATTTCTAGCCTTGTTTTCACTCTGCTCTTAAAACTGTGGGGTTACAATACTTTCTTTTCTTCTTCATAAATAATTAACTTTTCCTTCCAACTTCTTGGTTAACATATGTTTATGCAAGGGGAACACTCTGGGCATTTTTAGTAGCCAAAGAAACATTCAAAATGCACCATATTAATATTTTGCTTTTGACATAAGAAAACTAACAAATATCAAAGGTAATATTTCCTCCTTTGAAATGTTAAGATTAAGCATAAGCTACACTTAAAAGAAACACTGGCAGTAAAGGAAACCAGGCAACAAATATAGGAAAACAAAGACAAAAAGCTAACATACTTAGATAAGTTTTTGTTCAACTTTAGGAAAAGCTACATTTTAACTGGGAATAACTGCTACAGAAGAAAAACTAGGAACAAAACCACGAGTCTTCACGAGACAACTTTTAACTTTATGAGGCAATTAAGAAAGTACAATTAAAAATAACAATTACTGCTAAAACAAACATAATTTAAAGACACTGTACAACAAGAAGCTGTGAAAACTTCTCCATATACTGATGACTATGTGGAACAGGCATCCTGAGAGCATGTATGACATTACAACATGTTTAGTAGGCAACTACCGCACTGAAAGCCCTTGCTGCGTTGCTATAAAAAAAACACACAGGAAGCGATCAAAAGAGGAGATTTCATTGTATTTGGGAGCACTTTCTGTCTTCCTGACCATATAGTAGTGACTAGTAGCTGCATTTTCAATTACTTCACCACAATTTTAATCCTTCCTGCAAGGGCAAAACAGTCAGTAAAGCTTTGTTTAGTGAACGGATGTTTGGAAACAGGAAAGGCGAGCCTCATTGTGGCTATAAAGCCGTTTCCTTTTCAACCTTTTGCTAACTGACTGAAAGATAGATGAAGCATATGTGTTGTTTTTACCTTCAGATATGATGCATCGGCATTACTTATATTTAAGATATTCCTTGAGAACTAACATTGGCCCCTCTCATCATTTGCTTACTTTTTAAAATAACTACAACGTAAAGCTCTATTGCTTCACTGAAGACAATCTCCCTCCATCCAACTTCAGGAACAGAAAGTCTCAACTTATTAGTTTTAGTTGGTGAGTCCATGAGTAATCTTCTTCATATGTGAGCATCACAGGAAAAATGAGAAGGAATACTTACTTCATGATGCATTAGTTACTGCAACCTAAGCTCTACCATATTCTATAATACGATACCTGAAAAAAAAGTACTTCCCTAAAAATAAGTGAGAAAACACTCTGGTAATGAACATTTAAGCCTGAACTAGAAAGTAATTACACTGGAAACAACAAAAGTTCAGATAAGAAACCATCACAGAATCATAGAACAGTTTGAGTTGGAAGGGACCTTAAAGATCTTCCAGTTCCAACCCCCTGCAATGGGCAAGGACACTTCCCACTAGATCAGGCTGCCCAAGGCCCCATCCAACCTGGCCTTGAACACCTCCAGGGATGGGGCAGCCACAACTTCCCTGGGCAATCTGTACCAGTGCCTCACCACTCTCAGTGAAGAAATCTCTCCTTACGTCTAGCCTAAATCCGTCCCTCTCCAGTTTATACCCATTGCCCCTTGTCCTATCGCTACAAGCCTTTGTAAACAGTCCCTCCTCAGCTTTCTTGTAGCCCCTTTCAGCTACTGGAAGGTCACTATAAGGTCTCCTTGGAGCCTTCTCTTCATCAAGTTGAACAAGCCCAACTCTCTCAGCCTGTCCTCAAATGGGAGGTGCTCCAGCCCTCTGATTATCTTTGTAGCCCTCCTCTAGCCCCATTCCAACAGTTCCATATCCTCCTTTTGTTGAGGATTCCGGAACTGGAGACAACACTCCAGATAAGGTCTCACAAGAGAGGAACAGAGGGGCAGAATCACCTCCCTTGACCTGCAAGTCACCCTTCTTTTGATGCTGCCCAGGATACAGTTCCAAGTGCACATTGCTAGCTCATGTCGAGCTTCTCATCAACCAGCACCCTCAAGTCCTTCTCCACAGGGCAGCTCTCAAACACATCATCCCCCATTCAGCTTGGTGTCATCCATAAACTTGCTGAAGGTGCACCCAATCTCACTGTCTATATCATTGTTGAAGATATTAAACAGCACCGGTCCCAGTACAGACCCCTGAGGGACACCACTTGCCATGGATCTCCATCTAGACTTTGAGCCATTGACGGCTACCCTCTGAATACGACCATCCAAACCAGTTTCTTATTCACCGTACTGTCCACCCATCAAATCCATATCTCTCCAATTTAGAGAGAAGGATGTTGTGGGGGACTGTGTCAAAGGCTTTACAGAAGTGCAAAGAGATCACATCTGTTGGTTTTTTTAGTATATTTAAGAGACAGCAATGACTTTAAAAAGCACGTTACAAATCTGGGTACTGAGTGCCATATCCTGCCATGCTAAAAACTCCAAGTGCCATTTTCCTTTGCTGGCAGTTGACATACATTTCAAGTGAAGAAACTGAAAATGCAGATAAATCAAACATGATGACTCTCAAAACAACATACAGCTAACCATTCCAGAAGGAAATTAAGAATTAAGGCTCAGCCCTGAGGCTGCTGTGCAAGAAAAACACAGACCTACTCAAACAGTTGCAATCTCAACTTGGTAGATTTGCTCAGCAGAGGTTTTCATACAGAGTTACTTTGACAAGGCAGCTCCCTGGCTTACATTGAAGGCATCTCTGTGATACCAAGTGCTGGATGACAGCCAGCAATTTGAGAGCATCAAAGTGAAACAGCTTCTAAAACGGCAGCTCCTTGATGTCTTGAACTATAACAGAGGCATTGAACATCATTTTTCTCCCTCACAGAACAGCGCTGTCAGCACTGCTGCTGACCCAGTGACTCAGTCAGCAGCACTCAAGTCAGCTCATATTAATGTCTGCAGTCGAAGTTGTACTTTCTTACCCTTTCAGTTCAGGGAGAGAGAATAGGCAGCAACGGAACAACATTCATTGGTTTCCATTACTCTTTGAACTTCTTATATTCTCTGCTTCTACTGTTACCTCTTCATTTCAAAACGCTTCTCTTCTGTTGCTTTTTACTATCAAATGTCCTTGCAACATACATAGCTTCTTTTAAACACTAATGCCTTTTCTTTCCTGTAATTCTGCAAGATTTCAGAAGTCTGGGATTTTATTCCATCCCCATTTACTGATTATTTTCCTGTAACAACAGTGCTGTGCAGGACACAGACAAGAGACAGACTTTTTAGAATGACTTCCCTATTTTAGACGCAAACAAGAGTGTTGAAATCACAGATTAGTGTGTGATCTCAGCTACTCGTCATTTCATAGAATCATAGAGTCACTAGGTTGGAAAGGACCCATTGGATCATCGAGTCCAACCATTCCAATCAACCACTAAACTACGTCCCTCAGCACCTCATCCACCCATCTTTTAAACACCTCCAGGGAAGGTGACTCAACCACCTCCCTAGGCAGCCTGTTCCAGTGCCCAATGACCCTTTCCATGAAATATTATCTCCTGATGTCAAGCCTGAACCTCCTTCATCTCATTCTCCTCCTCCCATCACTGAAAAAGTTAATTTCATTGTGAATGTCATGAAAGAACTGGCTTCTTTAAGGAGAAATTGGGCAAAGAAAAAGTTAGAAGCCTTAGAAAAACTAGGTTGGAAAGGACTTCTGGAGGTTCTAGTGCAACCCTATGCTCAAAGCAATGCTAATCATTAAGACCAACCATATCCTGGACTGCATCAAAAGAAGTGCGACCAGCAGGTCAAGCAAGGGAGGTGATTCTGCTCTTGTGTGACTACACCTGGAGTACTGCATTCAGCTCTGTGGCCCTCAGCACAGCAAGGACATGGACCTGTTGGAGCTGGTCCAGAGGAAGCCACGAAGATGATCAGAGAGTGGAAACACCTCTCCTACGAATACAGGCTAAGAGAGCTAGGGTTGTTCAGCCTGGAGAAGAGAAGGCTTCAGGCACATCTTGTAGCTGTCTTCCAGTACTTAAAGAGGGCTACAGGAAAACAGGGACAGCCATTTTAGCAAGACCTGTTGTGACAGGACAAGGAATAAGGGACAAGAGCAGATTTAGACTGGACACAGTGAGGCTGGTAAAAGACCAGAACAGGTTACCCAGGGAGGTAGTGGAGGCCCCATCCCTGAAAGCATTCAAGGTCAAGTTGGATCAGGCTCTGAGCAATTTTATCTAGTTAAGGATGTCCCTGTTTACTGCAGGGGTGTGGGACAGGATGACCTGTAAAGGAGGTCCCTTCCAACCCAAAGTATTCTATGAGTCTATGATTTCTTTAAAGTTAGACCAGGTTGCTGTGGATTTCATTCGGTTAAGTTTCAGAAATTCCTTAAGAAGGAGACTCTTCTCCCCTTGTGCTCCAGCCCTCATACATCTCAGCTTCTTCTAGCCTCACTCCCATTTGTCAGCAGTTCTCCAGTATTAAGGTACCCAAGTTTGGGAAAGTACTCCGGAGGTGACATCAAAAATGCTGAGTAACAACAATAGTAGTAATAATTGCTTCCACTCCCCTAATAACCAGTGCTCAGCTGGATCACACTTCATTTCCTTGGCAAAACTTGATACCCAAGGGCATAACAGGAGAAAACGAAACTGATTTGGTGGTTCTGTCTGAACCAGCAGGGCCAGCAAGCATGATGCATACACTGTATGAGCCAAGATCTGCAGCACTGACTATGGTGGGCACATACAGAACCAGCAATGGAGCCAATCAGAAGATCTGAGATGTCTTGCAGACAGCTTGCACGTCACACTTGCCATATCCAAACCCAACTTTGTAGCTGAAGATAACTTGGAGGAAAGAATTCTTATCAAAGACGGCTGTATGATCTTCACTACCGTACATCTCATTCTTACAAAATGCACTCTTCCAACAAAAAAAATCAGCTCTAGCTGAAAGCAACAGCCTTTGATCTCTTCAAATTGAAATCTTAACAGTGACAATTAGCTTGGCAATAATCATAGAATGATCACTGAATCATAGAACGGTTTGTGTCAGAAGGCACCTTGAAGATCGGCTCTTTCCAAACCCCCCAGCCACAATGAGAGACACCTCCCACTAGATCAGGCTGCTCAAAGCCTCATCTAAATCTAAGTCTCCCCTCTTTCAGATTAAAAACATTCCCCCGCATCCTCTCACTCTTTATTTCTGATAAAAAGCACCTCCTCAGCTTTCCCAGAGCCCCCGTGAAGTACTGGAAGGCAGCTATAAGGTTTCCCCAAGCCATCTCTTCTCCAGGCTAAACCACCCCAACTCTCTCAGCCTGTCCTAACATGGGAGCTGCTCCAGCCCTCTGATCATCTTTGTGGCCTCCTCTGGACTCACTCCAATGGATTCACACCCTTCCTGTGCTGAGGACTCCAGAACTGAACACAGGGCTCCAGGCAAGGTCTCACAAGAGCAGAGCAGAGGGATAGAATCCCTTCCCTTGCCCTGCTGGTCACTTCTTTTGATGCAGCCCAGGATATGGTTGGCTTTCTGGGCTGCACACACATATTGCTGGCTCATGTTGTGCTTCTTACCCATTAACACCCCAAGTCTTTATTTTCAGGGCTGCTCTCAATCCATTCACTGGGACCCTGCACCTCATGAGGTTTGCACAATCCCACTTCTCAAGCCTGTCCAGCTCCCTCTGGATGGCATCCCTTCCCTCCATCATGTCAACCATGCCACTCAGCTTGGTGTCATGAGCAAACTTGCTAAGGGTGCACTCGATCACACTGTCCATGTCTGCGACAAGGAATTTAAATGACACTGGTCCCAATATCAACCCCTGCAGAATGCCACTTGTCACTGGTCCCACCTGGACATCGAGCCCAGAGAGTTTAGCTTCGTGAGCTTCAATGCAAAACTGTAGCTTTGTTTCTGGAATTCTAATCAACAACAGGACAGTCATGTATGATTTCTCTCACTTTGGGAGTTGTTTATATCATGTTCTTGCTGACTTGATTGACCTTATTACCCTGTATCGCAATAAAGTTAAGAATGCACCAACACACTTTCAAGGGCAAGACCTGAAGCACTATCAATTTTTTTGGGACATGGTTTAGTAGGTACAATGGTGTTGGGCTGACAGTTGGACCTGATGACCTAGGAGATGTTTTCCAACCTTAACGTTTCTATAGTTTTCGCCCTGCTGTTTCATTTGTAAATATCAGCAGAGGTTCACTTCTTTCCACTGAAATGTTCTTATTTTCTCTCAATAAGGTCTCTGCTTTTCACATTCACAGAAACTAGACACAAAACATATTCTACTGTTTCCTCACATAGACAATACTACAGAAGGAACGGGAAGTGGAATAAATCTGTAAACTTGCTCCAAGGGAGTGACTGAAAATCCTGTGTTGTAGCAGCTTGCAGGGGCGTTACTATAGTTAATATCAACCAGTGTAGGGACCGCTTTCCATTCTGACACCTATTTCATACCTTGAGCAAAGAAATAACATTGTAGTGCAATCAGAATAATGGAATGGCTTCTTTTTGTAATCAATTTCTTATTTTTTGTTCTATGATATTTTTTTTAAGGAATGAGACCAAGCTGAGCAAACTGGAATGAAAAACAAATCCCCCTTCTTTTGGGTTTATTTCCCTCACAACACACACAGACTGACTTCAAAAGCCTGGTGATGACACTGATGGCACTACTTCCCCAATTTGAATGTACACATGAATGAGATGCTGGAATTTGACTCAATATTAAAGGTTTTTCCCAACCTAAACGATTCTGTAACTTGCTGGTATCACATAGGAAGCTGACATCAGTGAGACGCATCTCTTGAGCAAGTGAGCAGCAACAAGTTTAACAAAGACGTCTTTATCCGACGCTATTAGAGCACACAATCAAATTCAAGTTCAAGCAAGACAACCAAGATCTGGGGAGCAGCTTGGCTTTTCAGCACGTGCTGGAACCACAGCGGGGCAGCTCCTAGTTAGCTAACAAAACAATCAGCACATTTTAACAAAGCAAAATCAGGAAGAGGACTTTAATTGCTAACTCACATGTGAAGTGGTTACAGTCATAAACAAATCATAAACCACGAATTCAAAGCAGAAACAACCCATCGACTTCTGCCTTATATGAAGTGTTGATGCTCTGCCAAATTCAGAGTACTCGCTGAGCTTTATCTCAATACAGGGATTTAGGCCTTGTGTTGTCCTACGGATAGAAGTTATCAAGTTTTGTTCCCTTATCATTAGCTTTTATCTCCAACGGAAGACAGGAAATGGGATATCACCAAGTAGAGGATGTGCATTGTTCAAATATTTTGCTGTTTCTGCATATATAAAGCTACACTGCATTCTCCATCTCAGCTCAGAAAAAGTGAAATTACTTAAAGTGAAAAAGTGGAATTCCTCCACACTGCTACCAAATTATCCCCACTTTGCTGAGGATTTCCGGTCAAAATTAGCAGGGCGAGGGAGGTGATTCTGCCCCTCTACTCTACTCTCACGATACCCTAACTTAAGCCCTGTGACCTCAGCATAGAAAGGACAAGGATCTGTGAGAGTGAAACCAAAGAAAGCCACAAAGATTATCAGACCTAGAGGACCTTCCGTAGGAGGACAGGCTGAGAGTTGGGGTTGCTCAACTTGGAGAAAAGAAGGCTCTGGGGAGACTTAGAGCAGCCTTCCATTACATCAAGGGGTCTACAGGAAAGCTGGGACTTTTTATCAGGGAGTGGAGGGACAGGACGAGGTGTAATGGTTTTAAACTGAAAGAGAGAAGATTTAGATGAGATATTAGGAAGAAACGTTTCCCTCTGAGGGTGGTGAGGCACTGGCAGAAGTTGCCCAGAGAAACTGTGGATGACCAGTGGATGACCACTTCCCTGGAAGTGTTTAAGGCCAGGTTGGACGAGGCTGTGAGCAACCTCATCCAGTGCAAGGTGTTCCTGCCAATGGCAGGGGGGGTGGAACTGGATGGGCTTTAAGGTCCCTTCCAATGCAAATCATTTCATTTTCACAAGGCCAAATGCCAGGTCCTGCAGTTAGGGCACAACAACCCTGTGCAGTGCTACAGATTAGGGGAAGAGTGGCTAGAAAGCTGCTCAGAGAAGGGCCTGGGGGTGTTGGTTGACAGGTGACTGAACATGAGCCAGCAGTGTGCCCAGGTGGCCAAGATGGCCAGTGGCATCTTGGCCTGTATCAAAATGGCGTGACCAGCAGGTCCAGGGAGGTTATTCTCCCTCCGTACTCAGCACTGGTGAGACCGCACCTTGAATACTGTGTTCCGTTCTGGGCCCCTCACCACAAGAAGGACGTTGAGGCTCTGGAGCGAGTCCAGAGAAGAGCAACGAAGCTGGTGAAGGAGCTGGAGAACAGGCCTTATGAGGAGCGGCTGAGAGAGCTGGGGGTGTTTAGCCTGGAGAAGAGGAGGCTGAGGGGAGACCTTATTGCTCTCTATAACTACCTGAGGGGAGGTTGTAGAGAGGAGGGAGCTGGCATCTTCTCCCAAGTGACAGGGCCTGGACAAGGGGCAATGGCCTCAAGCTTCACAGGAAGGGTCATGGAGCTCTTGCAGAAGCTGCCCAGGGAGGTGGTTGAGTCACCATCCCTGGAGGTGTTTAAAAGATGGGTGGATGAGGTGCTCAGGAACATGGTTTAATGGCAAATAGGAATGGTTGGACTCCATGATCCAGTGGGTCCTTTCCAATCTAGTGATTCAAGTTTCCTTTACCGTCCCTATTCTCTGTCCGACGGGAAGAGCAAGAAGGCAACCCCGCAGCTTCCCCGCAGCTTCCCCGCAGCTTCCCCGCAGCGCTCGAAGCTCCGCCCCGAGCCCGCCCCGCACCCCGCTTACCTGTAGCAGCGCCCGCACCCGCTCCCTGGTCACGCCGACCAGCAGGCAGATCTCCAGCAGCCCCGCGGGCAGCGCGTCCTCCATGGCCCCGCGGCGACTCCGCGATCCGGCGGCGCCAGTGGCAGCGGCTCCGTCCCACCCGGCCCCGCCCCCTCCCTCCAGTGCCGCGCTTTGATTGGCCGCGCCTCCCGTCGCTCTAACATTGTGACCAATCAGAACCCAGCTCCTACCCGTAGGTGGGACCCGGCTCGAGTTCTCCCTCGGGCAGCAGTCCGCCCCGCCCCTGACAGGAAAGCGGCGTTTTTATTGGCTATTCCTCCACTCACTCTGAAAGCTTTGGCCAATCAGAATGGCAGAAGGTGACTGGCGGGCGGGGCGGGGGCGGGGCTTAGTCCTTCCTTGCCCTCTGCCGGGGGAGACACGCGGGGCCTGAGGGCTGAGGGGTGAGGGGTGGCGGCTCAGCGATGCTGGAAATGCTGGCAAATAAACTCTCTCGAGTCCCATATTGCAGTTTCAGAAAAGAAGCATCCTTTATCAGGCCGGGGCAACATGAGGCAGTGATCTCCGTCAGCCGCGTGCAGCAAGACAAAAGCTGGTTGCATTATAAATTTCCTACTTACATGCATGTGGATAAGTTTTCACAGAAATCTTATGCATATTCTGTTAATTTCCAAATATTAATGTTGTTATGAAGTTCACAACAATCAAATCTCTTGTTTATTTGGAGCTGGAGCCAGCTCTTTGCTTGACCTTGCATTGAGAAAATGACTGCAAACAAGAGGCGATCGCAGAAGAAGAGAAATCTGTTCAGCACCAATCATACTTAATACAAGAAGTTATCAACTCCAAAAGAACAGAAAGTGTAACAGTGTCTGGAAAGACATTGTTTGGGGGGGGAAAAAAACAACCAACCAAACAAAACGTGCCTTAAAATCATGCTATCAGAGGGACATTCTAACTACCAAAAAATACAGTTACTTGGATGAAGACTAATGTCTACTTTAGATTAAATCAAAATATTCCACTTTTTGTAATAGTAACTACTTCTTGGGTCACCACTTAACTACATCTTGTATCAAATGTATAAGTTTTCCCAGAAATATTATGTATGTTCTATTACTTTCCAAGGTCTAATTTTAATGTTATTATGAACTTAACAACAGCCAAATCTCTTGCTAATTTGCAGCTTTGGAGCCTGTTCTTTGCTTGACCTTGCGTTTGAGATAGGGAAAGACTGCAAACAGAGGTGATCACAGAAAAGGAGACATCTGTTCAGCACAGATGATACTTAATAAAAGATGTTATCATCTCCAAAAGAACAGAAAGTGTAACAGTATATGGGAAGACATTGTTTGAAAAAAAACATGCTATAAAAACCATGCCATCAGGAGGACATTGTCTCTAACTATCAAAAAATACGGTTACTTGGATAAAAACTTAACTCTAATTTAGCTTAAACCAAATACTCCACTTTTTGTAATAGATATTACTTTTTGTATTATGGGAGCTGAGGGCTGTGAGCCAAAGGCTTAAGGCTGAGAGCTGGGTGACTCTGAAAATGACAGCAAATAAACTCTCTTAAGACTCATTTTGGAGTTCCAGAGAGCAAGCAACCTTTATCGGGCCTGGATGATATGAGGGAGTGATCTCCATCAGTTGTGTGCAGCAACACAAAAGCTGGTTGCAGATTGTATTTCCCACTGATATGCAAATGTATACATTTCCCCAGAAATCTTATGCCTATTATATTACTTTCCAAGCACTAATTTTAATGTTATTATGAACTTCACAACAGTCAAATCGCTTGCTAATATGGAGCTTTGGAGCCAGCCCTCTGACCTTGGGAGAGACTGCAGACAGAGATAATAATAGAAAAAGACACATTTGTTCAGCACAGATTGAGATGTAACTGTCTGGAAAAACACTGTTTGAAAAACAATTGCTATGAAAATCTTGCTATCAGAGGGACATAATGTGTAACTTTCAAAAAATACAATTACTTAGATGAATTTTAACTCTAATTTAGCTTAAATAAAGAGTATTCCACTTTTTGTAATAGTGACTACCTCTTGTATCATGAGAGCTGAGAGCTGAGGGCTGAGATAGCACCTGTCCCGCTCTTGCAGGAGCACCTGGGTTACCATCACCCCCTTTCTTTCTGCCTCACCTCCTTGCCCTGCTGGGAGTATGCTTCCCAATGCAAGGGGGAGTTCCTTTCTCTCCCAGGATGATTTTCCAGTGGGACTGTTGGCCCAGAAGGGCTGAGGTGCCTCAGGCCTGAGTTGCGTCGGGGCTTCTGCTTCAGAGAGGTGAGTGAAGTCATAGCCTGGTGCTTTGATAAGTGGTGTCACTCCCTCCTGTTTGCTCCAGGTGACTCAAGAGGGTGACTTTACGACTACCTGAGTGGAGGTTGTAGCGAGGTGGGCGTTGGTCTTTTCTTCCAGTTAGGGCTTTGCACTTGGTGTTGTAGAACCTCATCAGGTTTGCCCACCTCTCAAGCCTGTCCAGGTCTCTCTGGATGGCATCCCTTCCCTCCAGCATCTTAGCTGTACCACTCAGCTTGGCGTCGACAGCAAACATGCTGAGGGTGCCCTCAATCTCACTGTCCATGTCTCCAATAAAAATGTTAAACAACATCGGTCCCCATACCGACCCCTGAGGAATGACACTGGTGAAGGGTCTGGAGCACAAGGGTTATGAGGAGCAGCTAATGGAACTGGGACTGTTCAGTTTGGAGAACAGGAGGCTGAGAGGAGACATTATCGCTGTCTACAACTCCCTGAAAGGAGGTTGTGTGAGGTGGGCGTTAGTCTCTTCTCCCAACTAACAAGTGATAGGATGTGAGAAAAAGGCCTCTAGTTGCACCAAGGGAGGTTTAGGTTTTTTTTAAAGTCCTAAAATGAAATTCCTTTTCAGGGAAACTTGCTTGTTGATGACAGCTCTGGTTCAGTTGGGATCAATGGGACCAGTTAAACTTAAAATGTGGAATACTGTTGAAGTACTTTTAGTGTTTGATAGGAATGGTTGGACTTGATGATCCAGTGGGTCTCTTCCAGCCTGGTGATTCTATGATTCTATGATATTAGGAAATATTTCTTCACTGATTGTCAAGCTACCAGGCTACCCAGGGAAGTGGTGGAGTCACTGCTACAATTTAGCCCCAGCCCAGGCTAATTTTGGCATCTAAAATGAAGCAGTTGGCCTCCTGATCCCTTATCTCTACATCCCCAGAAAAAGGGGTAAGGGAAACAAGAGGAAAAGGTTTGTGGATTCGAAACTAAAACTAAAATAGCTTTAATGAAATAATAATAATAATAATAATAATAATAATAATAATAATAATAATAATAATAATAATAATAATAATAATAATAATAATAATAATAATAATAATAATATACAATTATAGCTAATTGAGGCCCCACTCCTTGATGACCATACATCATCACAGATATTGCAGGGCAGGCAAGGTGAGTAGCAGGAGGGAACTGGAGTCAGGAACTGGATTCAGGAGTGCACGGATCTGGGGTCAGGAGCAAACAGACAGCAGACGAGGTCTTCACTGGATGATGGCCATCACAAAAGATAGAGAGGACTCTCATGATCTCTCAGTTTTATAGAGAGTACGATATCTATGAGATGGAATGCTCTTTTGGTCACCTGTCCTGTCGGCCCCTCCCTGCAGCTGTGACCCTTTTTTGCCTCTTTGACTTACAGCACCCCACCAGCTCAAGGATGGCCTTGGTTACTATAGGAATTAACTATAAACAATAGCCTTTCTGCATACCAATGCCCTGTGTTGTCACTGCTAGAGAGAAACACTGTCTGAAAAACAAAACATGCAGTTAACATGCAGTTAACATGCAGAAAATGAAGTTACTCAGACAAGACTGAGCTGAATTTAGAAAACAGATTCTACTTTAGCTCAAATCAGAACAGTCACCATCCCTGGAGGTATTTAAAAGACTTGTCAACATGGTGCTTAGGGATATGGTTTAGTGGTGGACTTGGCAGTTGGACTTGATGGTCTTAGAGGTCTTTTCCAACCTAAGTGATTCTGTGATTCTGGCAACTGCCACTAAATGACTCCTGTATTTGCCATTGGGTTCAGTTCCAGTGAACTATAAGCACAGAGCTGATTGGAAATTGTGTGGTGCTTTTGCCTCTGGAGCAGCAGAGTTCTCAGTGGAGGTGCCTGCACAGCAGAGAAGCAACACAGGGGACTCCGGGATTTCTTTTGGAGCTGTTTAATCTAACAGACCATGAGTCACACTGTCTGTATTGGCTCTGTGTAGATCTTCAGTGAGAGAAATGTATTTCCTCTGGGACTGATGCATAAAGTATGCAAAACTGTAGAGAGCTGTTTCTCTGAAAGTGAAGGTATGGGACGTATTTTCACCACAAACTTTTTTGTGGACTAGTATTCATGTAAATTAAGAGCAGAAAAAAAAATTCCTACTATAAATGACTCCAGGCTTTCACAAGTTTGTCATCAGTCCAGAGTTCAGAACAGGCTTCTTGAAAAAGTAGCAAGAACATCAGAAACACGGTGTGGTCTTCACGGGGATTTCATTATGTGAGTTTTTGTGATGTTAAATCTCAAGATTGTGTGGCCTCCGGTTTTCATAAATAACTTATTTAGAGGAAGTCACAAATGTCTCCACTTATATAGGAAGCTATTTTTGTGTAACACTGACTGAAAGAAGGAAATTCTTGAAAACCTGGAAGTTCGGGGATCACTTCTTCAAAGTGACAGATGATCATAGGCTCAAAGATTCACATTTATGAACTCTAAGGTCATAAGGGATTGTTAAAATAGTATTGTTTATCTTGTGCAGCCCAGGCCACAGAATCAGAGTGATTCCTGTCTGGATTTTGTAACCTCTGGCTGACACCGTGGGTTCCTGCAAGAGGGATTGCTAACAATCATAGAATCATGGAATAGTTTGAGTTAGAAAGGAACTTAAAGATAATTCAGTTCCAACCTTGAACACTTCCAGGAAGGGGGCATCCACAGCTTCCCTGGGCAACCTGAGCCTGAGCCTCACCACCTTCAGCATGAAGATTTTCTTCCTAATGTCCAATCTAAATCTTCCTCCTTCCAATTTAAAGCCATTCCTCCTCATCCTATCACTACATGCCCTTGTAAAAAGTCCCTGCCCAGCTTTCCTGTAGCCCCTTTCAGGTCCTGGAAGGCCACTATAAGGTCTTCCTTCTCTTCTCTAGGCTGAACAACCCCAATTCTTTGTGGGCCTCCTCTGGACCCATTCCTACAGTTCCATATCCTTCTTGTGCTTGAGATTAGGAAGAAATTCTTCACAGAGAGGGTGGTTAGGCATTGGAACAGTCTGCCCAGGGAGGTGGTTGAGTCACCCTCCCTGGAGGTGTTTAAGGTTAGGGTAGATGAGGTGCTTAGGAGCATGATTTAGGGATTGGTGGGAATGGTTGGACTCGACGATCCAGTGGGTCTCTTCCAACCTGGTCATTCTGTGATTCTGTGATTGAATATAAGGCTGGTAAGTGGCCTTCTGGTACCTGAAGGGGGGCTACTGGAAAGCTGAGGAGGGACTTTTTACAAGGTCATGGAGTGATAGGACTAGGGTGAATGATTTTAAATTGGAAGGGAGAAGGTTTAGATTAGACATTGGGAAGAAATTTTTCACAGTGTGGGTGGTGAGGCACTGGCACAGGTTGCCCAAGGAAGCTGTGAATGCTCCCTCCCTGGAATTGTTCAAGGCCAGGTTGGATGGGGTCTTGAGCAGCCTAGTGTTGGGGGAGGTGTCCTTGTCCATGGCAGGGGGTTGGAACTGGATGATCTTTAGGGTCTCTTCCAAACCAAACCATTCAATGATTATGATTTTTATATATCTTCAAGACGGGTAAGGCTTTATCAGACCTGAGGGACATATCTGCATAATTAAAGATTCCTTTGACATAGAGATCTAGTTCAGCTTCAAAATGCAGTGTTTCTGTTCTAGCTAGGCTGCCTCTGTTAAGAGGAGAAAATAATTTTGCAAGTTGTGTCTCTTTGATGTTATGTTGCTTATGAAACATAACCTACCCAGTCAGATGAGAAGCCTTGAGATGGCTTTATACAAGGCCATCCCCAAAATCTCACACTTTCAGATGATATAACACAGCCCTCCATCTTCAGCCTTTACATCTGAAATACCTAAATTATCTCCAAAATTCTGCACTCACCTCTCTCAAATTACTGATACAGATTAGGAACCATGAATGGGGTTTGTCTGGCAGTTGTACTATAGACTGTATGGCAATAGCTGAGTTGTTCTCCATCTGCCTTGAAGGCAGGTCTGAGTGACTTGTTGAGTTGTAGATACCTGTACTGTAAAGACATCAGTTTTTAGGGATATGGGTCAGGATAAGAGTAGACTTAGGATCCTGAATTTTAGGAGAGCAAACTTTCAGGTTTTTAGGGAATCAGTGAATGGGAAACTGCTTTCAGGGAGTTGAAAATAGCTCACTGCTCTTTAAGGACATGATTCTTAGAGTGCAAGGGCTCTTGATTTCCATATATAAAAAACTAGGCAAGGAAGGCAGGAGACCAGCATAGCTCAGTAAGGACCTCCTGATCCAACTAAACTGTAAGAAACTGTGCTGGTTTGGGATGGGATAGGATTAATTTTCTTCACAGGAGTTGGTATGTGGCTGTGATTTGGATTTGGCCTGGAAACAGTGTTAATATAACAGGGATGTTTTAGTTGTTGTTGAGCAGTGCTTACACAGAGTCAAGGCCTTTTCTGCTCCTCACACCACCACATCTGCCAGTAGGCTAGGGGTGCACAAGGAGTTGTGAGGGGACACAGCTGGGACAGCTGACCCCAACTGGTCAAAAGGATATTCCATACTATATGACAACATGCCCAACAATAAACTGGGGGAATCATAGAATCACCAGGTTGGAAAAGACCCATCGGATCATCGAGTCCAACCATTCCTATCAAATTCTAAACCATGCCTCTCAGCACCTCGTCCACTTGTCCCTTAAACACCTCCAGGGAAGGTGACTCAACCACCTCCCTGGGAAGAAGTAAGGAGGAGATGATTGGAGTTATAGCATTTTGTCTTCCCAAGTAACTGTTGCACATGATAGAGCCCTGCTTTCCTGGAGACAGCTGAACACTTGCCTGCCAATGGGAAGTAGTGAATTAATTTCTTGGTTTGCTTTGCTTGCATGCACAGCTTTTCCTTTACCAGTTAAACTATCTTTATCTCAGCCCACAAGGTTTCTCACTTTTACACTTCCGATTCCCTTCCTGCATCCAGACAGGGGTGATTGAGCGAGCATCTGTGTCATGATTAGTTGTCAGCTGGGCTCAAACCATGACAGAGGACCATGGAAATGGTCAGACGTCTTGTCACTTAATGACACTTATTTAATGACTTAATGACACTTACTTGTGCCCCAGTGTCAATCAGAAATTCAAAACTCAATTGTTTTGGTCCCACAGGGATGTGGATATATGATTTGATGTTTGCTGATGGGCATTTCCCGTGCAAATTGGGTTGTCCTTTCTCCAAACTGCTGCCTCTATTTTTTTCATCGAGAGATCTCCTCTCAAAGGGTCATAAAGGGGTTTTGGGTCACACTTGGGGTGGCTGGCTGGGACTCTGGGTCATCTCAGGGTTTTTCCACTGTCTCCACTGTTTGTTGCAAGTGTTTGGTTGCTTGCCCATGCAGTGCAGTTTGGGGAATCCCCATCTCAACAGCCCTTTTCCACAGCCTGTTTCAGTCTCCGTCAAAGCCAGAAGCTCATACATTCTGTTAGTTTGGGGGAGCCCTACAGGTTCTGTGGTCTTTCTTTGTTCTCAGGGTGGCCTGCCTGACTCATCTCTCCACTCCTGGTTCATCAGGCATACCTGTCCATCCCATTTCTCGACCATACATCACTATCAAATGCGGTAATTCTGTCCATGTTTTTCTGTGAATTAGGGAGGTTGTTTCGATTCTGCTTATTATGATGTATGTCTTTCTGAATCCTTTCGCGTAAACCTTGTAGATACATTTTTGCAATGTCTAGCAGCCCTTTCACCAACAGTCTGAGACATCACAGGCCTACAGGGGCAGCCAGAGATAGCCCATTCCATTCCTGTTCATTCATTTCTTGGATACAAGACGCTTTCTGAACTCCCTCAGCTAAATACCTTTAGACAAGGTCTAAACCCAGCCAAACCCCTTTGACAGGTATGGTTGGACTTGATGATCTCAAAGGTCTTTCCCAACCAAGCAATTCTATGGTTCTATGATTCTAAATCTGATAATCTCTTCTCATATATCATTACCAGCTCTGCGTGCTCCCATGGGTCCATTACTCCTGCCTAGTAATCACAGAATCACAGAATCACAGAATAACCAGGTTGGAAGAGACCCACCAGATCGTCGAGTCCAACCATTCCCACCAATCCCTAAATCATGCTCCTAAGCACCTCATCTACCCTAACCTTAAGCACCTCCAGGGACGGTGACTCAACCATCTCCCTTGGCAGACCGTTCCAATGCCTAACCACCCTCTCCGTGAAGAACTTTTTCCTAATCTCAAGCCTAAATCTCCCCTGGCAGAGCTTGAGGCCATTCCCTCTCGTCCTGTCCCCTGTCACTTGGGAGAAGAGGCCAGCTCCCTCCTCTCCACAACCTCCCTCCACTCAGCCAGTGATAGATTGGTCAGCTCTCAGCCCTTCCATAAGGAAAACCCTGAGTTTCCAAAATCTTGAGGCTTCCTCATCACTCAATAAAATTCTATCTCCTCCTGAGACGGAGACCTGCCACAGGTATTCCATCTCAGTTTGCCTGCACTTCTGAGCAAATTTACTCTGCAAATCAACCAGTTTGTGTCTCAGCTTGGGGGGTTTACCCACTGTAGTGTGGAGGATGAACCCCTGAGTGCCCATAGACCTCACAATTTATGAATGGACACACTCTTGTGTCTCCTACAGCTCCCTCTTCCTCTTCACATCTAGATCATATATCTCCGTCCCAGTCTTCAGGATTAGCAATTGGTTTGCACACCTGGAGGAAACTGGAAGGCTTTCTCACTTGTGCTAGCATAACTTAGATTTTTTTTCTTTTGATGCCTTATTTAGGTCATTCCTACTCTAATCCTTTTTTAAAACACTCAGTTCCAAGAGCCTTTTCCAGCAAGCTTGGTGCTGGCACCGGCTGCCCAGGAAGGTGATTCAGTCCCCATCCTTGGAGGTATTTTTAAGAAAGGCAGATGAAGCACTCAGAGATACGGTTTAGTAGTGGACAAGTACATTTGGATTTGATGATCTCAAGGGTCTTTTCCAACCAAACGATTCTATGATTCTATGAATGATCTTGTGCAAATACCAAACAGGCACCTAAGACAGCACACATGGGGGCCTTATTCCTTCCATTCTTATAATTTCCCTGACATTCCTCTATCCTTTGTACAACCATGTTTGGTTCTTGCTACTTCGTCTTCACCCATTTCATACCTGTGGGAAAAGAGGTGCACTCTTACCTCCACAGTAACTCCTCAAGTGACGTATTCTGCTGACCATGACAAATTTAACCGTCAGGGAACAAAACCACTGACTATCAGAGATGGAATCACAACCAGCAACAATTTATTTTGAGAAACAGGTTTCCATACAGTTTATAGGTTTGGATGTCACAGGAGTCACCCCGCATTTAATTACAGAACAGTAAAAACCAGTAAATGGTGACAGCACTGCAGCAAGGGTTACATCAAAGCTGTTAGGGTTTGTTTTTTATGAGGGAGAGGGAGGATCCAGTAGAGATCCATTTTCTCATCCATAAAATTGGGGACACACAGCCTTGAGGAGATGACCACAATAGTCATTCCTATCATGGAGAGGACCTCATGTTGCAGACTTGTTGATCCAAAGAGGACTCAAAATGGCCTCTGGCAGGGGCTTCATTTGTACCCAAGTTGTATTGGGTCTCATGGTCATATGTGGTCAGGATGACACTCACTGGTGATTCTGAGGCAGCGTCAAGGTGGATACGTGACTCAAGTCACACCGTGTATGTGACACATATTGCCTACACGAGGCCAACTCCCTCTCAGGGACAGATGCACGTGCCACAGGGCTGGAACACCTCTCCTCTGAGAGGTGGGGTGGTTCAGCCTGCAGAAGAGAAGGCTCCTGGAAGAACTTAACACAGCCTTTCAGTACTCAAAGGGGGCTTAAAAGAAAGAACAAGAGAGACTTTTTACCAAGGCCTGAAGTGAGAGGACAAGGGGTAACAGATTTGAACTGAAAAAGGAGACATTTAGATTGGACATAAGGAAGAACATTTTTACAATAAGGGTGATAAGGCACAGAGCAGGTTGTCCAGAGAAGCAGTGGATGCCTCATCATTGGAAATGTTCAAAATCAGGCTGGTCAGAGCTTTGGGCAACGTGATCTGATGAACGATGTCCTTGCTTGTGACAGAGAGGGTGGACTACATAACCTTTAGAGGTCCTTTCCAACCCAAAGTGTGAGGCAACAAGGCTGGAGAAGAGTTGGCTTCATGCAAAGTAATAGCAGCTCTAGTACCTACAGGGAGATCATCAAGAAGACAGAGGCAGGCTCTTTACCAAGCTACTCAGCCAAAGGTGAGGAAATAATGGTGGAGTTGCCATCTCTGGAGGTGTTCAAAAAATGTGTAGATGTGACACTTTGGAACATGGTTTAGTAGGCACGGTGGTCTTGAGCTGATGGTTAGACTCGATGAACTTATAGGACTTAGTTTTCTTACTGAGAGTACTTGGGCAGTGGAACAAAGACACAAATATGTGCTGTCCCCATCCTCAGGTGTTTTCAAGAAAAAACTGAATTAAAGCCCTGAGCAACCTGGCTTGGCCTGAGAGCTGACCCTGCTTTGAGCAGGAGGTTGGACTAGAGATCTCCAGAGGTCCCTTCCTACCTGGATAATTCTGTCCTACTCAGGGGCTGTGTACAAATATAGTAAGAGGGTTAAAACTTTTTTATGAAGGAAGTGAAATGTTAGAATTCTAGTCAACCAAGCAGAGCAAATCCTCAGCTGGTTGTGCAGTCAACAACCTTTCAATTTAACATAATTTTTTTGAGGCCCAAGGAAATACCTTTGGGTGTCAACACAACACTTATTCCTCATCGTGGCTATATTTCTGATAAGGAGGTTGCTGTAGGGTTTGGGGTTTTTTTTGAGAAAAAAAAATCTCTTGAAAGTGCAGAGTAGTGGGGGCTGTGCAGGAAAGCTGAGCTTTATCACAGCCCCAGCATCTAGAGAAATGTAGCAGCACTAAGCTGTCAGATCTTGGCAAAGAACCAATCTAATGTGAGTGCTCTGGATATTAGAAACTCTTTGCATTGTAGATGTTGTGGGATATTCCCGAGGCTACAGAAGAGCTTATTCCTGAATCTCATCACTCCAGGGTCAGTTTTAGCAGTGTTTTATTTATGGGAATGCATAACATGTCCCTTAAATCTGACTTGCTTAGCATGAAATTTATTATACTTGCAGTTCTTTACCATCTGGCACAATCTCAGGCAGCCAGAGAGATTTTGCAGCTGCTTTTATAGTGGCATTAAGGCTTGGTAACATTTGTCCTTTTACTGCAGTGCTGTAAAAGAAGCAGAGATTCAGAATTACCAGTGCAGTGGGACAAGAGAGTGGAGAGATCAATTAGTGCACAAAGACAGACAGTCAGGTACAGGAAATAAAATTTCAGGTAGAACAGGGTTTGTGCAATAGCTTCTTGCATTAATCAGTGGTGCTGCAGTGCGTATTTACTGTATGTTATAAAGGCTGTGTATATTTCAAAATTAACATCCTTAAACAGCACCAAATTTTATTTGTGAGAAAGTAGCCCTCAAGCTGAATTTCCAGCTGATCTGGACCTACCTATATCTTGCAAAATAACAGCTGCCAAAACTTCTGTTTTTCAGCTCAGCCAGAAAAGCAAACCCTAAATATAAACAGCACAAAAGCTTTGGCACTAAGCTGAATCTGTAATTCAGCACCAAGACAGCTATTGACTCCCCCATGCAATACTTTTGTACTCCAATTTATTTTTCCTAACACCTGGATACCCCATGGGGGCTGCAGATACCATTGATGCCCTACAGACTTGTGGCACAGTCTTTTCTCTGAAGAGCTATGGAACAAACAGCCAAGCAACATGGGCTTGTTTTGTCTTTATTCTCTCAGTACAGATGGTGTTCAGTTCTGCTAAGTTAAAATTAATGCCAGACCTTAAATACAACATCTACATCCTCCAGATAAGTCATTACATAAATATGCAGAATTCACAGCCTTGGAATTGTATTAATTCCAACCGCATCACACTTACATCATCAAGCATTGTTATTGTTCACTACTAGTCGCATTTCAGACAGCAAAGCCAGCTCTATGATAATGGAACATCCATGGCTACCTCTGTAGTCTTTTTGACAGAACTGTGAAAAGCTTTGCTTACTCCTCCAGTTGCCAGCAGGAAAAAGAGAGGTGAAGGCTGAAAATTCAGAGGTTGTGGATGCATAAGCAACAGCTACTCTCCCATTCTGTTCAAAGCAGAAAGAGTATGCCCAGCTCTTCACAGCTTTCCCATGAGTTTTCTTGCTCAGGTTGTCTCCTTCATGTGTTTATCCTGTTTCCCACACCAGGAAGCATTTAGTGTCAGCAAGGGCACCTGTCCTCTCTCCTTAGCATGACAGCCTTCAGACTGCTTTCAATGATGGAGGTTGTAGCCAGGTGGGATTTGGTGTCTTCTCCCAAGTAGTAAGTGATAGGATGAGAAGAAATGGCCTCAAGTTGTGCCAGGGGAGTTTTAGATTGAATATTAGGAAAAATTTCTTTACTGAAAGAGTGGGGAAGCATTGGAACAGGCTGCCCAGGGAAGTGGTGGAGTCTCCTTCCCTGAAGGTGTTCAAAAACCATGTCAATGTGACACTTCAGGCCATGGTTTCCTAGGCACGGTGGTGTTGGGCTGACAGTTGGACTTGATCCTAGAGGTCTTTTCCAACCTTAAGGATACTGACTGATTCTATGATGGCAACCTTGAATTATCTGTACGTGATAAAATGGGATTTATAAGTATCCTCTGGATTGCATTCTTATAATTTGTTAACATTGCTTTCACCCTGTAGCTATAGTGCCACACAAAAGCATCATGGAAATACACAGTGAATCATTTTTTGTCAAGTTACAAGACATTCTGATTTGCAGCAGGGGAGCATGCGAGGTTTCTGTGAAAGAAAAGGGTCAGGAAGGAGGCTGAGGTTATAATTTTTTTCAGTTACACATCATTTTCTCAACGGAAAGCTTGACCCTTACCTTTGGCAATGGAGCTCAAAATGATTCCTACAGAAGTCATTAGTGCTTGTACTCCAGTGGTACCTAAAGCCACCAGGATCCAGACTTTGCTAAATGCAGTATAAACTCACGGGTTTTGTCCTAGCGAATATTCACTCTCCATATTCCCTCGCTCCCATTTTATATTCTGCCCCAAGGCAGAATACGAGCAGTTAATGGTACCTGAGGTGATGACTGCTGTTATGTGAACACTTTCCACTGCAAATTGTGTGGATGCTGATACTGATTTCTCTTCAAACACCATACCAATTTCAAGGCCTTTAGCTGCCCTCAATAATGGCTAAGTCTGAATTGCAAACTAGGCTCTAGCCTCCACTCTTGCAATCATTTATCCATCCAGTTTTCCCTCCTTTTAATTGACAGAGAGAGATGGTGAGATTCCTATTCCTAAGCATCCTAAACTAATTTCCCTGTTAGCCTTGCTTCGAGCAGAAGTGAAGTCTGGGAAACAGGGAGGAAGGAGGGGGGAAGGTTTTTTTTATTTTTATCTTTGTTTCTCACCATCCTGCCCTATTTTTAATTGGCAATAAATAAAATTAGTTTTCCCCAAGCTGTGTCTGTTTAGCCTATGACAGTAATTCATTAACAATCTCCCTGTCCTTATCCTGACCTGTGAGATTCTTCATGTTATTCCTGCCCTACGTCCTGTTGAGGAGAGGAGTAAGTGAGTGACTAGGGGGAGGTCTGACAGCCAGTCAAGGTGAAACCCACCATAGTAAGTGTTGAACTTCACAAGTAGTTGCAGCAGTGTCCTAATCACTTTAAGCACGTGAACAGAACTACAGAATTTATAGTGGGATTTATTCCGGTGCATAAAGGCGTCAGGATATGCCCTTTAGTGATTGTACTAGATCTCCACTGCTACCAAATCCCTTGAGCCTGTGCACAGCAGAATTCGTAAAGTCTTGCACTTTGCTGCTCACAGTATTAGATAGAATCACAGAATGGTTCGAATTGGGAGGGACCTTAAAGCCCATCCAGTTCCAACCTCCTGCCATGGGCAGGGACACCTCCCATGGCTGCTCAAAGCCCCAGCCAACATGGCCTTGAATACTTCCAGGGAGGGGACATCCACAACTTCTCTGGGCAACCTATACCAGTGCCTCACCACCCTCATGGTGAAGAATTGCTTGCTAATGTCTAATCTAAATCTTCCCCCTTCCAATTTAAAGCCATTCCCCTCATCCTATCACTCCTTGCCCTTGTAAAAAGTCCCTCCCCAGCTTTCCTGTAGCCCCATTCAGATACTGGAAGGCTTCTATAAGGTCTCCGCAGAGCCTTCTCTTCTCCAGGCTGAATAACCCTAACCCTCTCAGCCTGTCCTACCAGAGGTGCTTCAGCACTCTGATCATCTTTGTGGCCCTTCTCTAGACCCATTCTAACAGTTACATCTCCTTCCTATGTTGGGGTCTCCAGAACTGAACACAATACTCCAGGTGGAAATACATTAACACATAAAAAAATGTCTCATATGCTACAACTGCAAACCTATTCCTCTTTATGAAATTATCAAAATGATGTTAACAGCTTTCAATGAGAGTATTTTTTTTTTGTATATAACATTGAGGAAAGTATGAGTAAAAGGAAAATCCTGAGGAAGGCTTTTCTGTTTTCAGTTAGAGATGCTACTTAAATGTCACTCAAATAATTTAATAATTTAGTTAGGAAACAATAAAACTTTCAATTATCAATTTCAGTTATTTTCTGTCACTGTTCATCTTTTGAGTGAATAAATACAAGCATGATACATAAATGTAACACAGACACTATTTCTCAACAGGGTTAAGAAAAACAACAAATCCCAGTAGTAATGCAATACTAAATGATGGCAAACTAGAGTGAGTTACTCCAAACTGAAGGACGGACGGGTTTTACACATGAAGGTGAGCAGAGGCCATTGTTACCTCCCTTCCACTGCAGCTGTTTTCTTTGTACAAGTTAATCCTTTGCTTTCACAACTGTCCATTTTTTTCCAGAATGAAGAAAAAAAAGTACTTCTTGTAGTCCTGAGGATAGGAGGAATAAAAGAAATGCAAGCTTGGGGAAAGACTGCATGCATCTGTTAGTGAGTACTCTGGAGAAAGCAACCTGCTTTGAATGTTTCAAAACTGGGCTCTTGCAGATCAGACAAAAGCAAAGCTCCAAAAACTTAAAGCTGCAGAATAGAGTTACAGGCCCAAATGCACGTAAGGAATTAGCAATGCCAAATGAGCTGTGCCATGTTGATTCACAACACCAAATCTAGCCACCCCTCTTTGCAACATGTACCTGCACTGCCTACATTTGAAGAATAGCAAAAACTAGGAGGTGAGTTGGTAAAAAGAAGCTTGGGTGGAAACAGGACTTCTCCTGGGTAAATGAATGGAAATGCTGTATTATTAGTGATGTATTTGGTATGACAGCTGTTTGTGGCACACTGTAGACATGCAAGATCCCACTGGAAGGAGCCTGTCTTTGTAAGTTTGTGCAAACATCCTGGATGCAGACCATGGAACTGTAAACAAGGGTGAAAAGATCTGATTTTGAGGAGTGGTGGTGTGGGCAAACATGGCATAAGAAAATGATTGTAGCTCTGTAACCAGAACTTCTCTGTCTCCCAAGACAGGTAACTAACTCTGCAAAAGCTGGTGGCAATCAAGGATGTTATGTTCCACATATATTTGAATTTTTGAGCATTTCTGCCGCTAATTTTATGTATTAGCAGACCAGAGCAAGTCTTTTTTCCTCCAGCCTGTTGTGCTTCAGGTTTGTAGGCATTCCTTACAGACAGCAGTATCTAAAGATGATCAGTTGGTTTTGAAAGTGAACCTCTTGCTTTTAACAACTCTGGAGTAACTTATACCAGGATTCAAACTGGCAGCAGAATGAAGACAACACTGAGAACAGAAGGAGCTTAGAAAGGATTTCAGCTTAGTTACTTGAGTTAGTATCTAAAGACTGATGTGATAAACCTCAGCTTAATTGTTCTAATAAGAGTACAGAGGCAGAAGAGTTACTAATAAATACATGTAGGAAGTTGCACATTTCTCAAGAAGTATTTGCACATCTGCATCTTTCCTGTTACAACTGAGGAGAAAAAAAAAAATCCCATGCTTGATGTCAGCAGGCAGACTCTCATTGGAATGATTAAGAAGCTGTGAGAATATATAGTGGATTTTCACTTGGTTTTGACTGCTAACAAGAAGTTACTAAGAATAGCACATGACTCTGCCTGAAAGGTTATTCCGAAGTTCATAGTTCAGATCAACAGAAAATAACAAGCTGGATATCCCTTCCCTGCCAGCCCATTCATGCTGAATAGCACCAGCAGCACTTTCCATTTGATACATAGTAATGCTGTATTTGGTTCCTCTTGTTGATAAATAAAATACTTGTATCTGCACTCTCTTCACCGTAACTCACCTCTGTAAGATCATGAGGGGAAAATCAGTGCACTGCTTTCTTCTCTATCACACAAGCAGTGTTGACAGCCATCATCCCTCAACATTTAGGCTCTCTGCTTAATTTTTTCACCTTCTGTACAGCAAAAGCAGATACCATAGCTCCATGGGATTTATTTTTAACCAGCTTATTTACTTTGCTCCACCTGTTCAAAGCAAACAGACCTTACAAACAGGATAGGTAAGAGGTTGGGCTAGATGTATGGAGGTGGTTACCTCTGTTCTATTTTATGCAACTCCTGATCTTCAAATTTAATAAACACAGGCTTCTTTCAAGCTCTGTGCAACCACTAACTCATAAACAGAACCGTGAAGGAATAGGTAAGAAGCAACCATTTCAAAAATAAAACAATTCAAAACATGTCAGTTCTTATTCTACAAGGGGTGGGGGAGTGTGTTCTTAATGTGGGCTGAACAACTTGAGCTAAAACTGCAGTGAGGATGGCAACTGAGGTTAAATGGATTACTAGTAAATGAAAACTGGATTACTAGTAAAGGGAAACTTGGAGATAAAACCAATCCCCTTCCCGCTATTAAAACCCCAGCTGACTTATCTTTATCTTAGCATAAGAGAAGAGTGTACTTTCTTCTTTCATTCAGTCTTTGGAATGTAAACACATTCTAAATAGAGACAAGGCATTTCGGAGGTAGCTACTCATTTTGACTCTGTGTTTATATGTTGAGTTTTAAGTTGCTTAAGAGAAATGTTCAGAAGCGCTGTGTCTCTATCTGCAGTTGTATTCATTGAATGACAGAATAAAAGAATGGTTTGGGTTGGAAGGGATCCTAAAGATCATCCAGTTCCAACCCTCTGCCATGGGCAGGGACACGTCCCATTGGATCAGGCTGCTCAAAGCCTCATCCAACCTGGCCTTGAACACCTCCAGGGATGGGGCACCCACAACTTCTCTGGACAGTGCCTCACCACCCTCACAGGAAAAGCTTTTTTTTTTTTCTTATATCTAATCTAAATCTCTCCTCTTCCAGTTTAAGACCATTCCCTCTCATCCTATCCATGCACTCCATCTTAAAGAGCCCCTCCCCAGCTTTTCTGTAGCCCCCTTTAAGTACTGGAAGGCTGCTATAAGGTCTCCCCAGAGCCTTATTCGATATAAACTCGAGATGTATATCCATCACAGCTTCTTGGCAGCCAAAGATATCTCTGAGGAAGCTTAAGGGAAAATTACTTACCCTTTCTCTGAAAAACAGAAGTCAGATAAAATGCTGGTGAACTGTGGACTTCCCTAGTACTGCTGATAACAAAAGAGAAATGGCTATAATTACTTGTTCCTTGCCAGCATGTGTACAGACTGAAATCAAAGTCCTGTCGTCTCCTAAGGGCATACTTGCAGTGAGCTGGTTACTACAACGGAGATCAGGGTTTCCCCTACCACAAAGTACTCCTTTTATCTTCCTTTTTAAGTGCAGTATCTTCCAGCTGAGAAAACCCCAGCTCCTTTTGTCCGCTGCTACTTAACTCTTGGCAGGTCTAGTTCTAGATTCACTGGAAAAATTGATTTTGACTGAGACTCAACAATCCCGGATCAGGTTTTGCAGAGCCTTGAAAACTTTGGACTTGGTAAAACTCCCTGACACATGTGTCTACAGCCACAGTGTGAGCTCATGCCTGAGCTCATCTGAAACTAGAGCTTAGAATTTGTTAAATTCGTTTCCCATGATGGCTACACAGATTGTCAAACCAACATCTCTCTTCAAGAACAAGGAAATACTTCCCATGTCATAAACTTCCTTTTTGATATAGGGTGATCAGACTTTGAATTGTCTGAAAGAGGAATAATGCTGTTCTGTGGGGCTCTGGCTCAGAAGGTCATATGAAGGCAGGAGTTATTTCAATTGGAAATATTCATTCAAGTACACTCAGCACGTCAAGCGGCATTTTAAAAACCCTTTGAGGGCATGATGGAAACAGCTGCAGGCGACTGCTTTTGTCTGGGCAGGAACAGGGCACAAAGGGGTCACATTTGCCCAGGCCTGAATCATCTTGCACAAATCACCCTAGAGAGATTTTTCTAAAAGCTTCTTGAGAAAGATCAGATTTGACAACCTCAAATTCAACTCTTAAAACTAGAACAGAGAAAATCTCCCATTTTTAAAAAGTAATAACAATTCAATCTTTGCAGTGATTCAAAAGGATACAAAAACAGAGGATCTGTGTTTCAGGAAATACATTTTAGCTGCTGTTGCATGTTACAAACAACTATAATTCACACAAAGTCTTTTTTCACAGTGGTTCTTCCAGTTGTCTTCACTGCAGACAGCAGAGCGAGAGTATTCAAGGTCAGCAAGTTGTGTCAGGAAATGATTCTGAGGAGCTTTGTGAGTTTAGAAGTTGGAGTCCTTTAAAAGTTATTTTCTGTTCCAAATAATAGTTTCAAAATGAAATTTTATGTGGCGTTGTGACATGCTTAAGAGAAATGTTTGGTTTAGATATGACGCTTCCTTTGTTGTAGTTGCTTCATTTGTGCTGCCAGGCTATCTGCTTTGGCAGTAACGTGCTGGCTCTAAGTCTTGCTGTATTTTTTAGTTCTTCTATGCTGACACACAGGTAAGTAGCTCCCTTGCCCCCAGTGCAATGTCTTTTAATTCCTGAAATGAACACACACCCCAGTACTGAAGTCAGAGCTGCCATGATTGGTTTGAATGAAAATAAAACCCTATATGATATGGCAGAGTTGGCAATTGTGAAAAAATCCCTTAGGTATTTTTCATGTTAATGACCTCTGCTCATATCAGAAGGTTATGGCCTAGTGGCTACCAATTCCTTTGCCTATCTCCTGTCTAAAATCATGCTGCCTCTCTTTCAAATGATTCTAAGACTTTTGCCCAGAATGATTAATTTAACAATCATAGAATCACAGAATAACCAGGTTGGAAGAGACCCACCGGATCATCGAGTCCAACCATTCCCATCAAACACTAAACCATGCCCCTTAGCACCTTGTCCACCCGTGCCTTAAACACCTCCAGGGAAGGTGAATCAACCACCTCCCTAGGCAGCCTGTTCCAGTGCCCAATGACCCTTTCTGTGAAGAATTTTTTCCTAATGTCCAGCCTAAATCTCCCCTCGTGGAGCTTGAGGCCATTACCTCTTGTCCTGTCCCCTGTCACTTGGGAGAAGAGGCCAACTCCCTCCTCTCCACAACCTCCTTTCAGGTAGTTATAGAGAGCAATGAGGTCTCCTCTCAGCCTCCTCTTCTCCAGGCTAAACAGCCCCAGCTCTCTCAGCCGCTCCTCATAAGGTCTGTTCTCCAGCCCCTTCACCAGCTTCGTTGCTCTTCTCTGGACTCGCTCCAGAGCCTCAACATCCTTCTTTCCAGAGCCTCAACGTCCTTCTTCCCAGAACTCAACGCAGTATTCAAGGAGCGGTCTCACCAGTGCCGAGTACAGAGGGAGAATAACCTCCCTGGACCTGCTGGTCACACCATTTCTGATACAAGCCAAGATGCCATTGGCCTTCTTGGCCACCTGGGCACACTGCTGGCTCATGTTCAGTCGGCTGTCAACCAATTTGAACGCACTTAGACATGCTCATGAATTAACCTTCACAACCTCCATTATGAATTCATGGCTATCATACTTACTACACAAATTAGTCACTGTTAGGTGTTCAAACAATCAATTTCATGCTTTCTCTCATGCTTTGGGCTTACAAAAATATTTACAGAGCTCTCTCATTAGCTTTTCTCAAATCCATCATTAAGATTTTTTTTTTTTTTTGCCATGAAACAGTAGTCTTGGCAACAGCTTCTACCCTGTGCTGGCTGCCCATCACACTGATCAGTTTAGCTTCCCCTCTGTGACTGTATCCATCTGTTGTTTCTCATCTTACACCCCAAAAGCAATTTGAGGCGGGATTACTGTTTTGTTTCAGATTTTTATTGCTTCAGTCACAACGGGATCATTTTCTGTGACTGGAATTCCAACGTGCCACATGCACAGCAGTGATCAAATGGGGAGATGCATAGGAAAAGGCTAAATCAGTTGCATAAAATACCCTGTGAGGCCAGGAGTCAGGGCACCACCCGTCTTTCCATGTTTGCATCCTTTTTCTCACAGTTGTCATCCTCAATACAGAGGAAGCCCAAGCATTCTAGTAAGGATGAAGAATCAAATCTAAACCTGGAAGGAAGATTATAGTGGGTAATTCTAGGGAAAGGGAGAGGGGAAAGGGAGAGGAGAAAGGGAAAGGGAGAGGAGAAAGGGAAAGGGAGAGGAGAAAGGGAAAGGGAGCAGGGAGAGGGAGAGGGAAAGGGAAAGGGAAAGGGAAAGGGAAAGGGAAAGGGAAAGGGAAAGGGAAAGGGAAAGGGAAAGGGAAAGGGAAAGGTTACTCAAGCAATTTTCCAAGAGCTTTCAAAATTCTAGCAAGCTCATCTAAAACATGTCATGATTGCTTTTAACCACTAGGAGCCGTATTCAGACCATCTGTAACGGAGCCGGCAAATTTTAGCGTTTGGGTCAAGGGAACAGTTAAGATTTGCTGTCATCTGAGGCTGCCAGATGCTGCAATCACCTGCACTTCATCCATCCTTGTGTTTGGGATAGCCAGGCTCCCCAGACTGCTGGGAATGCTCGACATGTCCCAGCCTGAGCTGAGACATAAGCTCCATAATAATACCAACTCCCAAAGAAGTACCTACCTCCGGTCTAGATTTCCTCACTGTCTCCATGAGATCACATCACACAGCACAGACCAAAATTTGTAAAGGGACTTTCTGATTTACAGGACTTTCTGATTCTGGGGTTGCTTGTAGCTAGAATTCCTACTTCTGGGGAAGTCACTTCAGCTAAAGGGCACATTGTCACTATTGACCCATCCTGTTTTGACAAAGCTCTCGACTTCACTGAGTTCTGGAAAGGAAGCAGACATGGCTTGTCTAGAGTTGTTAATTGCTGTGGGTTAATACACTTTTTTGCCTTCAGCTTGCCTAAAAACCTGATAACATTGAGTGTTTCATCGTTTTAAATATTCTTTCCTGCAAAGCTTGAAATGTCTCTTTTGGGGGAAGTTGCACTACTGTGATATTGAACATTTCAAAGCGTGGATATTACAGATTCCTTTAGATAAGTATGCTAGCTCAGCTGTAGGAAGACTGGAATGTCTCCTTACACTGCCAGTTTTATCAAACAGGCTTCAAAATAAGAGGAGCTTAATGCAAAAAATCCAGATCTCTGCCACTTTTCATAATAAATTCTATCCAGTCTAACCAGTTTGCATACACGTAAGTTTGCAGGACAAGTTTACAAGCTCATACACAATTAAAAATCTCAGAAAATTATTTAGAAAGCAAACCTTTTGTTCACCTTTTCCTTATCCAAGGAAGGACATAATAAACAAATGAATTTAAGAATGCAAATGCAATTGTTTAGATATAATGACCATGATTCATTCTAGCAGCTTCCACAGCCCCACTATATTGGCCACCTCCTTGAAAGCTGAAACACATTCTCTCCTATTTCCCAGCCTACTACAGAAGTGAGTGAGGAGGATTAATTAGCTGATCCTCTGTGAGGTGTTTAACTTCTGTGTGATGCAACAGGAGTGCAGTGCTCTGCAGTTCTCATATAAAGAACAAGCACTTAATAAACACCTAAACAATCCACAGATGAAATTTGGCGCCAGCAGTTCAACAGGTATAGGCCAAACAGCACTTGTTACAATTGCAGGAATGAGGAGAAACATGATGGAAGAAACCTTTAATGAAGTATGTGGCATCAGTGACCACTGCACTACAGTTTGGATATAGATTTGAATCTTGCTTGGCAAAAAAGTTGAAAGTCATCTGGCTCAGCTATCAGCTGTGTCCATTTTTACCTTATCACTCAGGTTAAAGTCCCATAGTTGGCTGGATATGCTAGTAGCTGTGCCTCTCTCGTGCTAGCAGCTATTGAAATCACTGTACATTAACCCTGCTGCCTTCAGCATACCACTGTCTTCATGTATTTTGTGGAGTGTAACAGCTACATAAAACAACCTGGTTGTACATGACTTAACAGTTCTCTGCACTTCATCTGCAAGGACTGCAGAGCCAGAGCTTGAAAAGTGTTGTGCTAGGCAACCAAATGAACCAGGACTGAATTGGTGAGACCAGGCCATGGTGTATGGCAGCAATGCAATGGATGCACGCCACCCAAACAACTCTGTGTCTATGCACACTCCTCACGCATTTTCAAGGCTAGACTCTCTTTCCCAGTCTGTCATGTAACCCTGAGCAAACTGCTTTACCTGCCTTCTACCCATTTCTTCTCTGCTCTATGAGAATGAGAATGCTTCCTTCATCCACTGGGATCACTTCCTAATATGCAACGTGCTTTGAGAACCTCTGGTTAAAGGGGTAAATTTTAATGTTTTATTAACTAGTACATGGATTATTTCAAAGATCAGGCTGCATTTATGGCATGTTGTATTGACACACTGACAACATTTTCTACAAGGAAGCAGTGTCATGGCTTTGGACTACGTTTCTCAAACCTGCTACACAGAGAAGTCTTTCTTGCAACCTGCAAAAACTCACACAAGTTAATTTGGGGGTTGGAACTAGATGATCTTTAAGGTCTCTTCCAACCCAAACTATTCTATGAATTTGAGCACCAGCACCAGTGAATCCTGGTTTCCTGGAGACTCGTGTGCTGATTGACTGACTTGCATTTCTAAAGAAGCAAAATCACCAAAGGAAGTTTTTCCCACCTATGTAGGGTCTCTCTCACCTGGGTTCCCTAATGATGGATGAGTTTCAGCTAGATATTAGGAAGAAATTTTTCACACTAAGGGTGGTGAAGCACTGGAACAGGTTGCCCAGATAGGTGGTGGATGCCTCATCCCTGGAAACATTCAAGGTCAGATTGGACTTGGATGACCTTCTACGATTCTATGAGTTTCCAGCGTTTATTTTACTAAGTATCCTTACAGGTGCTTTATTTTCTAACCATCCACCTATTTTCACAAAAGTGGCATTAATTTCTTTTCAACTGAAAACATATTTAAATGTTATTAGCAAGAAAAGGAGGGATGAAAGGAAATTCACCAAGTGTGGTGATTCTGCAAGTCTGCATAGGAAACCAGTAAGAAAATAAGCCATTAAACTCCAGCCAGCATCAGAAAAAGATGGAAAGACACAGCTCTCATCAGACAGAATGAAAATGCTCCGATAGTGAAGAATCACAACTGTTTCAGTCTCTGTGAAGGTCTCTTTCCAGGTAGCCCAGAGCATCTAAATGCAACCTTTTCCTTTGGAATCCAGCAGTGACTGGATTTTTTGCTCAGCTTGCGTATGCTGTTGCTGTAGGCAGGAAGCATCTGAGTCTCTATATGATCTCCCTGAGAAAAAGCAAAAGCAGATAGGTAGATTTGCAAAAATCTGCTTTCTACTTCCCTGATTAGAGAAGATAAATTCTGTAGAGGGGGCACAGAGAGAAGGGCTGATAGCTTCCTGGAGACAGCAAGCAAACCTCCTTTGGCTACATTCCCATTAGAAAAACAATGTTGTCATGCTAATCATGCCACACACATCTGTACCTTTTTGTGCTTTTCAAGGATTTCATAGTTGCTGCCACAGAAACAGCTCTCGTGGAACTACCCTCCCTACTCTGCAGGGTTAATGTTTGCAAACAAACGCACAATCATTTGTTTATGCTCAGCCACATGGACAATAAGGACATAGTTATGTGCAAACAACACCTCGCCTTGTCGGCAGCCAGTCACATGCCTAACATCAGGCATAAGTCACGTGCGAACCCATCCCTGGCCCTTGTCCAAATCCCTGCTTACACTCCCATGGACAAACATACAACATTAGATGGCACTGAGTACCTAAATCAAACCTCTCCTTAGTTTTATTGAACTAACAGGCTGCAGCTCCTTTTGGTCTTTGCCAGCACACAGGTGGGAACAGCCAGCCTGGTCCCAGGTTACATGCAGAAGGCAGCACACTGAAAGCATCTTAGTACATTACTACAGCATCTTAAATGACTTCTAACAGCAGTTCAGAGGCTTCCTACCCAGGCTTGGCAAAACCTGGCTCCTGTGGCGCAGTAGTTGTGGGTAGCAGGTGGCCTGAATTGTTCTCCTGAGCTCAGTAGCCGTGTTATTCCATCTGTCATAGGCACCATAAGGTATGTCCACCCTATACATTAAGCCTGCCATGCAGGGTAAACAGCCCAGCTAAGGCTGTGTCTGCTTGTGAGTTCCTCCAGCCCTCTCATTTCTCTGTCTGCTGGATCATTGGGCAGAGCTGGACTCAGGGATCAGCTGAACCAGACCAAGCAGCAGCTGAACAGCAATTAGGAGCAGCTCCAATGCCATCCCAGCCCAACCTGCCATATTCTGATCCTGGATTCTCCTGAAGTCTTTGACCCTTGGCTGAAGTGCCCTGTAGCCTGAAGGTTTAGGTTTTACAGTGTGATCAGCAGGCCCAGGTTTAGTAAATGATGTAAGCAGAGCCATAGTAAGGTGTATGAAGTCTTTAAAGCTACATGTTATAATGAAATTATCATTTAATATATGTAATTACATGTATTTAGACCTGTTTTAGGATACAGCCTAAAATAAAAGTGCGATTCAGTGTGTTTTCCAAACTGTATATACAATTCCCAGCACTCTGGGACTCAGGGAAGTGCACAGCCCAAATAGTACACTGGGCCAGCAGAGTAACCAGTGCTTCACCCTGGAAGAATTGCCTCCAGGCTCCCACAGGAGCAGAGATTGCTTGTGCCCATCTCTCAGAGGAGCATGAGGGTACCTGGGTACAATCCCCTCACTTGTCAGGCTTTGAGGTGTCATTTGAGTGGGTAGTCACTAATTTAAATTTTCTGGTTAGAGGTTGTAGCACTTCAGATATGCTTTTTTACTTCAAAAAAGGCACACCTGACAGCACAAATTAGTCACAGCTAAGGAAAACCTAAGAAAATGCATTAAAATTAGTGTAAAAACTTGGCTTCTAGGACAGCCTGGTGTTTTCATTAGCTGCAAAATACAGATAAGGTTTTGTGACTGTTACCTATTTACATTTTAAGAGCTGGAGTTGCTGGATATTCCCCTCAACCAGAAGCTCCAGAGTGCTTCACACCCCAGTTGTTTCCTATGCTTTCTGCAATAATCACTTCTCTTCTGGAAAATTCAACTCAAGCCCATGTCTGCATCTAATGTAGAGAAGCTTCAAGAATCTGAGGTGCAGTCTTTTTGCATCAGTCTATTTTTGTATCACTACAAATGTTTTCCTGCTGCGTGGGTCTGCAGTAAAGTCCTTGCTAAGAAACATTTGATTTCCAAGGGACAACAGAGAAGGAAACCTGAAGGGAAATGTCCCTTTTGCAGTTTGGGGGAGACTTTGTGAGCCAAAGTACAGGCAAGCCAAAATGCAGATAGGGTTGAAAGGACGCACACAAGTGCCATACGTATCCACCTCTCACCACACTTACCACATGCTGCAGCTGGAGCAGGATATTTTACCAGGAAGGAAATCACCTCCTCACCCCCTTGGTGGGATTTACTGTAGTGCGCAGATGGCTCTGGTACGATATGAAAGTCCCACCACTTCCTAAGCAGTTCCTCATCCTCCTCCTGTTCCATCAGCAGCTGCTACTTCATTGCTAAGGCTGCTTTTGGGTTTTATGTGGAGGCAGTCACAGCACGGGGTGCTGGGCAACTCTATCAGCCTTGCGCAGGCAGTAGCATCCATGGGATGAGCAAGGATCTGGCTACAATGAGAAGACTGTTTTATGGTCCAGCTCTAGTACTCTGCCAAGGAAGGATTTTGCTGGGTTCTGTTCAGGACCAGTAATTACACTCTGTTTCCACACATTGCCCAGAGAAGGACTCTGAAGAAGGAGGGGAGGTGGTGGAATATTTTGTTTATATTATAGAAGGTAGAAGTGTGTTTTCTGACAGCTGGAATGCGTTTTAACAGCCTGGCGAAACCTTACGTCAGTTTTAAAGATGTGCTTGACTACGAAGTGATTTCTGCTATGAAGAAAACCCTAGGAAAGTAGACTCAGTTTGATAAAAATATTTCAAATTATCATTCTAGCAAAGGAAGCAAAAGGAAAGGCAAGCTCAAAGTTTCACATTGTCTTCCCCATGGAGAATAATCCATTACTGCGAAAGGAGGAGGTGAGCTCCTGCTGGACCAGGGCACTGGACTTCAGACTGAAGAAACACGGCAGATTCTTTGGTGTTAAGGTACACAGAGGCAATGTTTAGCCAGCAGTAATGTGCCAACAGCATGCAACACCACGAGAGTTTCATAGTAATGATAGAGCTGATTAGCCATGAAGAAACAATTAGTTTAAAGGACAGAGGAATGAAAGTTTGGCCATTTACCTGAAGCCTTATATCAACACATTAATCAGGAGGAGAGCAAGGGATGGATCCAAGACTGAAAGAAATGGCAAGTGCCAAAAGCAGTTCTGTGAAGATAAATCACCACAGAGAAAGAGCATGAATATTAATTTAGTAATGAATATTCATTTTTGTGCATGTGTGCTCTTTAGGACCATCACCCATTTGGGGTGTATGGAGTGCCGCGCTGGGGAATTTGCTCCTGAAATTCAAAGCTGAAATCAGAAACTCTGTGGTCAGACATATGATAACCTACAGTTATATGCTTTACAGAAGTGACAAGCAATATCTGTAATAGCCTTAAGTTGCTTAAACTCTATAGTGAAGTAGACTAAAAATGGGAGCTGAGGGAACAAGGATCGTACAAAGGGTCTTACTAAGACACCTGGAAGTAAGGATCTGAGCTAGAGTTCCTGAAAGGACAGTGTAACAGGACAAGACTTAAAATCATAGAATGATTTGGGTTGAAAGGGACCTCAAAGATCAGACAGTTCCAACCCCCCTGCCATGGGCAGGGATGCCTCCCACTACACCAGGTTGCTCAAAGTCCATCCAACCTGTCCATCCTGTATGGGCTGTGCTGAGCTGCTCGCCAGACCACCTGCCCCTGCCTGCTGTCCTTCTCCAGACAGCACCGGACCGCTTGCCTTTTGTGTGGTGGCTTTCTGGCACATGGCCTCTCCGTGCTTCCTGCACTGCAGTGGGGGCAACGTGTTCCTCAGGTCCCCTTCCTTCCTCCCTCTGCTTGCGCGTCACTGCCCGTTTGCCTCAGCAGTACTGGATACCAGCACCATGAGTAAAAGCTGGGAGACTACCAGCTGAGGAAATGCTTTGAAAATGAGATCTCCTACTTCTGTGCAGAGGAACAGGCTATTTTAGGACCAGATTGTGTTGGAGATATCGGCTGGGACAGGATTACTGCAGCTGCTAAAGGAAATACTGTTGTATTCAAATCTTCCCTACAAGCAAGGCGATAGACAACATGTAGAGAAACTCTTTGGGCTCATTGGTTCCTCACATTCCACTTCAGCCTGGCTTCTGGACTCAGAAGCAGTAGACAAGAGTTTCCCCAAGCCCAGAGACCACCACTGGTTTACGCCAATGTGAGTAAAAAGAAAGAGTTGTCCTGCTGTCTATCACAAGGCAGCACAAAGGATGGTGACTGACAGAATTCCAGCAGTCCTGGGCATGTTTAGTGACATTGCTAAGAAAAAAATCATTTCTGAGCAGCTCCCAAGGAAATCACACCCCCTTGTCTGCCTGAGATTTGCTGATTCCCCCTCCAGCTGCAGCTCCCCAGACATTTAAATTACATCAGATAATTAAATATACTTTGAAAGCAGCTACAGTGCATTTCAAGGCTCTGTTGGGTTCCACCAGCAATGCTTCCTAAATCTTCTCGTAAGCAGCATGTTGGGGCTGGCAGTCCACATGCGTTTGTCATCACCTGTACCTTTACTCCACCCATCCCATCTGCAGCAGCCTCTAGCCTGGAGTATCCAAAAGCAATCCCAGTAGCCTGACTTGGTGTATGCTTCTCCCAGCTACCTCTCTGTGATACAAGGAGGAGAAGCTGCCAGCCGCACTGCAGAGCTCTGCAGACCTTTGCCCATCATTGTGCTGAACGGCGGCACTGAGAATTACCTGCAGATTTATTACCCTTCAGCATAACTTGAGAAGAACGTTGCTGTCTCTATTCTTGCAGAGATTTACAGCTCATTCTGCCTAGAAATGGGGCTTTTTTCTTTTTTAATTGAGTGATCTGTCTTTTGGGCAAAGATTTTATTTTGTGCTGTATGTTTCAAGGTCTTTGACCGTGTCACTTCCACTTTATTTAGCTACCCTGTCATACCAGCCTTGTGTACTCCCTGTTCCACTATCTATGGCAACATTCATGGCTCAGACATTTATTTTTCCTTTTACACATCACCATGATTCTTCCCAAACTGACTCTCAAGACTGGAATGTGGCCCTAAATTAGGATTTGTGTGGCCCCACCTCAAGTACTGGGTGCAGTCTTGGGCGCTGCGATATAAAAAAACGTATTGAGCTACTGGAAAGCATCCATAGGAGGCTACTGAGTTGGTGAAGGGTCTAGAGGGGAAGTCGTATGAGGAGTGGCTGAAGTCACTTGGTCTGTTCATCCTAGAGAAGAGGAGACTGAGGGGAGACCTCATCACAGTTTATTGCTTCCTCACAAGGGAAGAAGGAGGAGCAGGCACTGACCACTGTTAGGATCCACGTGAATGGCAGGAAGATGTGCCAGGGAAAGTTTAGGTTAGATACTAGGAGAGTGATGGAGCACTGAACAGCTCCCCAAGGAAGCAATAATGGCACCAAGCCTGACAATATTTCAGGAGTGTTTGGAAAAAGCCCAACACACAGTATGAATGTTGGGGTTGTCCTGTTCAGGGACAGGAGTTGGACTTGATAATCCTTGTGGGTCCCTCCCAACTCAGGTCACTCTGTGATTCTGTGACTTATCTATATAGGAGGTATTTCCAGAGATTTTGGGATAACTCCTCTCTGTGGAAAGAATACGTGTACACAGCTGGGAGTTATACCAGTGAGCTGTCACAGTTCACTGTGCATTTGTGCCACGATAAATTAGTACAAGCACTAACTCAGAAAAAGTCCTTGGCTGTTACTGGAGAAAGGTCATTTAAGAACTATGTTCACTGTGTGGCCACATTGAAAAAGCAAACATATATGAGGCTTTGTAAAGGATGGAATGAAGGGTTATGTAATTCAGTTACACAATGTATGTGATTGGTGTCATTAGAAGGCTGTTCAGTGCTTGTTCCTCTGCTTCAAAAACAAATAGCAGGACTGGGGAGTTCAGGGACAAGCAGCATTCTTACAGCGAGGAACAAAAACAACTAAAAGGAGGATTGGAGACATTTATCTGGGAAGATATGACAAAGAAAATAATGAACATTCTAGGACATGTGGATTAGGAATACCTGTTTTCACATTTATGTAATAAAAGAGCAAAGTGTCCTTCAAAAAGATGAGAAATAGAAAATTACAATTCTACAGCAGAAGCACTTGCTCAACATAATTACAAACTACAGAGCTCTAGGATTTACTTAAAACCCAAAAGTGAAAAATTTTAATGTGGTTACAGGAATGTATAGAGATGCAACACTGTATACATTATCCCAAACACCTACCCCAACATAAGAAGAATATGGAACTGTTGAACTGGGTCCAGAGAGGGCTATGAAACCGATCAGAAGACTGAAGCACCTCTGCTATGAGAACAGGCTGAGAGAGTTGGTGTTGTTCAGTCTGGAGAAGAGAAGGCTCTGGGGAGACCATCTAGCAGCCTACCAGTACTTTAAGGGGGCTACAGGAAAGCTAGGGAGACACTTCTTCCAAGAGCATGTGGTGACAGGACAAGGGGGAATGGCTTTAAACTGCAAGGTGGAAGATATATATTAGACATTGGGAAGAAATTCTTCACCATGAGGAAGGTGAGGCAGTGGCACAGATTGCCCCGGGAAGCTGTGGATGCCCCCTCCCTGGCATTGTTCAAGGACAGGTTGGATGGACTTTGAGCAACCTGGTGCAGTGGGAGACATCCCTGCCCATGGCTGGGGGCTTGGAACTGGAAGATCTTTAAGGTCCCTTCCAACTCCAACCATTCTCTGATACTATGAAAGCTAAAAAATCAGAAGGGAGATGAGTGCTTCAGTATCTATTATATATAGGAGACTGATATTACACAATAAGGGAAAAAGAGATACCGGGGCTTGTTTCCACCCTCTACTGATGTCTCCACTGAACCCTCTCAGAAACAAGCTATTCCACCAAATGGCTTTGCATCCAACAGTAGAGATGCCTGTGTTCCTGAGGAACAATAAAAGCACTGAAGGCAAAGGAGCTGCCTCTTATTTCCAGAAACGTGTAACATCTGCCTGTTGTGCCCTTGCTGATACTTCGCATGGCTGCCCACACTACAGCCACTGTTCAGAAACAACTTTCAAAGATCCTAGTCCAGCAAGTGAAAAATATTATGTCTGAAAAGCTCGGATTTGTTGAACATTCATTAGATCTGAATTCCAGCTCTGGTTGCCCTGGAAACACTAGGATGCTGAAGACAACTCATCTCTCGGCAGCTTTGTCTGAGGGAGAAAGGCACTAGGAGCCTCAGCCACTGCAGCACTGAAACACTGAGAGCATTGCTTTGACTCAGCAACTGCAGGGAAGGTCAAATTGCTCCTTCCAGGAGTTAATATTGGTACACATCCAGGCTAGACCTTCTGAGCTGAGTTTTCTAACTTCAAATGCACATCTGTGTTGTATGGCAGCTGCTTCTAGCTTTGAGTTACTCATTCCTCCAGGTGAGTGCAGGCACTGTCTCTCTTATTTGCCCTGGCAAAGTGGCAGAGGGACCTCAGGCAGTTCAAACATATCTTAGGAGAAAGTGAACAGCAAATAGACTTCTGGGCACTGTATCATGGTTTGCTATCAAACACACAGCTGTTCTCCAGTTACATTGTGAGATGGAGCCAGACAGATTCTTCTTCTCAGTTCCATTTCCGCTTTTCTACCAATCTTCTCGGCTGCCTGGGCTCAGTGATACACGAAGCTGAGAAACTGCAGCATCTATGGATTTCAGTAGGAGTTAACATGCACTCAGTGTCTCTCAGACCAGGACCTTATTTTATTCTGGTCTACAGGATGATGTTTCATGGCTAACTTTCTCCTTCAATCTCAAGGTTTTCAAAAACTAAAAAAAAAAAATGTATTCAGCCAGAATCTAAATCCGCAGATTATGGGGCATTCTTGGAGTTAATTGTTTGGGCTGGAAAATACCTTTAAGATTATCAAGTCCAGCCATTAACCTAACACTGCCAAGTCAACCACTAAACCACCTTCCTAAGCATCACTACTACCCCTTTTAAATACCTCCAGGGATGGTGACTTTCCTGGGCAGCCTGTTCTTGTGTTTGACAACGCCTTCAGTGAAGAAATTCCTCCTAAACATCCCCTGGCATAACCTGAGGCCATTTTCTCTTGTCCTATCACTTTTCCTTGAGAGAAGAGACCAACACTCACCTCTCTAAAACCCCCTTTCAGGGAGCTGTAAAGAGAATAAGGCCTTCACTCTGCCTCCTTTTCTCCAGGATAAACAACCCCAGTTCCCTGAGCTGCCTCTCATAAGGCTTGTTCCCCAGTTCATTCAGCAGCTTTGTTGCCCTTCTCTGGACATGCTCCAGCACCTTAAAGGGGCCAGGGGCCCAAAACTGAGCACAGTGTTCAAAGTGCATCCTCACCAGTGCTGAGTACAGGGAAATAATCACTTCCCTGGTCCTGCTGGCCATACCATTTCTGATATAAGCCAGGATGCTTCTGGTCTTGGCTACCTGGGCACTCCACTCATAGTCAACCATTGTCAACCAACACCTTCAAGTCCCCTTTCCACCGAGCGGCCTTCCAGCCACTCTACCTCAAGCCTGTTGGGCTGCATCAGGTTGTTGTGGCCAAAGTGCAGGACCCAACACTGAGCCTTGTTGAACCCCATTCAGCTGGCCTCAGCCCATATATCCAGCCTAACCAGGTCCCTCTGCAGAGCCTTCCTGCCCTCAAGCAGATCAAAATTCCCACCCAACTTGGAGTCATCTGCAAACTTACCAAGGGTGCATCCAATCCTTTCGTCCAGATCACTGATGGATATTGAACAAAACTGGATCCAGCACTGAGCCCTGGGGAACACGACATTTGACCAAATGTCAACTGGATTGAACTCCTTTCACCACAACTCTTTGGGCCTGGCCATCCAGTCAGGTTTTACCCAGTGAAGATTATGCACATCCAAGCCATGAGCAGCCAGTTTCTCTAGGAGAATGCTATGGGAGACATCAAAGGCTTAACTAAAGTCTAGGTAAATAACACCCACAGCCATTCCTTCATCTACTAAGTCAGGGTCACCTTGTATTACAGTTTAGCGCCGGTTCAGCCAATTTCAGCAGCTAAAACTGAGCAGTTAAGCTCCCAATTCACAGAATCACAGAATCACAGAATAACCAGGTTGGAAGAGACCCACTGGATCATCGAGTCCAACCATTCCCACCAATCCCTAAATCATGCTCCTAAGCACCTCATCTACCCTAACCTTAAACACCTCCCTTGGCAGACCGTTCCAATGTCTAACCACCCTCTCCGTGAAGAACTTTTTCCTAATCTCAAGCCTAAATCTCCCCTGGCGGAGCTTGAGGCCATGCCCTCCTGTCCCCTGTCACTTGGGAGAGGAGGCCAGCTCCCTCCTCTCCACAACCTCCCTTCATGTAGTTGTAGAGAGTAATAAGGTCTCCCCTCAGCCTCCTCTTCTCCAGGCTAAACAACCCCAGCTCTCTCAGCCGCTCCTCATAAGATTTGTTCTCCAGCCCCTTCACCAGCTTCATTGCTCTTCTCTGGACTCGCTCCAGAGCCTCAACATCCCTCTTGTGGTGAGGGGCCCAGAACTGAACACAGTACTCGAGGTGCGGTCTCACCACTGCTGAGTACAGAGGGAGAGTAACCTCCCTGGACCTGCTGGTCACGCCGTTCCTGATCCAAGCCAAGATGCCATTGGCCTTTTTGGACGCCTGGGCACACTGCTGGCTCATGTTCAGTCGGTTGTCAACCAACACCCCCAGGTCCTTCTCCTCCTGGCAGCTTTCCAGCCAGGCTTCTCCTAGTCTGTACCTCTGCTTAGGGTTGTTGTGCCCCAAGTGCAGGACCCGGCATTTGGCCTTGTTAAACCTCATGCCGTTGATCTCAGCCCAGCAGTCCAGCCTGTTCAGGTCCCTTTGCAGAGCCTCCCTACCCTCCAGCAGATCGACACTTCTACCCAGCTTGGTGTTATCTGCAAACTTGCTAAGGGAGCACTCAATGCCTTCATCCAGGTCGTTGATAAAGACATTAAACAGGACTGGACCCAATTCCTTCCCTGTCCAATCACCAGGGAAAGGGGGAAGGGAAATGAGAGGAAAAAAGACTTGTGGGCTGGAAACTAAACTGAAACAGCTTCAATATCATAGTAGTAATAATAATAATAATAATAACAATAATAGCAAAAAAAAATATAGACAAATATATGCAAATACCCCATCCCCCGATGACTATATGGCACCAGAAATGCTGCAGGGCAGACAAGGTGAGTGGCAGGAAGGAGTCTAGAGCCAGGAACTGGATTCAGGAACACACAGATCCAGAATCAGGGGTAAACAGATAGACAAGGTCCTCGCTGAATGTTGGCCATCAAAGAACAGAATAAGACCCTCATGATCTCTCAGTTTTATACCATGTATGACATCTATGGGATAGAATGCTCTGTTGGTCATTTTGGGGTCACCTGTCCTGTCTGCCCCTCCCTTCAGCTGTGACCCTTCTTCATCTTTGACTTATGGCACCCCATCAGCTCAAAAATGGCCTTGGTTACTGTAGGAATAAGTATAAGCAATGGCCTTTCTGCATACTAATGCCCTGTGTTATCACTGTCTGAAAAACATGCATTTAACTTTCAGAAAATGAAGTTACTAAGACAAGACAGCTGAATTTAGAAAACTGATTTGACTTTAGGTCAAAGTAGAACACCTTGGACACCAGAACACAGAAGGATTTCAAGTTAGTCAGGCAGGATCTGCCTTTCCACAACCCTTACTGACTGGACCTGGTCACCTGGTTATCCTGCATGTGCTGTGTGATGGCACTCAAGATGATCTGTTCCATAACCTTCCCTGGCTCAAAGGTCAGGAGTCGATGGTTTACCATCTCAGGAAAATCCCCTGTACACTGCATTACAGTGCTCTGCTGTCCATCGTGCTGGGAGCAGTGGAGCTGCTCACTTCAGCGACTGACTGGGAGTATCTTCACTGCAGAGCACTCAGTAGCTCTGCTCTAACAGCTGGCAGGTGAGCACATGCCAGAACATCATGACCAGAACCCAACCATAACTGATACGTGCTTGATTTTTAGAAGAAGTGAGTAATTAATGACAACTATAATTAATTATGGTAATTACTGTCCTCTTTGGAATGTCTTACACTTAAGAAACTCCATAAGCTTTTTCTGCACTGGTTTCATTGATGATCCTGTTCTGTGAGGTACATGATGTCTATGACCATGGGCAAGTTATTTTTTAACAGTCCTTTAACACACACATTAATAGAATGAAGTTAATAAGAACATCCTGCTTCACTGGCAGGAAGGGTATTCAAGACTGACATGTTTGACTTAGAAGAAGCTGGAGACCATATAAACATCTAAGTAGAGACCCATGAAGGAAAGAAAGGTGGAGGAAAGCCTCAGAGCTGTCAGACCACACCAGCAACATACCAGCCTGAGGAAAACCAGAGTCAAAGCAGATTTGGAGATTGGCTGTGGGCAAGGTTTCCAAGGTTATGTTTCTGATAAATGCATTCAGGCTAAGTAGGACTTAGGACTAAATTAGTCCCCATTAGGACTAAAAACAAGCTTTGGGTTAGGTTTTTGTCTTCAGAGGCTATCCACCCCCAAATGAGTTGTCTCAGTACCAAGTCCGTATGTCGGAAACATGTTTAAGATTATTGTGTATGAGGCAAAGAACTCAAGATTAAAACAGGTACAAAGAGTATCCTGTATCTACCCACTTTAGGGAAGAAAGCCACAGAATTTCCTCCATTCCTATTAATTCTTTTACATACATGGGAAGAAGTGTCTCTGGATTACAAATCATGAAACTATCAGCTCTGCTATGGATTTATAGAGAAAGAAACAATTGCAGTTAAGGGAACGGCAAGAAAAATAACTGCTTTGGAATATTTCTTTCCAATTTTAATCAATATTAGTTACAACATTGGAAAAGTTAGTGTTTATATTTAATGTCTGAGTTCATAACTCTGCAAATTATAAAGTTCTTTCAGGCGAAAGCATTGATAGAGAGCACATTTTGCATTCAGTATGAATGGCTAGGAAGAGATTCATTTGCAGACAGATATTCATGCTTGATCTTTCATGCCCTTGAATGGGTATGGAAACAGTATCACATTACTTCTCTGACTACGTGAAAGTTACACAACTCTAATATTGAATCAATTCACAGAATAAACCCTGTAAAGAGCTGCTGAGGAAATCAATACAAGGAAAAAGTGAACTGAACATCTCTTCTGCAAATAGCCAGAAAAAAAAAAGATAAAAAACCAGATTGTGGCTGTCCTGCTATCCCTGAAAAGTCTAGGCCTAAACGTCAGTTGGGTGTCCTATCCCATCTAGATTAATAAATTCATTGAGAACCAAGAGGGGAGGTTGTGGGAAAGAAACTGATCAGAAGAGGAAGGAGTAGAAAGATAAAGTGGGATGGAGTTGAAGGAAGCATGTAGAGAAAAAGTTAGTTTTTCTTTCTCATACAAGATGGAATAAGCCCATAAGAGAAAAATTGCCAGATGAACTGTTGGAATGTGTCCAGAGGAGGTCACAAAGATGATCAGAAATGGAGCACTTCTGCTATAAGGACAGGCTGTGAGGGCTGGGATTGTTTAGCCTGGAGAAGACAAGGCTCCATGGAGACCTTATAGCAGCCTTGCAGTACCTGAAGGGGCTACAGGAAAGCTGAGGAGAAACTTTTTACAAGGGCACATAGTGATAGGATGAATGGAATGGCTTCATATTAGAAGGGGGAAGTTTTAGACTAGACATTAGGAAGAAATTATTCAAGCTGAGGGTGGTGAGGCACTGGCACAGGTTGCCCAGGGAAGCTGTGGATGCCCCATCGCTGGGAGTGTTCAAGGCCAGGCTGGATGGGGCTTTGGGCAGCCTAATCTAGTGGGAGGTGTCCCTGCCTATGGCAGGAGGGTTGGAGCTGGATGATCTTTAAGGCCCCTTCCAACACAAACCATTCTATAATTCTATGATTCTATGAAGAGGATGAGACCTCTAAGAAGGTGGAGGGAGAAACATACCAGAAATACAGCCAGATGTGACCTTCCAATTTGACATCCTGTGTAACAAAGCCCTTAAATTTCACTCTGCTGTTCTCTCTGTTTTTAACAAATGCCAGATTTTCCTGAAATGATGCAGTCACAAAGACTCAAAGAGTTGGAAAATGATCTCATGGGAGGGGAGGGTCAGAAAAGAGTTAGAAACGTTAAAGATGAGGAAGGAAAACAGTGAAAATAAAGCTTTATGCTGGTGAGGAATGGAGTGGAGAAAGAGAAGGAGAAGGAAGAGATGAGTATTCTAATGTAGATTAGGATGAAATCAGAAAAATTGTCTGTGCATTGATGCTGACATAGCAGCCAGTTTGCTCAGGCTAGAAATAGCTAATTGATACCATCCTTTGGGAGCTGCCGTTCATCAAAGCCCTTTCGTATAAGGCTAGAAACCACCAGTCTCTCCTTGCCCTTAATTTGGTTTAATGAAACTCTTTTCCTGCCTCCTGCTGTACTTTTTTGTCAACTCACTGCAACCTTTTTTGTTATCCTCAGCACTTCAAGAAAGTGATAAGCTGCTAGTAACCTTGTTTGCAATTTGCAGTTCATTAGAAGTTCAGTCTGAGGCAAAGGCAGCACTTTTGTGTGGGTGAATGTGTTTGATCTGAGCCTTGTCTCTGCCAGCCACTTATAGGTGCCAGTACTCACTGGGGCTTCTTGCTCTGCAACTCTGGTTATCAGTCGTGATACCTATCATAATAGGGAAAAATCACAAATATTAGCGGCATAAAAAACACAAACACAACACTACTGAGAAAAAAAGGGTCAGGATAACATGAGATGGGAACACGACAAGTGAGCATGGAGGATGCACTTGCCGCACCCATCAGTTCCCAATAAGTTGCAAGTTGCCAAACTGAGTCCCAACTCTCTTGTTTCACAGTTACCAAAATGCCACAAGGTGAAAGCAATGATTTTTGCTGTTCCAGTTCTTCTCTCTGGCCTGCAAACTGCTCAGTGTCAGGAGGCCAGCAGAACCAGGACTGTGCTCTCTTCCCTAGAGCATGGACCATGCACTCAATCCTGCAATTGGGCTGGCAAGGTAGCTGCAGAAAGAGAGAATGTAAACTGTTCTTCATGTCCTCTGGGAGCAGGTCAGGTGTAACAAGTTGAAACTGAAACAGCAGAGTTAATTTAGAGATGGCAGAAACCGGTTTGACATAGAGGACACTGGATGGGTGACTAGGGAGACCGTGAATCTTCCAGCAGTGGCAGTCTGTCCAATATGTTTCTCATCTTCCAGGAGTTGGTTGGGGGCTACCTCATGTATATTATTTACCAACCAGCTTTGCTCTCTGCTGTTATGTAGCAGAAATGTTCAGATTCTGAATATTTTCCAAAGCTACCCAATTATTATTAGATATAATAATACTCCAGGACTCTTAATCCATAAGCTTGATTTTGTTTGGACCCAGTTCTGTTGTGTTACAAAATAAAATCTTGATGTGAAGATCAGTTCCATGATCCTGGCAGAGAAGGACCTGGGGGTGTTGGTTAACAGCAGCTGAATATGAGCCAGCAGTGTGCCCAGGTGGCCAAAAAGGCCAGTAGCATCCTGGCTTGTATCGGAAACAGTGCAGCCAGCAGAACCAGGGAAATGATTGTGCCCCTGTACTCGGCACTGGTGAGGCCGTGCCTCAAATACCGTGTTCAGTTTTGGGGGCCCTTAGTACAAGAAGAATCTTGAGGTGCTGGAGCATGTCTAGAGAAGGGCGATGAAGTTGGTGAAGGGGATGGAGCACAAGTGTTATGAGAGATGGCTGAGGGAACTGGAGTTGTTTAGCCTGGAGAAAAGGAGACTGAGGGGAGACCTTATCACTGTCTACAACTGCCTGAAAGGAGGTTATAGCAAGGTGGGTGTTGGTCTCTTACCCCAAGTGACAGGTAATGGGATGCAAGGAAATGCCCTCCAGTAGCACCAGGGGAAGTTCAGATTGGATAGCAGGAAAAATTTCTTCACTGAAAGGGTTGTCAGGCATTGGAAGAGGCTGCTCAGGGAGGTGGTTGAGTCACCATCCCTGGAGGTATTTAAAGGACAGAGAGATGAGATGCTCAGGTATACGGTTTGGTAGTGGACAGGTACAGTTGGACTTGATGATCTCAAAGACCTTTTCCAACCAAATGATTTTATGGTTGTATGGAAGGCAAGACACAATCCTAGCTCACAGGCTGTCCCTGTGAGGCAGTGAAATACTTGTAGAATATAGAAAGCCAGGACTATTACTAGAACACACAGTTGTTTGCCATAACAGTAGCAGAACTCAGCTCTTAAAAACTCTCCAGATCTATTAGTGCTGAATTAATTACCCAACCATATACCTAAACTCAATTGTTCAGGAAAGTGATTAATATTACTCAGAACTACCAGCTTGTAGATCATTGGCTGTAATCAGGTTGTGGTAGTTCAACGAGATCCACATTTCCTGTGGTTTACAATGGATTATTCACATAGGATGTGTGGCACAATTGAGTTAAGATTATGGGAGCAAACATACCTTTTGGAATTTGCCCAGTCTGAGTCACAAGCTTTGGTAAAGACAAAGCTGCATAATTCAGGGGTTATTTTTATGCACTTGTACTATATAACCACTGTGTTGATGCATTCTGAAGAACAACAATATAATAGAAACAGTCTTGGCTCATAGTAGGATCCGGTTAAATAAATTAGACGTACAGTGCAGTGTTTGGGAGATTTTAATTCTAAAGCCATTTCAAGAAACCCATGAGGATTTCTCTGAACTGTGCAGCTGCAATGTATGCAGGCAAACAGGATGCTGTTCCAGCACCAAAGGAATAACAAACAATTCCAAAAGAGGGGGTGATTTAGTTAAATATAGCACTTGAAATAATATACTAAGAATTCTCATCTTTTGTGATTGTTCTACCATTTTTTTATGCAGCGGAAAGTCACAAAATCCTCACACTGCTAATACTGCAAATGGGGTTCCTGAAGAAATTTAAAGTTGGAGATAAGAGGCTGAAGGACACTAAGGCAAGCACAGGCTCTAAGAAATAAGATAAAAAGAAGAAAGCAACCAAATGTTTAAGATCATTGCTTTGATTCTTCCTAGACCAGATCCTTGAGGTCTGAAATGCACACCAACACTAAGAAAAATGTGCAATACTCTAATCACTGGGAAAGTGTTGACTCTCAGAGCATCAGCTTTTTCTCTGACTTAGTGCAACCTGAGGATCATTGCCTCTGAGAATCCTTCTCTGACAGCAGCTAAAGTAGATGCTTCAGGAAGAGGAGAAGAATTGGACAAAGCAGACTCCTAGATTGCAATCATTTGCAGTTCAGGGACTTCCTGAAAAGGCGGGTTCAGGATATTAATAACCCTCAATCTCTCTCTTCCTTGAAGAGGCTGCTCAAAAGGATGCTTTTGAAGCCACATCGGCTTTTAGTTCCCACAACACACTGTGGCAGGAAGTTCCAAAGTTCAGCTACAGGCATGAAGAGTCACTTCCTTCTGTTTGCTTTGAGCTTGTTGTATCCTACTTCAAATTTCTGCTTCCTCCTTCTTTTATTGGAAAATGCAATGAAAAAATTAATCTCTTCACCTTCTCCGTGATATTCATAACGTTACAGATTTATCCTGGTCATCTCTCAGACTGAAGAGGTGAATCTATTTAGCTCTTCCTTATATTGAGCAGTTCCATACTTCTACCAACCTTGCTATTCTCTTTTGAATCTTTTTATTTCTATTGTTTCCTTTTCTAGTGGGAGGACTAGAGCTGCATGCAGTATTCAAGGTAGAAGAGAGCCACAGATTCACGCAGTTGTGTAACAACATTCTCTGTTTTGTTTTCTGCCCCTTTCCTGGCAATTCCGAACATTTGATTTGCTTTATTGACTGCTACTAAATGCTTCAGAGTTGCTTCCATGGAACTATCTATTATAGCCCCAAGTTTTCACTCCTGGCTGGTAATGGCCAGCTCAGGACCATCACTTCACATGTGTTCTGAGGGCTGCGTTTCCCCTTGTGCAACATCTCACTGTCCCATCACTGAGATTCTACGACTGTTCACAGTTTGTCCTCATCTTTAACACCCACAGTAGTTTTGTGTCATGACTAAACCTCGTCACTTCAATTTTCACTCCTTTCCTGCTCATGTAGGAGTGTGCTGAGCAAACAGCCCATATGGCCAGGGGACACCACTGCTGAGCAACATCTACCACTTCACTTGACCATGAGCTCCTGCTCTCTGTTTCCTATGTTATTTTTAATTCATTCCTTTTTCATTTATCCTAGGACCTTCCCATTTACACCTTGACTTTCCTTAAAAGCCTTTTCTGCGAGATGCTGTCTGCAGCTCTCAGGAAATAAAAGTTGCTTGTATCAACAGGATATCCTTTATCCAAAGACTTGCTGACACTTTCAGAGAACCCCAGTGGGACCATACGGCAGGACATTCCTTTACAAAAGCCATGCTGACTCTTCCACAGCCTATCACATCTACCCCTGTGTCCACTAGTTCAGTTGGTTTGGCTAGTTTCTACAAAGCAACAGTACAACACCAATCTGCACTTAGCATCTTATGCTGCTGGAAGAGCTGAGACCTGAAGTTAATCTGAAAGGCTGGGACAAAGGCATTCCCACGGATCTGAATTTTCCACACTGCAACTTTCAGGTGCCAAGAGAGCAGGATGTGGGATATTGTTTCCAGAACTCCTCTTAGAGTGTGCTGTTGGCTTTGTTCACATATACAAGTGAGTGCATGACACACAGAGCAGCGTCAGTTCCCAATGTCAGGATTCCTCTACTTATCCCAAAATGTTGCAAGCAAAATTCCCTGCAGCCGTCAGCCCTCTTCACGTTGTCAGAACTGCAAGATGAGTACTTGTCTCCCTTTGGTTCAATCTCCATGTGGCAGGGAATGCCTCTGTCTCACCCTGTCCCCTAAAAACCTGGGAATGAGAGTCCTGCCAGACAAGGGGAGGAGCACCAGACAGCTTAGTTGCTGCCAGCCACCAGTTGTGGTCAGTCCTCAAGGGAAAGAGGTGACTTATCATGTGCTGAAATGATTCTGGGTGATGAATCAGGAACACGTTTATAACTCCCAGACAGCCAGACCTCCCTCTCCTTTTTGAGAGTGAAGTCCGTGCAGGCAAAAATCTGGCCTCATCGAATAAGCCAATGTGAATTATTTCGTGATCATTTCCATCATGATTTTTGGGTTTTGGAGTGCAAATTCGTCAATCAATTTATCTGCACTGATTGCTTGGGAAAACAAAGGAATATCTAAACCATCTAACCAGTCTCATGCCACTGTTCCTCTTGGGGTGGTGGGGTTATGACTTCTTTAAATTTTGGAAAATACTGGAAGCAAAATAAACGATGGAAAAAAGAGAAGCTGCTACACAGCTCAAGAAGAGCCTTGTGGTCATTTCCTCAATAATAAACCACTTCAAGGTAAACAAGCGCACTTCCCTCAAATGAGAAGCCTTTCATCCCTTTCAAGTTTTTATCAGCTTTTGAACGAGGTAAAACACCAGCACTTTTGAGCCTTGAACTGACTGCAGAGATCTGGATTCTGGAGTCCTCAGCATAGGAAGGACCTGAAGCTGTAAGAGCGAGCCCAGAGGCCACAAAGATGATCTGAGAGCTGGAACATCTGCCCTATGAGGACAGGCTGAGGGAGTTGGGGTTGTTCAGCCTAGAGAAGAGAAGACTCTGGGAAGACCTTCTAGCAGCCTTGCAGTACTGAAAGGGAGGGAGGGGCTCTTTTTCAAGGAGTGCAGTGAAAGAATGAGATGTAATGGTTTTAAGCTGAAAGAGGGGAGATTTAGATGAGATATTAGGAAGAATTTTTTTCCTATGAGGGTAGTGAGGCACTGGTACAGGTTTCCGTGAGAAGTTGTGGATGCCTCCTCCCTGGAAGTGTTCAAGACCAGGTTGAAGGAGGCTTTGAGCAACCTCATCCAGTGAGGGGTGTCCCTGCCTATGGTATGGGGGTTGGAACTGGATGGTGTTTAAGGTCCTTTCCAATCCAAACCATTCAATGCTTCTGTTATTATATCTTTCTGGAGGCCTGGGCTATCCACAGGACTGTATTGCTTTGGCTTTTTTCACAAAACCCATTCCCATATATTGCCCTGGGCTCAGAGCCCAAAACTCTCTGGGAAGCTCAAAGAGGCATCGAGGCTTTAGCAGACACCAGTAGGAACCAGCTGTCACGTGCAGAGTGACTGATGTGACAGAGCACTGCTGGAAGGAACACAGATGGGCAGGAAGCAAACCTTCGTCAGACTGAATAATCCAGGTGAGCAGAAGCGCGACAGCTGAAGACACGTACATGCTGGCTATGGTGCATAGGGTTGCGTAACCCAGTGTGTCTGTATATAGGTGACCTCAGGGGTCTATATTATGGCTTCCCAGTACTGTGAATGTGAACCACACTGTCCTGAGGCACGGAGAAGAGCTTCCACTTGGCTGCACCAAGAGATGCACGGCATACTTGCTTTCTGTGCCTTCTGCCTCTCTTCTAGCAACTCTCTGATGCTCTCAGATTACCAAATTAAGAAACCTCTGGTTTTGTTCAGAGGGTTTGTGAGATCGCTCGCTGTGGGGAAAGATGAGATCTATATGCTAACAGACCTCAGGATTCACATTACTCTGTTGTGTATGCCGTTCTCCTAGGAAGGGCAGAGGTAGTCTAAATCCCATTTGATTTATCGGGGCTTGGGAAACCTCATTCCAAATAACTTCAGCAAGGATTCTCTATATCCTGTAAGAAATTTTGAACACAAGGCTTTGACATGTTTGCATTTAACCCTCTCCCAACACATCAACTGAGGAGGTTACCACTAAGGGAAAATAAAGCGCTTAGGAAAATCTTAAACAAAACCCAAGTGGCTTTTATCATGGTATGTGGAAATGCAGAAACAGAGGCTTTCCTGAACGGTCTGAACTCACCACTCAAGGGCCTCAGAGCAATCGTCACGGGCAAGAAAAACAATGCTAATGTCAACTCCTCTGGCTCAGTCCGGTTGTAGGGTTTCAGCTGCAAAACTTAAACCATGTAAGATGATGTTTTCTATCATATAATAGAAATGAATATTCAGAGGGCAGCTCCAAAAGCCTTATGAATTCAGAAAACCAAAATCCACCTAAAGCCTTGACTGTAGATGAATGATGACAAGATTAAAATAAGTAATTTTCATGCCTTTTTTTGAATAAATGGAAAAGCCATTAACATAACATGGACCACAGTGTAAAATATCAGTATAGGTGCATAATAGGTGCTATGAAAATGCCACAATAAATGATCATGGAATCTTAAATATGAATTGTCAGCAACACTGCTGATATTGAAAACAATGATACAAAAATCTCCTTCTGCTATTTTATTTGAACTCTGCCTCCAGAGAAACAGGTGCAATGCAAAGTCTTCAGTCTCTTCTGGGCACTCTTCTCATTCACCCCAAAGCTGCCATAAAGGTACCACTTGTAAAGTGAGAGCTCAAAGAAACTGGTGCCTTCACATTTGTTCCAGGAGAAGATGCCCGCACAGGAGAACTCCCTCAAAAATGTCCTAGAACATGTGCCCAATAGGTAAAAACCTGGTTTTGACAAGGAGCTTGATAAGTCAATGAACTAACTTGTAAGTCATGACTACCCCACTTAGGAGAATATTGCATTATTTTGATTTCCGGTTTTAGACTTTTCCACTCCTGTGTTGTTCAGTTTATGCTGGACCTGTACAAAGCATACATTGTATGCACTGGTGTATTGACAGCAAAGGAGAAAGGAGAACTTGAAATATAGCTGCTACAATGATCTCCTGTGCCCAGCCTGCTCTGTTCTTCCAGATGTCTATTGAGACAAATTCCAATATTTAGACTTGTCTCTCCTCTTTGCAGTGCAGAGAGCTGTCCTTGTTCATTCACATGTGGAAATCTACCCTGAAAGCCAGAGATGGCAAAGTTTGTTCTGCTACGGAAAACTCAGTGTTGTCTTAAGATCCCATCTTCTGTCCAGCTGCAGGGGTGGTTGCACATCTATGGGAGCAGCACAGAGATGAAAACAAGTGGCCATATGAAAATAAACGGCAATAGCAGGGAATGGATGGAAAATCCTACAGCTGCCACCTACACCCCTGGTTCATCAAGCTGTGCTTCGTGTTAGTTACACAGGGTTTGCTGTAGGAAAATCTGGAATATACTGAGCTCCACTGACCCTCCTTGCAAACCTCGTACAGATGTACATGATGGAGTGTACCTGAACTGCAATTGCTTGGTCTCCTTTTCCTTCCAGCTCATGTTTGCCACTTTTTTGTCTTTCACTCAGTTCACAGTAAGGAATGTTCATATAAACACAAATCTGAAGGAAATGCCTTGGGAGTAGCTGCCTGCTGTGGAAATGCATGTGGAGGTCATTTGTGAATATCCACAAAAAGGATAACCTGGATTAACCTTTTCTAGCCAAAGAAGATAAACTTGACTTGTGATTCACGTGTCCAGTGAAAACTGACAGCACAGTTCAGTTTAACCCATCTGCCATGTGCTGCTAATGGATAATTGATAAACTATGACTTACTGAAAAATAATATGTGATAAATATAGAATAAATATGATAAAAATAACAACCTGCTCCATTAGCTACTGAAGAAAAAAAGAGGTTGCATTTGCTGAACAAATTTCAATACATCACTTCTCACACTGGTACTGAAGGGCGACTATTACAAGATATGCAGCTCTGTAGGGGTCTGGGTAACTATGATTTTTATTATACAGCAAAGCTTACCTACCTTTAACTACTGCCAAGAAGGATGTCCGGCTCCCTGATGCTGTCCCTGACCTCAGCATGCATCCTGCAACTTCCATTTCACCGCACCGCTACGTCCCTGACCCACTCTGTGCCAGCCCAGGGAGCTAAACTAGCACAGAGCCCTCCAGGTTTTATACCACTGAAGGTTTTTTTTGAGATGTAGTTCCCGGTGCCAGCATTTAGCAGGATCAGTACAACAGACATAGAGGAAATGTGGAGCCTGATGAGCCTGACCAACCTTTCCAACAACAGCTACCCATTAATTAAGATCAAAAACACAGTAAAATATCATCCTCAGCCTCCTAATACCACCATGCTGCGCTGAGAACAGCAGATGCAAGAGAAGAAGCAAAATGTTGTAAGGGGAAGAAACATGAGGTCATGAATGACCTCGAGAATTAATTTCTGCCATAAAATATGGCATTACACATAATTTGAAATGTGTAAGAACCATCTCATAACCTTGCCCTCTGGCAGATAATTTCAAAAGTATTAATTATGGCTTAACATCACCTGAAAGTGCACAAATGCCTTGCAGCACGGGCTGACAGGAAGGGCTGCAGACCTGGGAAACTTTCAATCTAATTAATGCTCGACAGCATGAGGGCTGCTGGTGATAAAAGAGAAATGGAAGGGCACCAGGTGAAGCTCCTGACTGCGACAAGTACCAGCATGTGGCTCACTCCGAGGCACAATGTAGTGGTTTGGTAGACAGGGAGGAGGGAGAGCCTCCAATGTTTGGCAGTGAAGGGACCAGGGGAATATCTGGCCAATGCTGAAGTTTTGTGGAAGTTTTTCCTGTTGATTTCTCCCATGGAGATATATGGAGAAAGGGCAGTTGTTAGGGAGGAATCTAAAGGAAAAGGGGCCGCAGCGGTCTCCCTGCTCTCAGCATGGCCTTGCACTGCTGCAGGCATTGATGCAGAAAGCAAGCGTACAGAATTAGCATGAAGAAGCAGGGGGTGAGAGGGACACATCTGCTACCTTAAAAACTGACCTGGAGGGATGTGAGCAGCTGGATATGTAGCCTGTTTCATATCGATTAGTGAACGGGCTCCTGTAACTATCAGCATTACACGCAGTGTCAATGCAAGTTACAGAGAGATACTTCAATTAAGAAAAAAAACCATCAAAAAGACCTTTCTGTTCTTTAGAACGAGTGGCAGAAGAGGGTTATTTCTAAATCGCTGCCCACACTGACTCATGTTGTTCACATAAATTAGTTTAGCCTGAAATGGGAAGTTCAGGAGCTGCCAGTGGCACAGGTATGAACTCTTGAGAGGTTGCCAATCCTGCAGAATTAGGCTGGTCCCAGCTCAGACGGGAAAGGTCTCAGAAAAGAGACCTATCTCAAAAAGAAAAGCCAGGGTGTTGGAAAAGGTGCATAGGGTGTCCAGCTTCCATCGGACATGGTGTTGAGTCAGGAGCTTTGTGTGGTGATACAGAAGACCTTTGGGGGAGCAATGCAGCCAATCATATATTTATAATGGACATTGTGCACTCTTTACACACACTGAGTCTCCCTCCACAGGCCACCTGATCACAGAACCAGGAGCCTTCACCTATCAAAAGCAATCCTTTTCATTAAACAGAATGCTCTGGTGAAAGCGCACAAGTGCATATCAAATGGGAAGGAGGGAAAGGTAGCTGGATTGCATTGCATAATCTGAAAGGGGGATTTTAGCAGTTTAATAACTTCTCCCTACTTGTTATTTTCATAGAATCACAGAAGGGTTTGGGTTGGAAGGGACCTTAAAGCCCATCCAGTTCCAACTCCCATGCCATGGGCAGGGACACCTCCCACTGGACCAGGCTGCTCAAGGACCCATCGGACATAGCCTTGAACACTTCCAGGGATGGGGCGTTCACAACTTCCCTGGGCAGCCTATGCCAGTGTCTCACCACCCTCATCGTGAAGAATTGCTTCCTAATGTCTAGTCTAAATCATCCCCCTCCAATTTAATGCCATTCCCCCTCATCCTATCACTACATGTCCCACCCATCATCCCCCCTAGTCTTTCTTATAGGCCCCTTTAAGTACTGGGAGGCCAATATAAGGTCTCCTCACAGCCGTCTTCTCTTCAGGCTGAACAACCTCAACTCTCTCAGCCTGTCCTCATAGCAGAGTTGCTCCAGCCCTCTGATCATGTCTGTAGCTCTCCTTTGGAATCACTCCAACAGGTCTATGTCTTCCTTGTGCTGAGAACTCCAAAGCTGGGCACAGTATTCCAAGTGTGGTCTCACCAAAGCACAGGGGCAGAATCCCCTCCCTCACCCTGCTGGCCACGCTTCTTTTGATGCAGCCCAGGATTCAGTTGGCCTTCTGGGCTGTGAGCACATGATGGTGTTATTCTGCTCCAGTCAGTACAGCAGGAGACCACTCAGTGCAGATACACTTTTACGTTCAAGTCTTCCCACAAAATAGGATGTTATCATTTCCAGAGATGATACTGAAATTCCGTTTAACCCTCCTAACTCATGCTGAAAAGAGAAACTACTTGGGTTTCTCCTGTCCACTGTTAGGGAATAGTGTTAGAAATAATCATTGCTTCACACTTGCATCTCTACACTCACAGCATTCCAAGGTATATGTGTTTTTCATTGTCACCCAGTCTATGTTCACCCATTTTGGCTCTTAAATAAGCTACATACACTGACATCCTCTACAGTGAAACCAGAAGTGTTTGCTGGACTGAAAAAGACATCACCAGATGGCTCCAATATCAACCTAGACGGATTTCTGTTCTTCAGCAGGCAGTAAATGTGGCTGAAAAATCAGCAGGCTGTAGAGTAGTCAAATCACCTCTAAGAGGCTTTGTAATTGTGTTCAAGTCTGCCGTACTGGAAAATGAGGATAATAAGCTCAACTTAAACTGGGGCTAAACTCCATGTATAGTGGCAAGAAGAAAGACAGGCTGAGGTTGAAGGCAGCTGGTGGGGCTCAGCACTTTGCTCAGTGAAAAAAAGGAGATGCCAAGATAACTTTGTTCACTTGAAAGCAACAGCCATGAACTCCTACATTTCCAGAAATCCCCTGTGATGAGGGATCACCTGTTTCAGATGGTAAGAAAGAGCTCAGTTCAGAGAAGCCAATTCATACTGTCTTTAAAAATCAGGATCACATAGTGATCTTAGGGTGAGAATTTAACAAACTGTACATATAAAATCTGTGGGCATTTTTTGGCATTTAGATCAAAAATTGTTATTTTATTACTCAGTGGCTTTAACGCTACAATATTCTTTCTGATACTGAAGCTTTACTAATCATTAAGGTATTTAGTTTTGCTTCACTTTCATTTCTAGCTTTCACTTTCTGACTCTGTGCACATGAATTACACTGAGGGACTTAGTAACCATTTGCCATATTATCTACGGAAAAGTCTTGAACAGATTTCCATGGTCACCTTCTCAAGTTCTTTTCAACAAAACCTAAAAAGGACCCGGCCTTCTACTATCTTTTGCCTTTTTTTAGTGAACTAAGGATGGTGCACTGGGTGGATAAGTCAGTGGTAAATAAGTCACTCCGCTGGATTTCCCTTTAAAGGAGTATTTTTCCTTTATGCAATAGTCTGGCAAACACTTTTTCTAGATATTATGTCAGTTTGAGCAATCCCAACATCTCCAAATGCTTCCCACTAAGCTGTACCAGTACAACTTTCCACGGGCTGTCCAATAAATCCTGCAGGGCTCGATATGGGATAAGAATAATCTGACAAAACTTGATTCACTTTTTTTCTTAAAGCCCTTTTAACCCTTGTTACTACTTAGCTCAGTGCTATCACTGAAAAACTACACGCCAGACTGCACCAAAAGCAAAAAGGGAATCAATTTGAAAGTTGGTTTTGAATTATTTCTTTTCAGTCAACCAGCTGCATCATTGTATGGAAATTCAGTGTAAAGTCTAATGTACTCATTTATCATCAAGCTCAGATCAGAGAATATGCAGCCCCACAAACTCTCACTCTGCAGTTGTAGCCATGTTCCAGACTCTAAACAACTTATTTTTATGTGTCAGAGCAAAGGCTCACAAAACCTCCAGAAAAAAACTGAACCCACCATAGATATGAAAGCCCAAGGAATGATGCTGTTGTCCTGAGAGCAGCCCTGCTGAGAAGGACTTGGACACACCGGTGGGTGAAAAGCTAGACATGAGCCAGCAATGTATGCTCACAGCCCAAAAAGCAAATGATGTCCTGGGCTGCATCAAAAGAAATGTGGTGAGCAGGTCAAGGGAGGGTATTCTGCCTCTGCTCCGTTCTCATGAGACCACACATAGATTACTGCGTCCAGCTTTGGGGTTCTCAGCAGAGGAAAGACACAGACTTGTTGGAAAAAGTCCAGGGCCTGTTGCGAGAGAGCAAGGTGGAATGGTTTTAATCTAAAAAAGGGTAGATTTAGAATAGATATAATGAAGCAATTTTTTACAATAAAGCTGCTGAAACACTGGAACAGGTTGCCCAGAGAGGTGGTAGATGCCCCATCCCTGGAAACATTGAGGGTCAGGTTAGATGGGACTCTGAGCAACCTGATCTGGTTGAAGGTCTCCCTGCTTCCTGCATTCTAAGGAACTTCAAAGAAGATTTTTCAGATCAGACAATGACACTTTGGATATGATTAATCTTATCCCACTTTAGCAGTCCACAAAATGCAGAGCTGGGATTCAATTGCCTGTGTAGGTACTAGATACCTAGTGCTCTCTGTGGTTTTCACATTTTCACATGTCCTTATATCTACTCATTTTCTCATGTGAAACACTCTAGGACATCCTAATGTTCAGAAACTATTTTTCCCTCACTCCAACCACTAGCACTTTAGTGAAAGGTTTCTAGCCACTCAGCTTTCTGTTGCCCAGCACGTCTTTCAAGTTAGTTGGACATTTCTGTGTAAACCAGACTGTAAGGCCCTGCCCAAAACAAGCTAACCATGACAACACAGACTATATCATCCTATTGTTTGGCTCATTCAAGACAAATCAAATAATGGTACTACCTCATGCTGCCTGCAACTTAAATTAGAAAGAATAGAATCATAGTATCATAGAATCGTAGAATCATAGAATCATAGAACGGTTTGGTTTGGGTTGGAAGGGACCTTAGAGATCATATATAAATAAATTCCAACTCCAAATATCCCTGCACTTTGATAAAACTTATCTCAAATTGGACATGAGAATTTGCAATACAAGCACATAATGGTTGTTCATTACCCAGCTGAAAGGAACAGAAAGGGCACCTCTTTAACATGGCCTTAGAGCCTGTTCCACCTTTAGGAAGAACTGAACTTGCATTTAGATTAAAGTACAATTATTCCTTTTTCCTCCTACTTCCCATTAATTATATGCAATTTACTCTAAAAAGATCTGTTACTGTGCTAATCTTAGCAATCACTATACTGCAGCAACAACATTGCAGAACTCTCTACGTCTGTAAACACTTCCAGAGATGAAATTTCAAATTAAAAACCAGTAACAAAAATATCCTGGACCACATTTACAATTTCCCTCTATGGAACAAAAGTTTCTGGGAGAAACATTTTCCTTTCCTTATTTATAGTCTCTTCTACCATTGCAGTTCTTCTTGTGGTAGTGACATGATTGAGAGCAGCCCTGTGGAGAAGGACTTGGGGATGCTGATTGATGAGAAGTTCACCGTGAACCAGCAATGTCCATTCACAGCCCAGAAGGCCAACCATATCCTGGGCTGCATTGGAAGAAGCGTGGCCAGCAGGTCGAGGGAAGTGTTTCCCACCCTCTATGCAATTCTTGTGAGACCCAACCTGGAGCCCTGTGTCCAGTTCTGAACATAAGAAGGATATGGAACTGTTGGAATGGGTCCAGAGGAGGGTTACGATGAGTTGCGGTTGTTCAGCCTGGAGAAGAGAAGGCTCTAGAGAGACCTTATAGCAACCTTCCAGTACCCAAAGGGGGCTACAAGAATGCTGGGGAGGGACTTTTTACAAGGGCATGGAGTGATAGGCTGAGGAGGAATGGTTTTAAATTGGAAGGGGGAAGATTTAGATTAGATATTAGGAAGAAATTCTTAATAATGGGTGTGGTGAGGCACTGGCACAGGTTGTCCAGGGAAGTTGTGGATGCCCCACCCCTGGAGGTGTTCAAAGCCAGGTTGGATGGGTCCTTGAGCAGCCTGGTCTGGTGGGAGGTGTCCCTGTCCTTGGCTAGGGGTTTGGAACTGGATAATTTTTAAGATCCCTTCCAACCTAAACCATTCTATGATTGATTCTATGATTCTGCATTTCCCTGTGGGTCATTGTGTGCAGCATTAAGGAGGGACAAGTCCCTACACCTGCTTCACTACGATTGTTTCTCAGCTTTCCACTTCCCCACACAGACATTCTTCCGTGAAGACATTAGAGCATCACAACATTGCCAGATGCACAGCTCAGTAAGAGTACTAAAATAAATCATTGCAGCCAAGGTTTCAACTTAGCTGCTGTTATTTATCATTACTCATAGCTATTGCTAATTAATGTCATTACACATCATGACTATTAATCATAATCTGCTGATGCAAGACACATTGTCTCTTGTAGATGAGCAAGTGGAATAAAGCACGCAAGCAATAACCAAACTTGAAAATTCAATGGGGAGCACCTGCAAATCCACGTTGCAAACTTCATGCTAAAAGTAAGCTGACATCCCTGCCTTGGTGGCTGCATTTTGACTGTATTTAAGCAGTGCTACTTGTCACAAAACCACACACCACCAAAGTGGGCAACCAGCTTTAATATATTATTTAATACATGACATCTTTTGATGATTTGAGCTCTTAACCATGTGGGAATGAGATTTCAATTAAACTAATTGTGTCTTCCATAGCACTACACCACTCCCCCACCACCGAGAACACCCCTATTCTGCTATCCTTTATCAAGGGTTTTCAAAAAAAAATTTAAACTGTTCAGTTCAAATAGAAGATGTTAGGCTTTATGCAAAAATCACCAGGAAAATGTCTGTGACCTTTATTAGGTAGAAGGTGTGATTAGCTGACCCTAAAGATCCCTAGGTCCATGAAGTCTACAAAATGCTATGGTGCAGCAAATTATTTGACATCTAAAGTGCTGGGTCGTTAGGATTTGTTTGTCATTAGAATTTAAACCCTCATTAATCACTTTTATTTTTTTCCCTCCTAAGGAGAGAAAGGGAGATTTCCTTCATTTTGTATTTTAATCTCAAGTGGAAATTTAAATGCAGGTGTCTGGAGGTGAAATGGAAGAGTGGAATCAATTCCATAGGTCACAAAATTGATTTCCCCCAGACTTGAATTTGTAATATATCCTCTTAAGAAGGCAGTCAGGAGCTGCAAGCATTCCAGCACAGCTGCTTTCCCTGCAGCACAGGAGAGAGCTCACATACAGCCTTCGTCTACCTGCCTTCATATTGATGAACATGGGCATTGCCTGCTCAGAAACAAAATCTCTAGGCAGGAAGGTGTTGCTGCAATTTAAACAGAAATTCACTGCAACAGCAGTCACACAAAGGCATAGTGCAAAGAACAAGACCCATCTGCTGGTATAAGATCTGCAGGCTGAAGGGTAATGGGGTGCCAAGGATGGTCATATGGAGGAGAAGGTGTCAGTCCTCTGAAAGGAAAGTATTTCTGCTGCACATTCAGATGGCCACATCTCCATCTGCTACAGGAGAAAGGGCTGTTGGTCACAGTGGTGAGCTCATTAAAATGAGATCAATAGAGATTTAATCTAATGCTGAGGATTATTCGAAGTGGAATGCTCAATTAAGTGGGGAGGGAAAAATGTAACACATCAAATGAATTGCCAGCTGATTCCTTTGCTTTAGCTGGAATTCAGCCCAGTATCAAGGAAGGCTAATAAGCTAAGGCAGACGTGTGAAAAACAGCTGATGCTGGGGGGTAGCGATCAGCAAAAACAAGGTAAATGTGTCACATCATTACTCAAAAATTTTGCAGCAAGCTCTGCAGGTAGGTAGCACTTGGCTAGCATAATACACCCTACAATTTCCATTTCTATACACACCAGTGGCTCTAAGAATATTTGAAAGCTACTAAGGTGAGGATTTGCATAAATAGGATATATCATGGCTTTTGGAAAAGTGGAAGAGTTATGTGTGATGAGTGCTACAAAGCTTGCCTTTTCTTCACAGTTTTTCTGCCATTTCTCCCTCCCTCCTCCTCCACTCCCAGAATCGAAACCTCTGCCACCACTCCAGCTCCCTCACCTCTTCAAGCAGTGGCCACACACTGGGACAAAGATGATTCTGTTTCGAATAAAAGATTTTATTCTCGAAGCATGAAAACTCAGTACCAGGCAGTAAGCCAAGGATCAAGAAAATAGAAACATATTCATTAATTAAAACAAGCATTGCTTGCTTTGAACTAATAAAGTCATGTCAAAACTTGGAGCAATGAGTTCTCAACCTCTTGAAGAGAAGAACTTGTTCCAGCTCAACCAGAGGCAGCAGCATAACAAGTGCCTGCGTTGCTGCAGGAGAGGAGAGGCAGAGCGAGATGCGTTCCCCAAACTCACTGATTGGCAGGCACAGGGCCCTATGCCGCTTACAGAGAGAAGTAATTTTACCATGAACAACTCTGTGGCTTGTTGGCACAATATCACAGCACTTTTTTTCCCCCCCAGCAAACAGCATTTAATCTTCGCCCAGACATTTCAAGGCAGAGCTGTCTTATTTCTCCCATTCTGGCAGGACACCTTCCCACGCCATTCCCTCAAGTCAGAATTTTTAGGAGCCCAGCAGGATAAGGACCAGCCAATCATGACCTCCCTCACGCATCTTCTCTTCCTTACCATCCCTGAGGCTTACGATTGCCGCTGAGAACTTCAGCAATTTGCCATCCCAAATATTTTGCCTGAGCTCCCACATTCTGCCCCCCTCTTCGTAACCAGAGAGGTTAAAAACAACCCGAGGCTGCACATTGTTAACGATGTATGAAGCAATCCTGCCTGTGAGCTCTCCACATTGCTCTGCATCCTGGACTGAGAAAGGCCAAGAACAGCATTAGATTCTACTACCACCCACCCATGGCCCTGTTTCTTGCTGTTTATCACTGTTGTTATCACTATTTATGACTATTATTATCATGTCTGCCTACCTGTAGTCCAGGCTACACAGCAGCAGTTTTCCTTCTGCTCCCTCCATGCTGTCCAGTCCACTAAAGAGGATGTTTTAAACATGATGTGAAGGGTAAGAAACCATGAGCCAAGGGAGCTGGAAGACCGAATGGCTCCTATGGCTGTAGATTTCTCAAAACAACTGCCTTTAGCATGTTTTGTTCTAATTACCCACCAAGAAAGTGGGAATGGTGGGTTCGCAGCACCCCCAGCAACAATCCCACTTTGTCTCTTCTTCTGCTCCTGCAAAGTTTTCCCAGAGCCTTTTGCAAAGCTTTTTGAACTCAGAGGGACAAGAGCCACAATGGCACTGGGCAGTGGGGGTGTTGCATTACCCATTCTGGCCCCAAACCAGGGCAGATACCTGTAAATATTTATAGTGTCTCATGTTATTGCTATTAAGAACCTCCCGACTGATCCCATAGACAACAAACTGTATGGTCCCATGCTTAGAATTAAGAAGACTGCTCTGGTGGTCACCCCACATCCATGACTCTGTACCAAACTGGCAGAACAGAAGTTAAAAAAAGAGCTTCTTTAGGTTGAAACAAAGAGATTTGATGGGAATTTCCTCCAGAATCCTGCAGGATATACAGAGAAGGGCAACAAAGCTAGAGGAATGGCTAATGAAACTGAGATTTTTTAGTCTGGAGAAGAGCAGGATGAGGAGAGACTTTATTGCTCTCCACAACTACCTGAAAGGAGATTGTCTCCCAAGTAACAAATGATAGGACAAGAGGAAATGGCCTTAAGTTGCATCAGGGGAGGTTCAGACTGGATATTAGGAAAAATTTCTTTACTGAAAGAGTGGTGAAGCATTGGAACAGGCTGCCCAGGGAAGTGGTGGAGTCTCCTTCCCTGGAGGTGTTCAAAAAGCACTTTGGGACATGGTTTAGTCAGCATAGTGGCATTGGACTGGATAATCTTAGAGGTCTATTCCAATCTTAATGATTCTATGTTGGGTACACCATCCTGGCTTGTCCCAGCACTGTGTCTGTGGGACCCACTGATTCTTTAGGGGAGCCAGCAGGGACTCTGCATTTATTGAAATACCCTCCTGGCTCCCCAACAGAGGCAAAACACCTCCCTGCCAATGCTTCTGGGGTCAGCACATTGTCAATAGCTTGTAAAATCTGGGCTAAAACTTCACATAAGAGTGGCACTGGAAATGCAAAAAACTATATTATGGAGCTTGAGCTCAGCCCCATGATAAACACACTCTGGATGCCATCCAGTGTGACACTTTCTGTTACTTGGATAAACATGCAAAGAGAATTTGGCAGGAGCTACCATGGAGCGCAAAGCAGCAACATTTGAGGGACTCACTGTTTTAGTGATGGTGAGCAGAAAACCCAGAAGTGCTTCAGTTTAGTACAAATGCAGCAGTTAAATAGAAAGCAAATAGCACTCACTGGAGAAAAGGGTAAATGATGAAGAAACACACACCTTCCCCCTTGATTTATATATAGTATAGATCTGCATGCTTGGTGTTTTCACAGTCATAAATTCTATAATACAAGACTTTAATGTTCTGGCAATGTTTTGTCTTGGAGTTATTTTGAGGCTATTAGAAAACACAGAGCGTGCCCAGCTTCAGTGAAATTTGAAGCGGATGATGTAGTGTTGCTGGTGCAATTCCACTCCAACCACACCATCACCTTGCGGTGGCCAAAGGGAAATGACACCATCTCTAGTGCCCGTGTGCAGTCTGTCAAATGCCAGGATCGATATCTTCATAAAGAACCACTGATGTGACTCAACACTCCTGTTGAGCACCTGAGACGCAGCTAATGCTTCTGCACACTCCGTCCGTGCTATAACCAGCATCAGGAGAAGCTGTAGAAGATGAGGATCAATGCCCAGGACAGAAATTTTCAAAGAAAAGAGTAAGAAGCAGAATCCAGTCCAGAACTGGTGCAGAATCTGGCATGTCTGCACAGTTCTGAGAACCCTGCATTGTCTGTCGCTAGTCATGTAATTCTTTCAAAGCAAGCAACTTTTTACAGTTGCTCTCTGGCACTCCATGAAAAGCAATGCCCCTTTCAATTCTTTCTTTCTGGACTTTTTATTGAAACCAGGCAGTCAAAAAAATGTGGTTCTATTGGAAGCGGGACATAGGGATACTTTTCGCCCGTGTGGTAATTTTCTTCTTGCAATTTGCTCCCAGTGACAGCCTATTCTTCTCCAGAACTTGAACAATAAACATCTCAAACAAAGGCAGGTCACACAGCTGGAGAAAGGATGCTTGAGGTCAGGGCTCCTTCCTTAACCTCCAGTAAGGTCAGTAAGATGGGTTGTACTAGTCCCACATGTCTGGGTGAGGTTTGACACAGAATGTGAAAGCTGCTTCACCAAGCCTAGGAGGTCAAGGACATCCAAGGTCTCCTGCAAGATGGAATTCTCAGTTCTCCTAGATCTTTGCAGTTCAGCCCCTTGTGCTGCAGAGGGGCTGTCTCCACCAAGGTCTGTAGCAGTCCTGGGCTGAGGGGCTCCCTCACTGTAATCTGACTCCTCTACTTAAAAGGGTTATTTTGTCAGCTGTAGTCATTTTTGAGCTACTATTTTAGATCACGGTTGTGGGTTTTCTTAATAACATTTTCTAAGCCCGCTCCATCCATTTAGGAAAACAGACACGTACAGAAATACACAAATGCACGTTTTGCGTTCAGCTCTGTACCACTTAGTACACTTAGTAATACTATTCCCTGCCCGCCCGCGCATGCCTATCTGTAACACAGAAAACCCATTTGTCTACCTCACTGGATCGAGAATAGACAAATATATTAAATATTTTGAAGCACGTTGGCCTGTTTTACCTAGCTAGAGCATGAACATACCTGCACTGCTTTATGAAATGGTTTAATAGGCACAGTTGTGTTGGGCTGATGATTGGACTGGGTGACCTTAGAACTCTTTTCCAACCCTAATGATTCTATGATTCTGTAAGAAAAACTGCCCTTGCACCAGGCAGTGTCTGGCTGCTGACACCCAAATGCTATTAGCAGCTTATCCTTGGTGAGCCTTGCTTGAGGGTTTGTCAAGGACATTTCCAGATCTAAGACTTGCCATTGGAAAAATTGTCATTTTGAACTCAGGTCGCAACACATTTCTCCCCAGTGGCAGCTTATTAATGGATTTGGGTTTTTGCTTTTGAGTTGTTTGGTTTGTTGAGATAAAATACAGTGTTTTCACTTCCCTGTGCATATTATTTTACAACCGATTTGCACCTTTAAAGCAGCAACATAAGAGGATTTGTTTAAGACCTGAGAGGTATTTGGCTACTTCAATTCTGTCATAGAATCATAGGAAGGTTTTGGTTGGAAAGGACCTTAAAAATCATCCTGTTCCAACTCCCCTGCCATAGTCAGAGACACCTCCCAATACGGCAATCTGCTCGAGGCCCCATCCAACCCAGCCTTGAACACCAGCAGGGAGGGGGCATGGGTTCATGTGGCATCAGCTCCCTCTGAGATCTGGATGTTGATCACCTACAGAGAAATTTTTGGCTAAAGGAATGGCCTTACAGTAGGTGTCACTGCAGGTGTGGGTGGCTATGCAATTATTAGTAGATAAACCCCTGGATGCTTGCAGCTTGCACTTAAAGGGATTCGTGTCAGATAACAGAAATGGTAGAAAAATTAAGGATTATAAGTCTTTAGTATAAGAAGAATTTTTACTCCATGCTCCATGTGTGCAATATGCAGGGATGCTTTTATGATATTGAAGTCTAGTGGAAAATCCCTCAGTAATGTTTATAATAAAGACTCCTTCATGCTGATACATCAAGAAATCTCAGTGCACTTTTCATTAAAAAGACCATCTCTGGAGCATCATCCTGCAGATCAGACTGGGAGGAATACTGAGATGCCCACGTCTTTGCCTCAACAAATAGGCAGCTTGAGCTCCTTACCAGGTTAGAGCTCCGTCTCAGCTCCACACTGGTGCAGCCCCACCTCGAGTAGTGCATGCAGTTTTGAACACTGCAGTATAAAAAGGGTATCAAGACACTGGCAAGTATTCAGAAGAGGCCACAAAGTTGGTGAAGGGTTTAGAAGGGAAGCCATGTGAGGAGCAGCTAAAGTCATTTGCTTGGTTCAGCCTGCAGGAGAGGAGACTGATAGGGAGACCTCATTGCACTTTACTTCTTCACAGAGGGAGAAGGAGGAGCAGGCGCTGATTTCTTCTCTCTGGCAACCAATAATAGGACCTGAGGGAATGGCAGGAAGATGTGCCAGGGGAGGGGTAGGTTGGATATTAGGAAAAGGTTCTTCACCCAGAGGGTTGTGGAGCACTTGAACAGACTCCCCAGAGAAGTATTCATGGCACCAAGCCTGACAATATTCAAGAAGCACTTGGCAAACACCCTCAGATACTCAGCGTAAATGTTGGGCTTGTCCTGTGCAGGGACAAGAGTCGGACTTGTGGGTCCCTTCCAACTCAGGACATTCTATGATTCTCCTTGCAGCACTATTTGATCTAAATATCCATTTTGTGGCAGCAGAAGCCACCTGCAAGCACAGGAATGCCTCTATTCCATCTTGAGACTCCCATCTCTCTTCTTATACTTCTATGCAGCTGGAGACCAAAGAGCGCATATCCCATTTCCAGTGAATTGCTGACACAAGACTATATTTATCTTTTTACAACCGTATTTGCAAGTGAAGTGTTTTGGCTCTTTCCTAATCCAGAATATTTGACATATCTTTACTCTGATGACAGAAAGGAGTTAACTATTGCTGTTATGTCAAAAAGCACCTGGTGGTTTTGGCCCACATTAGTACACACTAACTCGACTGTGTGAAGAATAGAAGAGACTTACTGAGTCACTGAGAAGAAAGGTCACCCTTGCCTCCAAGGATGGCTTCCCCGATGCCTCTTTTTGATTGTGAGAGCCCCAACACAGGTGGCAGCTGAGAGGGCAAGCACAGGGCCTTCATTTCTTCTTACAAAAGAGAATGTAAAATGCAGTCTCTTATGCTAGTTGGGGGCCGTCTGGTACTGTTAAATTTTTTAATAACCTTCTCAGCTGGAGCCAGCTTCCCTTTTGATGTGGTGCTGGTTTCATTAGTACTCGTTCAAGGTGAATACCTGATTAGCTACGGGGAGCCAAAGGGTTTTCTCTTTCCCTTTTCATTTGACTTTTGTAATACTTACTACAGACAAAGAGTATCCATGCCCTTTCCATGTTATAGCAATGTTAGGCCAGAATAAATGAGTTTGGCTATGTTTGATTGTTCAAATGAACTAATTCATACAGCCACAGCAGAGCTTTTCCTCCGATTTATTTCCATGCTGCACTTCATGGTGTTTTCAGTCTTTTGGGGCTCTTCTCTCACTGAAATCCAGGGCAGCTGCAGAATGGCTTGTAACAAATATTTCACTGCCTCTCACTGCAGTGGCTCTTCTACATGATCATCACAAGGGATTTGTGAGCACATGAGGGCTTATGGTTGGTCTAATTTCTACACTTGTAGAAACATTGCAGATGGATGAGTTTCAGCAAGATAAACACTCTTTCTTCCAGGTTTCTGCTGAAATAGACCTATCAACCCACTTAGAAATGGTCCTTCTGAAATGCTAGATAGATTCTAAATGTCTTTTTATCCCTTCTTTCCCCAGGAAAGCACTGTAATAAGAGACAGATTATCCAGTATTATGTGTGAGATCAAGAGAAGGGTGGCAATTTTGAGGCAAAAAGATAAGAAAACGTTGGTTACCTGCAGACTTGTAAGAAAGAAATTCATGTGACTGCTTACAAAAACTTCTCATACATCTCTCTCTGATTTCTTCATGATTTCAAAGACAGAAGACACAGTAATATGTACTCATAAGGTTTCCCAGAGATGCTATAAGCTGTCAACTGAATTTCAGGCCAGTTTTGACATCACTCCTGCTCCCCTTCCAGAGCCCATCAATGTGTCGGTCTTGGTTGAGTTCAATTATTCATGCAAAGGGAAAGAAACTTACCTTCTCCCACTTTGGAATAATAATATAATCATAACAGCAAGCACTTAAAATGCTATATTTCACAGAATATGCCAATGTGCTTTGAAAAAGACTGGTTTACAGCCAGGGCAATGGAGACACCAGAAGGTAGTGGCTTGTCTGTTGCCCTTCAGCAGAGCTGAGATGAGGATACAAGTCCCGTGAGGGAGATACCTTGGCAAAGCTAGAGTCAGCTTGGCATAAAACCTCTAGTCTGCATTTGAACTGTTTTTTTCCCATTCTCCTAGACTTCTCTTCCTATCTTCCTCCTCTGTCCCTCATTTGGCAAGTAGATTCTTCAGCTTAGTTCCCCACAGAGAACAAGACATTTACTGCCACTTCATGCCATATATTGTGGTAGATCTAAATATGCTCTGCTTTGTCTTCAGGTGTCCTGGGGACTTTGGCAGAACTGGCCATTTTTCCACTTCCTGACAAAATGTTCCCATGCTCTCCAGGCAGAGCAGGAATGCAAGGACCACACAGCTGACAGGGCTGGTTAACATGTGGTCCCCATCTATCTAGAAAACAGCAATCAGGAAGCAACGGGAACCCAAGTAGTGCTGTCCCTGCCCAACATCCTCATTACATCTTTTCCCTTTCCCTAGTTGTGTGACAGGACGCCAGGACACAAAATTGCCATTGCTTGGTTCAAACATAGATTTTAAGAGATCATGAAGCTCAATACAAAAGCAGAGAGACTTGGAATAACATTCTCCAAGCATATCTTGCTAGAACTAGTCTCTACCAGCACCCTACAGAGCCTACTGCCTGTGAAAGACAATGCTGCATCATTCCAGAAAGCTGCACGGAACACTGAATAAACTTTATGTAACAAAATATCATCAGTGTTCTTACTAGCTTCTTGTAGCTTCAGAGCATTTTTAAAGGCAAGAAGAACCATTGGCTTACTTCCTGAGACCACACAGAACAGCCTCCTCCTCTAGCCCTGTTTTTGGCTCTAGAGCCTCCTCTTTAATTCACTGTACAAGTCAATGCTGCGTGTTAATCCAAAGCTATCAAGAGTTGGAGACTCCATCACTGGCTCACTAATATGTTCCTGTGTTTAATAAAACTCTATTTCTCATTTCAATTCATCCAGTTTTAACCTTCCAGCACTGGCTGCTGTCATGCCCTTCTGCCCAAGATTAAAGAGCCTCCAATTACCCAGTGCTTCCCCTACAAAGTACATAAGCAGAGATACCAAGTCATCCCTTTTGGGTATGCTAAACAGATGGAGCTCCTAAATATGGCTGTGAAGCATTTTTGGTGGGCCTCAGGCTGTCTCTAACTTCTCCTTCCCACTAACACCAGCTCAGCCCAGTCTTTAATGTTTTCTAAATCTGAACATGCAGACGGGATGCAGCATTTCAGCCATCAAAGGCAAAAGCTCATCCCAGCACTGCCCTCCATCCTGCCCTGGCAGCACAACTGCTGTCATGTCTAACTTTGCACCTGTCTGCTTTACAGTAGATTTTATTTCTCCAAAACAGCTTATTAAGTCATTTATCTCACATTTAGTGACATTCTCCTTTTTAAATGTGACAGGTTTTTAATCAAAATTGCCCTTTCACATCACTGTGAAATCAAGGTGGTTGGTCAGCTGGTAAAATCCTCTTAGAGAAAGCCCAACTTTCATTCTTCCATATTCTGCTTTAGTACTGGGAAATTATCCCTTTTGAACTACCCAATATATTCATTACTGCGTCGGTCCATCCTCTGCCTCTACTGAAACGGAGACCCAACCATATGTTCCTAAGATACCGTCAGCTTCCAACGCACAGACCAATCTGTCAGAATGAAATCTGAAATACTGTTATCTCTTGTTGGGTGTAATACCTTCTAGGCTAGGAAATGATCACACATCATTTAAGAAACTTCAAAGAGATTTATTTCTGGTTATATGAGACTTCCAGCATACATCTTTATGATTGAAATCTCCCATTACCCGGTGTTTATTTCCATTTATTACAGATAAAAGCTCCAGGAGCAACTCAGCTCTGCTGTGAACCCACAGTCTGTAATCTCTTTTACAGGCACAAGCACACTCAGCCCTCACTACATCCTCTAACTTCGTTAGTTAGAGCTTTACTATCTCTATATTTAACAGTTAAAGAGGTCACAGTGTCCTTCCCAGTCAGCCTTTTCTCTTGGGCACACACGACTGTTTATACACATGTTGCAGTCAGTGATTTTAATGCTCCAGTCATATAAGTCAGCCTCTTTTCACCCCATTTTGGCAATGATATCAAATTTCTTTTAATTAATAAGCATTTGTAATTCCTGTCATTGCCAACATTCCTCAGAAACGTGAAGAATGAAGGAGGGAAGTGTTCATTCAGCCTCCGAATTTCCAGCTCTGATAATGGAAATTAGACAATTAGCTTTGGCATGTGATCTGCCCTGATGGATAAAACAAACCTGCCAGACACATTTTGGTAGGAGTTTCTCTTAGGCAGATAACTGCCCCTGCTCTGCTAAGCCAGGCAGCATGATTGAGGAACGCTATTAAGCATTGTCGATCAGTCATCTGGGGAATAATAAATAAAAATCACAGAAGAAATAAGATAAAGGCAGACTCATAGAATCACAGAATTGTAGAATGGTTTGGGTTAGAGGGAACCTTAAAGATCATCCAGTTCCAAGCCCCCTGCCATGGGCTGGGACACCTCCCACTAGATCAGGCTGCTCAAAGCCCCATCCAATCTGGCCTTGAACACCTCCAGGGATAGGGCATCCACAACTTCCCTGGACAACCAGAGTCAGTGCCTCACCATCTTCATCATGAGGAATCCTAATGTCTGATCTAAATCTTCCTCCTCCCAATGTAAAGCCATTCCCCCTCATCCTATCGCTATGTGGCCATGTAAAAAGTTCCTCCACAACTTTCCTGTATCTCTGCCAGGAACTGGAAGGCTGCTTTAAGGTCTCCCCACAGCCTTCTCTTCCCCAGGCTGAACAACCCCAACTCCCTCAGCCTGTCCTCATATGGGAGGTGCTCCGGATCATCTTCATGGCCCTCCCCTGGACTTGTTGTAACAGATCCATGTCCTTCCTATGATGAGGACTCCAGAACTGAACACAGTGCTCCAGATGAGGTCTCACAAGTGCCAAGTAGAGCGAGAGAATCACCGTCCTTGACCTGCTGCCCACACTGCAGAGAGCTGCAAGGGACTCTATAGCATCTGCAGAAACCTTTCGGAGTCAATCTTACAGCGTTCTGCATGGAGGAAGGCCCTTTCCCTTTGTTTGGACCTAAGCAGGAAAGGATGTTTATAGGTTGTCTCTTTTGAAGTACATCATGGCTGACTCAGATGGTTCATTTACATTTGGGTTTTGGGTGATTTTAGTACCAGTACCAAGTCCAAAGAATATATTATTATAACAGGAAACTATGGTAATGTCACTTCTTACTGACACGATAAATTTTAGAGTTGCAAAGGTAAAGGGTAACAGGGCAAGTCTGTCCCATGGGAGGTGCTCCTTAAGGGCAAGGGAGTCCATGAGGGCTGGGCACTCTTCAAAAAGGAACTCCTAGCAGCTCAGGAGAAAGCTGTCCCCCTGTTCCAGAAAAGTAGCCGGCGGGGTAAGAAACCAGCATGGTTGAGTAGGGAGGTCCTGAGAGACATCAATAAGAAGAGGAAGGTCTATGAGCTTTGGAGGAAGGGGCAGGCATCCTGGGTGAACTATAGGGAGGAATCAAGAATGTGCAGGGAAAAAGTCAGGAGGGCTAAGGCCCAACTAGAAATCAGATTGGCCAAGTCTGTGAAAGACAGTAAAAAATCTTCCTACAAATATATCAACAGCAAAAGGAGGGCTAGGGAGAATCTCCAGTCCCTACTAGATGCAGAGGGAACAACAGTAACAGGGGACGAAGACAAGGCTGAAGTACTCAATGCCTACTTTGCCTCAGTCTTTAATAGTAAGGAAAGTTGTTCCCTCTGTGCACAACCCCAGGGGTTGGAGGAGCAGAACGAGGTTCCCACAATCCAAGAGGAGATGGATAGAGGCTTGCTTGCCTGGCTAGACACCCACAAGTCTATGGGGCCGGATGGAGTCCACTCAAGAGTTTCGAGGGAACTGGCGGATGTGCTGGCCAAACCCCTTTCCATCATCTTCCAACAGCCCTGGATGACTGGGGAGGTTCCACTGGACTGGAGGCTGCCTGATGTCATGCACATCTATAAGAAGGGGCACAAGGAGGATCTGGGGAACTACAGGCCTGTCAGTCTGACCTCAGTACCAGGGAAAGTCATGGAGCAGGTGATCTTGAGTGGTATCATGAAGCACATGCAAGAGAGCCAGGTGATCAGGCCCAGTCAACACGGGTTTACAAAAGGCAGGTCTTGCCAGAGTAATCTGATCACCTTTTATGACCAAGTGACTAATCTCTTGGATGAGGGAAGGGCTGTGGATGTGGTCTTCTTGGACTTCACTAAAGCCTTTGACACAGTTTCTCACAGCATTCTGCTTCAGAAACTGTTAGCCTCTGGACTGGACAGGGTCACACTCTCCTGGGTGGAAAACTGCTTGAATGACTGGGCCCAGAGGGTGGTGGGAAATGCAGTTTATTCCACCTGGAGGCCAGTGACAAGTGGGGTTTGCCAGGGCTCAGTGCTGGGTCCAGCCCTGTTCAATGTCTTTATCAATGACCTGGATGAAGGCATCGAGGGCACCCTTAGCAGGTTTGCAGATGACACCAACCCCTTTCCATCATCTTCCAACAGTCCTGGATGACTGGGGAGGTTCTGCTGGACTGGAGGCTGGCTGATGTCGTGCCCATCTATAAGAAGGGGCGCAGGGAGGATCCGGGGAACTACAGGCCTGTCAGTCTGACCTCGGTACCGGGGAAAGTCATGGAGCGGGTGATCTTGAGTGCTATCAAGAAGCACTTGCAAGAGAACCGGGTGATCAGGCCCAGTCAACACGGGTTCATGAAAGGCAGGTCTTGCCAGAGTAATCTGATCACCTTCTATGACCGAGTGACTAGACTCTTGGACGAGGGAAAGGCTGTGGATGTGGTCTTCCTGGACTTCAGTAAAGCCTTTGATACAGTTTCTCATTCTGCTTCGGAAACTGTCGGCCTCTGGTCTGGACGGGCGCACACTCTCCTGGGTGAAAAACTGGTTGAATGACCGGGCCCAGAGGGTGGTGGGAAATGGAGTTAAATCCAGCTGGAGGCCAGTGACAAGTGGGGTTCCCCAGGGCTCAGTCCTAGGTGCAGTCCTGTTTAATGTCTTTATCAACGACCTGGATGAAGGCATTGAGTGCTCCCTTAGCAAGTTTGCAGATGACACCAAGCTGGGTGGAGGTGTCGATCTGCTGAAGGGTAGGGAGGCTCTGGAAAGGGACCTGAACAGGCTGGACTGCTGGGCTGAGACCAACGGCATGAGGTTTAACAAGGCCAAATGCCGGGTCCTGCACTTGGGGCACAACAACCCTAAGCAGAGGTACAGACTAGGAGAAACCTGGCTGGAAAGCTGCCAGGAGGAGAAGGACCTGGGGGTGTTGGTTGACAGCCGACTGAACATGAGCCAGCAGTGTGCCCAGGTGGCCAAGAAGGCCAATGGCATCTTGGCCTGCATCATGAATGGCGTGATCAGCAGGTCCAGGGATGTTATTCTCCCTCTGTACTCGGCACTGGTGAGACCGCTCCTTGAATGCTGTGTTCAGTTCTGGGCCCCTCACCACAAGAAGGATGTTGAGGCTCTGGAGCGAGTCCAGAGAAGAGCAACGAAGCTGGTGAAGGGGCTGGAGAACAAATCTTATGAGGAGTGACTGGGAGAGCTGGGGTTGTTTAGCCTGGAGAAGAGGAGGCTGAGGGGAGACCTTATTACTCTTTACAACTACCTGAAGGGAGGTTGTGGAGAGGAGGGTGCTGGCCTCTTCTCCCAAGTGCCAAGGGACAGGACGAGAGGTAATGGCCTCAAGCTCCGCCAGGGGAGATTTAGTCTTGAGATTAGGAAAAAATTCTTCACGGAGAGGGTGGTTAGGCATTGGAACGGTCTGCCCAGGGAGGTGGTTGAGTCACCATCCCTGGAGGTGTTTAAGGTGAGGGTGGATGAGGTACTTAGGGGCATGATTTAGGGATTGGTGGGAATGGTTGGACTCAACGATCCAGTGAGTCTCTTACAACCTGGTTATTCTGTGATTCTGTGATTCTGTGAACTACCTGAAAGGAGGTTGTAGAGAGGAGGGTGCTGGCCTCTTCCTCCAAGTGACAGGGGACATGACAAGAGGAAATTGCCTCAAGCTCCACCAGGGGAAGTTCAGGCTTGACATCAGGGAAATATTTTTCACGGAGAAGCTCATTGGGCACTGGAACAGGCTGCCCAGGGCAGTGGTTGAGTCACCTTCCCTGGAGGGGTTTAAAAGATGGGTGGATGAGGTGCTGAGGGGCATGGTTTAGTGATTGATAGGAATGGTTCGACTCAATGATCCAATGGGTCCTTTCCAACCTAGTGATTCTATGATTCTATTCTATGATTCTATGATCTGCAGTGGTATCGGATCACAAAGCTGGGCACTGGCAGGTCTACATGAATTAGAGATGGAAAGACAATCCTGGTGATGCAAAACTGTGTGGCCAGCAGGAGCAGGGAAGCAATCATCACCCTGCACTTGGTGCTGGTGAGGCTACTCCTCGAATACTGTGTTCAATTTTGGGCCCCTCACTACTAATAAGACACTGAAGTTCTGAAGCATGTGCAGGAGCTGGTAAAGGGTCTAGAGCACAAATATTATGAGGAGCAGCTGAGGGAACAGGGATTGTTTAGCTTGGAGGAGGCTGAGACGCCTTATCACTCTCTACAACTCCCTGAAAGGAGGTTGTGGTGAGGTGAGTGTTGGTCTCTTCTCCCAAGACACAGCTGATAGGATGAGAGGATATGGCCTCAAGTTGCACCAGTAGAGGTTCAGATTAGACATCAGGAAAAATTTCTTCACCCAAAAGAGTTCTCAGGTACTAGAAGAGGCAGATGAGTCACCGTCCCTGGAGGTATTTAAAAGACGTGTAGATGAGGTGCTCAGGGATATGGTTTGGTAGTGGGCAGGTACAATTGGACTCCATCTCAGAGGTCTTTTCCAACCAAGCAATTCTATGATTCCGTTCTATGTTACATTTGTCTTATTCTGTATTTTTACACGTTGCTGATATGGTGGAGTCCTGCCAACATTGGTTGTGAAAATGCCAAAGGGAGGAGAGGCTCTGCCAGACCTTTACTGAGTTAGCAGGAGCGAGAAGCAGGGCAGCCACAGGCACTTCTGTTGGTGCAAAAATTCCAGTCTCGAACTGCTGGCTCCGGAAGCTGGATTTTACCTAATCATCTGAATTAAACCCACAATGGTCTGTCATGGCTTGTAAGCAGGTGCACTTTTACCATGAATTCTAATTGCCCTGGAAATAAGACAGAGAGTGCTGCATCCCAAAAGCCCAAGAGTGCTTGCTAGGCACTAACACTGAGCATTAATTTCACACAGAAGACCTTTTTTTGTTTGTTTTTAACATGAATACTGTCCTTGGCATCCTATAAGACATACTACATTCCTGTGGGGATAAATGGAGATTTGTTGCAGCTTTGACTGGTTTCTTGTGAGACACACAACATCTAATTCACTACAGTATTTCTACTTGTCCTACTCTAGTTGGACATAGATACACCCACCATTACACTACGACTTTTAGCTGGGAGGTTTTGTATCTACTTTCATTGATTTATCTCCTGTAAAGCAAAGGAAAATGTGTCATTCTTGGAGATGACCGTGTGGCTCAGCCCAAAGGTCAAGTAAACATATCCCAAGGGACCTTTCCATTTCTGTCCCTGGGTGCTCCTCTCATCCCAACCTACAACAGCTGAATTCAACTCACCTGTAAGAGTCTACATATGGGTTAATTTTATGATTTGCTCTTTTAATAGATGAGAAGAAGCAGGTTCACAAAGGAGGCAGTTCAGCTCATCTTGACATCCTAGGTGTCGGAATCAGCGCTGATGTCTGAACCAGCTCTAGTGAACTGCCCTCAGGATGACTTTTCATCCTCCTCTGTGAAAAGGGGCATCCAGATGCTCAGATAGGGTTCTCCTCATTTTAGGGGCCTGCATTTAGGTTAGGTTTGTGGAAAAACGTAGAGACCTTTTGCCCTCCAGGCTTCTTTGCTCAGCTGGGAAAGAAAGACTCTCAGACACAGCGTATGAATCATTTCCCTTCCCACAGCCCTTTCCCCTCTTGTCATTGACAATTATATTCACAGAGCATTTAGCACAGAGGACCCCCACTCTCATTTCATCCTTGGGCACTGCTGTAGTTAAGATAATAAACAGTTGAATGGGGGAGGGGGGGGGAACACAATGCCAGCCAACATTTAAGGGACGGGCCTGGTTATTTCTCGATGAATAACAGCATCTACAGAAGGCCTTTAGCCCCGAGGTCCTTCTCAAATTATAAACATATATCACCACATCACAGGATGGGCAAAATGGCCAATTGCAAAATTTCAGCTGGGAAAATCCCACACACAGCCCACTGCAGGGAGTGATTCACCTTCCAGATACCAAAAGGTAAGGCAGTTCTGCACACAAGAGAGGGTTTGCTGCTACAGTCAAGGCATGTCCAAGCTGCAAAGACCATAGGATCATCTTTCTCCTCTCTGGAAGTTATTGCATTGGCTCTGAGTGTCTACATTTAAACAACATCAATCCTGCACTGCCAGAGTTCAACCTATCTATGTTTTATTGTCTCTCAAGAGGTTTGCAAGGCTCATGGGATTGTTCACCCTTATTTCCTCTCCAAATAAGTATTCTTTTCAATTTCCTTCACACACGCTGGTGCCTTCATCACACCCAGCATAGAATCATAGACTCATAGACTCATGGAATCATAGACTCATGGAATCATAGAATCATAGACTCATGGAATCATAGAATCATAGAATCATAGAATGGGTTGGGTTGGAAGTGACCTTTACAAGTCATCCAGTCCAACCCTGTTGCAGTGAACAGGGTCGTCCTTAACTAGATAAGGTTTCTCAGAGCCTGATCCAAGCTGGCCTTGAATGTTTCCAGGGATGGGGCCTCCACTACCTTCCTGGGCAAACTGTTCCAGGGTTTCACCAGCCTCATTGTAAAAAGTCTCTTCCTTATATCCAGTCTAAATCTGCCCTCTCTTAGTTTAAAACTGTCACCCCTTGTCTATCACGGCACTCCCCTCCTCCCCTTTCCTGTAGGCCCCTCTAAATACTGGAAGGCTGCTACAAGGCCTTTACAGAGCCATTTCTTCTCTAGGATGAACTACCCCAACTCTCTCAGCACATTCTCATAGGGGAGGTGCTCCAGACCTCTGATCATCTTCGTGATCCTGCCCTGGACTCACTCTAACAGATCTATATCGTTCCTGAACTGAGGGCCCCAGAACTGAACACGGTACCCCGGGTGAGGTCTCATGAGAGCAGAGTAGAATGGTAGAACCACCTCCCTCAACCTGCTGGCCAAGCTTCTTTTGATGCAGCCCAAGATACTGTTGGCCTTCTAGGCTGTGAGCAGATGGTTTTGGTTCATGTCCAGCAGTTGTGCAGCACCACACCAGTGCAAAGACCCAAAAGAGGAACTGAAAGGAGGAATGTTTGTATAAAAATGACAAGCCCTAAAAACGATGATTCTGGAGTTTTAACTGAGAGCATGTCAGGAAAATTCAGCTGTCCGGATTTGCTTTCAGACTGTCTGAAAACCTTAGAGAGTGAAAGACACTGTAACTGAGTGTGGAGGTGAGGAGTATGCTCTGAATGTGGGTCTAGAAGGGCTTCCAGCCACCTGCCCTGCCTGTGCAGCCACCTTCCCTCTAACAGCAAATGTGGCACCAAACCAGGACCATGCCGTACGCAAGCTGCATCACAGACATTTCTTGGCATCACTGACCAGGCGGGCATTTTTCCATACCTTTTCAAGAACCTGGATAGGGATCAATAAATTGAAAGCCTTGCTCCAAGAAAGTGACGCTTTTCCTCAGGAACCACATGATAGAAACTGTGTAAAAAGCCAAGGGCCCAGAGAAAAATTTAAGTGTCACAGAATAACCAGGTTGGAAGAGACCCACTGGATCGTCGAGTCCAACCATTCCCACCAATCCCTAAATCATGCCCCTAAGTAGCTCATCCACCCTCACCTTAAACACTTCCAGGGACGGCGACTCAACCACCTCCCTTGGCAGACTGTTCCAATGCCTAACCACCCTCTCCATGAAGAATTTTTTCCTAATCTCAAGACTAAATCTCCCCTGGCGGAGCTTGAGGCCATTCCCTCTCGTCCTGTCCCTTGGCACTTGGGAGAAGAGGCCAACTCCCTACTCTCCACAACCTCCCTTCAGGTAGTTGTAGAGAGTAATAAGGTCTCCCCTCAGCCTCCTCTTCTCCAGGCTAAACAACCCCAGCTCTCCCAGTCACTCCTCATAAGATTTGTTCTCCAGCCCCTTCACCAGCTTCGTTGCTCTTCTCTGGACTCGCTCCAGAGCCACAATATCCTTCTTGTGGTGAGGGGCCCAGAACTGAACACAGTACTCGAGGTGCGGTCTCACCAGTGCCGAGTACAGAGGGAGAATAACCTCCCTGGACCTGCTGATCACGCCATTCATGATGCAGGCCAAGATGCCATTGGCCTTCTTGGCCACCTGGGCACACTGCTGGCTCATGTTCAGTCGGCTGTCAACCAACACCCCCAGGTCCTTCTCCTCTTGGCAGCTTTCCAGCCAGGTTTCTCCTAGTCTGTAGCTCTGCTTAGGGTTGTTGTGCCCCAAAACAGTTGTGTCTGACTGGCATTCTTTAATTTGCATTCATCTGTTTATACTGGGTCTTTCTGTTTCTTACAGTGCTCCCTGCCTGTCCCAGTGAAAATCAAGAGGCTTTGGTAAGCATGAAGGCTTTTCAGCGAGGATTCTTCTCTTGTGATAGGTAGTGCAATGGAGGTTTACTCACTTTTGGCTAGAAAATCTATGTGAGTCAGTAGACAGACGGGACAGTAGAAAGACACTATGACAATCAGAAGAGAGCAGGGAATAATAAATTGAAGTATTTGGATGTAATTGTCCAAAGGAAAAATCCAGATTGCGCAAAAAGAAAAGCTCAACAGTGTAATTTATTAGACTACAAAATAATCGCACAAGCGGAACATGGGAAATCCCAAATTAGAGACGTCTGAGCATCTAGAAACCATCCAAATACTTTCTTCCTCTCCCTAATTTCCCCAGTGCTCTGATTGCACTGTCAGTTCTGCAAGGCCAGGTTTGTTTTCAGGGTGATTAACGATGAGCAACAGCAACAAATTTTTTCAATCCCTTCTGCAGGTCAAGGGAGGAAAAAAACCTGCAGCTCAGACAAAATTTCTGCCTCACACTTCCTGCTGTCAGCAGGGCTGAACTCTCCAAATGCCACAGGTGGTTGCAGAGAGAGTATTACCAGGAGAGGATTTGCTCAGTTTTATAAATGACCCACCCACTCATCTGCTCAGAGCTGAGGTTCCTTTCCTTTTATTTACATTAATGGATTCCACCCCAAATATTTTGCTGCATGATAAGAACTTGGATAATCTATTAACCACCCCACCGCCCCTGCTGAAATGAGATTTGCTTGTCATCGGGCACTCATTCCTGCAGCTCGGAGGCTCCCCGAACTGCATTCTCGTGCATACAAGCGTGAATTAAAGCCTGGTTGCAGAGATCTTGCCTTCCTCTTTTTTCCTGCTATGGTTTTTGTTCTGTCTGTTGCTGGTGAATAATCCCTGCTTTGGCAATCAAAAAGAGACTAATAGTGTTATTGCACTTCACAGCAAATGAGTGCATTTTAGGCAGCAGATAAAGTTTCCAGTGGAACAGCGTTGCCCTTGATGAGTTAACCTCCCTCTGCTTCAGTGTTTCCTGTTTTCTCATTGTCCTTGAAGCTTTGTAATTAAGTTATTTATAAGCATAAAATCAGAATTTAGGTATATTAAGAAATGCTGTAATTAGAAATAATCTAATCCTAAAAAATATATAGAAATAAATAGGTATGGAATGTGGAAAAGGTGTCATTAGACTTTGTTCTATTAAATGGACAGTGTAGAAGACCTTATTATGGATTTCTGTGCCAAGAAGTGAGACCATATCGCGCCTAGACGTTATCTCATTAACATCCTGTTCTTTCCCAAATCTAAATCCAGATTATAATTGTTTAATTTCATGTGTATGTATAAATTGTGACCTGTCTACCTTTTGGAGAAGCCGAGAGATCCAAGGCTACTGCAAATACATGAATTTCCATTCCCACAAAATAGTAGCATACTCCATGGGTCCCATCTCTGAGTTCCAAAGGTGTCTTTGAAAATGATAACTCTTTGAATTCCCTCTCTACACCCAACAAAAAGACTACATTTGTGTTGACCATCCCACTGAAAGGTGACTACAGATTTGTACCATAACCTTAACCCTATTCCATTCATCTCTTGTAAGTAATACATTAGGAGCATCTCATGTAAGATACTGCTATAGCTGGAAAAACAGAGAGACACTCTGATCAACCTCCTTACGTGATAAAAAAATCACAGCAAACACTCCAGGAGATGCAGATAAACAACCTGCCTTAAGGTTTCATTCCACCCATGTTGCCCTCCAAGTGCCTGAGAAACCAGAGAGGCGCTGCACTTTGTTGACAGCTGAACAGAAACGCTGAGGTTACCTCCAACACACCAGAAATATTTTTAAACACCTTCATTTTACTAATCTGTTATGGAATTATAAACAAGAGAGTCTCTGGTTACAAAGGGGTGTCATTAGTCCTTGGAAAACAGACCCTCATCCAGGATGTCACTTGTTGTACCATATAAATGGCTTCCAAAGAGAGAGCCTGAAACACCAGCATGTCTCCCATTACACCATTTTTTTAATGCAGCTCAGGGGAAGTTTGCATTCAATTATGAGTTTGGCTGATGAGGGAATTGCTGCTAGGCTTCTGTAAGATATGTGCCTTCTAACAGTAGAGAATGTTGATGAAGTAACTAAAACAATGAAAACACTGTAAAACACATTAAAAGGATTAAGAATTGGCTAACTTCAGGTCTCACATATAATTATAATAAGATAAATTTTCTTTGAGTGGGCGTGTGTTTGCAGAGATCCCATAGGGGCTGGCTCTTGGCTCTATTCTTTTGTATTTTATTAACAACTTAGGAAAAAAAGCTTTTTTAAACATTATCAACAAATTTTTCAGATTAAAAAAAAGCTGTGAAGATGGTAAAAAAGAAGGAATGCTGGTCACTTATACAAGTGGGTAGTTGGTAATCTGAAGGCAAACAAGTACAATGAAGCTAAGGCACACGATTGGAGAAAGAAGGTATTTGCCTAGTAGGGGCTGAGGGGTTCTACACTGGAAAGCCATGGCCAAAAAAGGGTTGGAAGTCATAATGAGTAATCAACTGCCCATGAGCTGACCCAATCTGTATATGTATAAGCAGAAGAAATCCATGAAGAGTAGGATTATGTTGTCTGAGTATTCCCCCTCTCCCGAAAGTGCTGCCAACGCACTGTGCCCTCCTCTTGCATCCACAAAGCAAGCGGGAGGTTGAAAAGCTTGGAAACAATTCAAGAAAGAGACACAAGAATGTACACAAGTCCAAGAAAGATGACTTGCAGGCAGAGATTTAAGGAGCTTAGTCTATTTAACTCGACAAAAGAAAGCTCAGGGGTGGCTGGACACTGATCCAATAGCCTCCAGGGAGAAATCCAATATCAGAAGTTATCTCCAGCATAGCAATAAGAAACGTTCCATGCCACCAGGCTTGGTCTGAGTTCCTATACCAGGCGCATGTCCTAGCCCTGTCCCACCACCATAGGTGGGGAACACACCAGCCTTTCAAAGAGAAATGCAGGTCCCACTCAGAGCTACAGCATGCTCTGACAGGTCCTCCCAGCTAGTCAAGCTGAGGACTGGGAGTCTGTTGCGCACCAGATTTTCAATGCAAAAAGTGGCCAAAGAATTTGGGTCCATGATCCTCCAGCTCTGTTTTCATTCTGTGTTTTTTTTGTCTCTCTTCTGATCCTGGTGCCAAAGAAATGTTGCATTGTTTGAGAGATTTGAATCTGGTGGCATAGCCCGTCTCAGAACAAACACTTTGAAAGCTCTCATCTAATCTTCCAGGAGAGAAGCTAAACACAGAGACAAAGATAGCAGGCTCAAGCAGGAAAACTGCTGTGCCTTTCCCCCCCAAATGAAGGAAAGATTATGCACTGACCAGTCTGAGCATGTGCAAATTGGAAAGGCTGGAGAGAAGCAACACTTTGGAATGCTGAACATGAGGAAGACATTAAAAATAAGTTATTTACTGGGCCCATAGTTCAGCAGTGTTTATCTCCATCATCCTACCTGCCCCTTATGGAGATCTCTTATCCGACAACTTCAAAGGGCACTAGCCAAACGTGATGGTTAAACAAAGGTCAGAAAGGGGTGGCAAACATCAGACTGACTCCATTTGGCTGCAGATACTGCCTTGAGTGCAGTCCCTCCCTTTCCATGTGTGTGGGTTTTCTTCTTCAGCCCTACTGGGAGACAGCTGGAAGCACAAAGAGGGTGAAAATAACTAGTAAATACGTAACAGGAACAATTTGTTCTTGGATTTAGAGTGGTCTATGGATAATATGTAAGCCAGTGTTTGTAGTGAAATATTTGATTAATGATCCCAACAAGGAGGAGGGAATAATTAATGCCTGGGAGTGACATACAGGGATATGGAGAAGTTAAGAGTGGGTGTAGCAGAGTGGGACCACAGCACTATTTGAGAAAAGCCCAAACTTTCGGAGGTAGCTTTTCATGGGGGAACAAACTGTGAAGAAAGTATGTGATGAATAACAAGCTGGATGTGCTTTAGCACACTTTTTAAGTGTCTTTAACACGTTATAAGGATGTGTTAAAAACAATGTTCCTGTATTTTGCAAGCAATCCCAATGCTAGCTGCAGATCTTTAATTGCAGCAAATTATTGACTTGCACAAGCTTTACAAAATATTGCTGAAACCCAGGCCATTGTACTTATGAATAATTGGATGAACTACTTAAATATTCAAACACTGGTGAATTAACAAGTTTTGTTCTGTATTAAGTTCTCAACAAATTGTTGCTTCTTTGGGTTGAACCTTGAGTTCACTGTAAAGGCTGCTTTCTTATGGCACTTCTACAAGCTTATGTGCAAATGCAACATATAATTTGAGGTTCTTTTTGTTAATTGCCCACATAGCTGAATTCTACATAACTGCTAAATTCCAGAGAGGCAAAGTCGGAGCTGTTTGTTTATTTTCTCTTCAGTGGGAACTAAGCTTTCTACTAATCAGTGACTGCAGCTGAATTGAATTCATCATCACAATGGTGAAACAAGAAGTGCATTCATTTAACAGCACGTTAAACTGTGCATGCATTTTAGCCCCTTCGCAATGTGGTTGCTATGGCATTTGTGGGTGGTGGTGAGGACGACAGGAGATTCTCCACATAAATGCCAAACCACGCTCTAATATATTTCATACTGACCTGCTATTAATTCAGTGGCTGCTCTTTTATCATAAGAAAAGATCAGCTCAACTTTCACTTCAAGAATAGATGTGAAATTCAAACCAGCAGTGACTGTAAGAGTGTAAATCACACAGCAGAAACTTTAAAGGTTGGGATTTTGTGTTGCTGGGGCTTTCTGAAACCATAGAAGGATTATAAGGAAATGGGAATAAGCTCACAGTCATACTAAAAATTTGGTCTGTGTACATAGAGTCATAGAATGGTTTGGGTTGGAAGGGACTTTAAAGATCATCCAACCTGGCCTTACCACAGACAAAGATACCTTCTACTGGATCAGGTTGCTCAAAGCTTCATCCAGCCTGGCCTTCAACACCTCCAGGGGCGAGGCATTCCTGACTTCTTCAGGCAGCCCGTGCCTCACCACCTCTAAAGCTCCCCTCTTTCAAATTAAAACCGTTCCCCCTCATCCTATCCCTGCACTCCCTGACAAATGCCCCTCCCCAGTTTTCCTGTAGGGCCCCCTTAAGTCCTGGAAGGCTGCTATAAGGTCTCCCCAGAGCCTTGTCTTCTCTAGGCTGAACAATTTCATCTTGTCTTAAAATGTAATGGTTGTCAGGAACAGATTTTAACTTAAATATGAGGTTTTATTTCCCAGTGAGTTTTTTCTAGGTAGATGTGAAACCTGCAGCAGAGCTGGGTATTTTGTTGGTCCCATTCTCTTTATTCACACAGAATTTGGAATTTTGTTTTCCTTAACTTTGAGAAGAATCAAATAATAAAAAATCTCTTTCATGGCCCTTTTCCTCAGGACTGTGCTTGTCTTTGTGCCAGGATCTGGGGCTTCTTTTTCAGCTTCATGGAAGCCATTCTCCATCCCCTTGTCCTGCATTTGCCTTTGTGCAGGGACAGACAGTTGCTCTGGGCAGTTCCAAGTATGCCTTCTATCATAGAATGATAGATCCGTTTAGGTTGGAAAAGATCTTTAAGATCATCAAGTCCAACCATAAACCTAAGCCTGCCAAGTCCACCACTGCCCCTAAGCACCACAACTAAAGGTGGTAGATCTGTGTCTTTAATGAACCTTACTGGCTACCTACAGTTATATTAACTCTTAACACATGTCTAAGACAATCCTGTGAAATAAAGCATAATTATACAGGAAGCAGAAGGTATCGGTATGTGTTTTCTACACCAGTTTAGCAACACCATGAGCATCCTGCCTGAACCACACCAATGGCTGATGCCTTCTTGCTCACCCTTCCTGCTGAAACCAATCTGGAAGCTAGGTGTCAACGAGCATTTAGAGGATGCTGGCACTGGACTCTTCCCAGGAGAGCAGCCTGCCTTAAACCTGAGCTTCTCTGATGGCTGCAACCAGCTGTCGTATGATGAGAAGGGTGGTGATTAAAACATCACCAGCTGCTTGCACTGGCAAGTAAAATACTGCCAGAAATAAGTTCAGCAGAGGATGTGAAATGGGTTTTTAGGTGCCGAGGGTTGTCTTTCCCTGCATTTTCTGCCCTGCGGATCCTGACCAAGGTCACAGCCAGCAATGTGCCCATTTCCGTCAGCTCCCAACCATAGAGCGAGCCTGAGCCGTGAATAACAGGACTATTCACAGAAAGCACACAGGCTCTCTGCATAGAGGTGGAGTTTCTCTGGTTCTGTATATGCATTTCAGCTCATCTTTTTTCAATCAGGAGCATTAACCTACAGTCCAATACAATTATGTACTATACACTCTTAAATTTTTAATTAGTTACATGCAGTCGAGAGTAAATGGTCTCTTTTCCCCTGATATCCACATATAACTCCTCTCAGCATTAAAGGGATTTAAATGGGTTTATCAAGTGATAATAAAAGCCTAAACGTCAGCTTCTGCTCACATTTACTATATAACTTCCTGCTCTCCCAACACACAGCGAGTATAATCATGTGCTGTTAAGTGCAATGTAACAGGGAGAAAAAAGATTTCAGGTTGATGCTCAGGTTTACCCATTCATTGCTGGAAATCTGTAACGTACGCGGTTCTTTTTCATATGTTATGACAAATCACACAGAGCAAAGGAAATCAACGGGAAAACTGATTTAAAAGTCATGGATGGGTCTTTTCTCCCTTGCAAAAGGGCAAATCTACACTTTGAAATGTCTGGATGAACAGACTTTGTAGAAGTCCCACAGTCTGTGTGTTGGAGGCTGCAGCAGCAGCAGAACAGGAAGGTCCATGCAGCACCGTGCTCTTGCTTTGAGGGCAATATATGAAGATGATAACACCAGCTCAGCTGATTTAATCTATTTTCTATGTGCCTCCAGCCTCCTGTCAGGCAGGCATGAGACAACAAGTTCTTCAATGCTACCTCAGCACTCCTCGGGGCTGGAAACAAGGTTTAGTCCCAAAGGGTGGGACTCATCTCTCCCAGCTTCAGCTGTCTGCAGCGAAGGTGCATCCCATAGTATTCTCTTCCCTAAAGTGCCTACATCTTTGCCTCAAATACTAACGAATAAAACTAGTAGACCTGAAGTTGGGTGACAGCAGTTCTACCTGAACTGTGTATGAAAGGCCCAGGCTTCTCCATGATTTCTGGCTATAAAGTTATGGCTTGTTTCTTCTCCTGGAAGTGAGAAGAAACTCGTTAATGATGAGAAGAAACCACTATAAATGGGTACGCACGAGGTTTGTCTCATCATTGCTCCATCCAAGCTGCTTTAGGGTGGAAAGGGCAACATTAGAACCTGAATTATTGAGTCACGGCCATTTCTGTGGTTGGTAAAAACAATTTTAAAATCTCCTCTTAATGCCAGTATTTTTTAATGCCTTTAGGGCTGAGGTTTACATTACGAATTTCCTTTTTATGAAGACTTCATGTGCAACACACAGAAACACAGAGCCTGGATAATCTTATACACAGTTTCAGTGTAGAGTCTCAGTTTTACTCTCCAGCCATTTGCTGCATGCCACAGCAGAAGTGACTTGTGAAGAGGAAGTGGAATGGGAAGGGAATATGGGCACATGAGCAATTTAGTAACCACTAATACAAATTCTAGCCACATGCTGAACCACCTCCCAGAGAAAATCACATTAGCGATAACAGTAACACCATGCAGATCTGTTTATTGGAAAAATTGAAAAGGAAAACCTCCACTGAGGGTGACTGCCCCAGGCTGAACTTCTGTTGTACAGATGCTGAAAAATCATCTCCCCTAGCTCCCTACTGCCAGAAGGACCGACATGCATTTGTTGTGCCACTAAACTTGGCTTGATGGAATAGCCATGGGATTTAGAATCATAGAATGCTTTGGGTTGGAAGGGACTGATATAGGTCTCCTAGTCCACCGCCCCTGCAGTGAGCAGGAACACTTTCCACTGGATCAGGTTGCTTAGAGCCCCATCTAACCTGACCTTGGATGATTCCATGGCTGAAGACTCCACTGCATCTCTGGGCAACTTGTTCTAGTGCCTCACAGTCCTCACTGTAAAAAATTTCTTTCTTATATTCATTCTAAATTTACCCTCCTTTAGTTTAAAACCATTACACCTCATCATATCACTGCACTCTCTGATGAAGAGTCCCTCCCTAGCTTTCTTATAAGGCCTCCTTGAAGTTCTGGAAGGCTGCTCTAAGGTCTCCCTGGAGCCTTCTCTTCTCCAGGCTGAACAACCCAACTCTCTCATCATGTCCTCATACGGGAGGTGCTCCAGCCCTCCACATCCTTCCTGTGCTGAGGGCCTCAGAGCTGGACACAGGAACCCAGGTGAGGTCCCACGAGAGCTGATTTGCTCATGACAGAAATAAAATAGGAGAGAGCCTTGTTTTTTGTAAACTTTCATATTAGAAAACTTGCCTGTTCTAAGGGCAATGCTGTGCGGGCTCAGCCACAGGCAAATACAGCCAGAGGCATCCCACACACATACCAACAGATACACAAGGAGCCACACAAAATATGCAAACACCCTGAAATCCCTAATAAATATCTCAAAAATCAGTTTGCTTCAGGGGAAAGAAGGGGCCTGCCCACACACTGAATTAAGAAGTTAATTAATGTTTAAATGTTTCCTTGCAAGTTTTGGCACTACTAATGCTTCAGTGAGTATAAAACGAGCAAGAACAAGTGACCTGGAGAAGAATGACTCTGGATTTCAATATGCTAAGATAAATGTTAAACAAAAACCGCACAGGAAAATCATGCATGGTTTTTATTACAGCTTTAACATGGCATGACTGGGAACTGAGGGAAATGCATCTTTTTTTTTAAAGCATATTCATTTTGAACTAGCAGTGACCTTTTAATACATTGAGGTCCCTGCAGGGGAGATGAAGCTCCTTGCGGTCTTCCATAAGAAAGGATGAACAAAAAAAGCTCTTCAAGATCACATAAAATAAAGGATCAGCCACAGGGAAATACTTTTTCCCCATCTTAAGTATTTAACTAGACTTCAAGATCTGTTCATTTTGATACATTCCCCTGTATGACCTCAAGGTAGGTTGTGTTTTGTTGGATCAGTCATGAAGACTAACCAGTCACCTATAGTTAGAGAAGACTGGGATATCTCCACCATGGAGTGGGTGGGTGAAACACTGCCTACCCATCCCTGTAGTCAGTTTTATATTTACCCATCTGGGATGGGAGCTATGATTTTGTTTTGTTACCTCTTTGAGTGCCACAAGCAGATAACTAAGAATGATCCAAGATGTCTACAGCACCTTGCCAAAGTTTTTACTTTCTCCTTACTTTACAATTCCAATGGGAACAGAAGGATGGTGGGAAGGAGTACAGATTTACACTTGGACTTTTGGATTTGCCTTTTTTTGAAAGTTTTTAAACTCATTGGTTTCTAATTTACTATAGGCAGCGTTTTCAGGTTGTCTCTAATGGCACGGTAACTTCACCGCAGGGACTGAATCTTAGAATGCAGGACTCCAGGTGAGGTCTCATGAGAGCAGAGCAAAGGGACAGAATCACCTGCTGGTCACACTTCTTTTGATGCAGCCCAGGATAAGGTTGGCTTTCTTTTGAAGTAACTTTCGAGGTCACACGTTTCTCTTTTCAGGATTTTAGCGATTTAGGTACAAGCTAGGCTGTCCAGAAACATGTCAAGCATCTCAGAAGGGAAAGATCCTTGCATTATAAAAGCTAAAGAAAAGCATGAGTGGAGGAAGGGTTTCCAGGCTATCAAATATGCACTTAGAAGGGTATGAGTCTAGCAAAGATTTTACCTAGCACTGAAGCTTTGTGGGACCATGCAACAAGAATGGAGAACTAAAATATCACCACTTTAGTGCTAATTAATTGCTTCCTGCGCTACAGTTGTGACAGCCTAATATTTTACAGTTCACTACTTAACGGTTGATAAATGGTTTGGGTTTATGTGTGATTCTTTGTCTAGAGTTCACTCATAACAACAAGAAGATCAATGTTCCCTGAGCACAGCTGCAGCAAGGCAGCTGGCTGCCATCAGTATGTATTAAACTCACCTCTCAAAGTTCTCCAGCTTTGCCATTGACTTATTTTTCTGACCTTGAGCAGGATGTTTTATCTATTTAGTAATCACCTAGCGTGCCTGCAGATGGGAATCCCTCTTACCTTTTAGAGACTGCTGTCAGTTTAGCTGAACCTGTGCCTATAATGTGCTGAGGAGCTTTGAGCTCCTCAGATGAAATGTCACAAAAGTGCAGGTGTTACTGAAACACGGAGGTATAGGCCATGGATAAAACACTCTTTTTGGAAATGACCCTCATGGTCTCAATTGCCTCTCTTGATTGCAGCATTTATCCTCGGTGTATTCTGGACACAAAGGTCTGAATGAGTTTTTTCTTTTAGACATAAAGATGTGGATCGGCAATGAGAATATTCCATTATTTTATTGGAAACTGGTACATCTATTTAACTCTGAGTAGGAAGAAAATTAAATATGTGGAAATAAATCTCAAGGGGTTTTGCTCCCTTCTGGTTACTGCAACCAATATGAACATTTGTGAGCATTTATCATAGAACTTCTAATTATTTTTAAGAAAACTGTATAATGGTTGAGAACCCCATGGGGTTTTTTTAAGCCAGACAAGCTCCACAATCCAGATCCCAACCCAGCCTCTCAAGCATCTTTACCAATTCAGCTATAGTAGCACAGGGTTGGAGTGAAAAGCAAGGAATAAGAATACTTTGAGTACTGCATTTGAGGATTCAGCACCTTAAAACCCTGGCTCAAAGGACTTTCTGTCTCACCAAGGAAAGTGCAAGCCTGAGAATATGATGGATGCTAAAGGCATCTGCCACAGTGCATGATCCCTGGCTCCCACGCAAGGAAGTACAAAGCATCAATGTGCTTTGCGCCATCATTGAAAGTGTTCAAGGCCAGGTTGGATGGGGCTTTGAGCAGCCTAATCTAGTGGAAAGTGTGTCTGCCCATGGCACAGGGGTCGGAAATGGATGATCTTAAAAGGTGCCTTCCAACCCAAATTGCTCTATGATTCTATGAGGTGTAGAGTTTTCAGAGCTAAATCCTCTCTAGAGCAGACAGTCTCTAGAGGACAAAGGGAGGGAAACCTAGAGAACTGCTTGCACATTCCCCTGGGAGTGGTCTCTGGAATGAACAAACCCAAACCCTACAGCTAGTTTTTATTCCAGAGGGAAGTGTTGGAATGACTCTCAAAGGCATTTGGGACTGAACTAATGTTCTTGCACTGCAGATACTCAGGGGAGAGGACCTAAAAGTGAGCACGTTACTCAGGAGAGTGGATGCATCTCCAAAGGAGAGAGGGCAACTGGCTGCTGCCTGTAGGCACAGAACAGGAGAAAAGAAAAGAAGAAAAGGTAAGGGAAACTGTTTAACCTAAGGGACAACCTGGGGAAAACACCAAACACATATAACATCGTTCTCACTGCAAGAAAGACACGAGGGGCTGGAGCATGTCCAGAGAAGGGCAACTGAGCTGGGGAAGGATCTAGAGCACAAGTGTTATGAGGAGCGGCTGAGGGATCTGGGGATCTTAGTCTAGAGAAGCAGAGACTCAGGGAAGATCTTATCTCTCTACACGTATGTGAAAGGAGGTTGTAGGGAGGTGGGCATTGGTCCCTTCTCCCAAGTTACAAGTGAGAGAATGAGAGGAAGTGGCCTCAAGTTGTGCAGGGGTGGTTTAGATTGGATATTAGGAAAAAATTCTTTACCGAAGGAGTGGTGAAGCACTGGGTTGCCCAGGGCAGTGGTTGAGTCAACATCTCTGGAGGTATTTAAAAGATGTGTAGATGTGGTGCTTAAGGACATGGTTTGGACTTGCTGGTGGACTTGGCAATGTAAGGTTTACAGTTGGACTTGATAACTCTAAAGGTCTTTTCCAAATTAAATGATTCTGTGATTCTATGAACATCACAGGCAAACGTACAGTGGATACTGAAAGGAAGCTTCTCACTCATTACCACTTTAACAGCATAAAATTCCTACACCCTGGAATAGGACTGGGAAGTTAACAGTTTGATGGATGAATTCGACCAGTTCAGGACCAGGTTCATGTCATGAGCTTGTTGGTGATAGCAAGACACCGCACTGATGACTCACAAGCTTCCTTCCAGTCCCAACCTCACTCTATGCAGGATGGTCCTAATGTATGCGTTGCCATATTTTTTTCAGGAGAGGTCCCCAGGCCTAAGTATTTTCTTTTCTAGAAATAATAATGAATGTTGAAGAGTAATAAATAAGTAATAAATTTTAATAAAAGTGTAAGATAAAAGATTTGCTCCTCAGCTTGGATGAACAGCCAGTTCTGCTCACTTCTGCGGCCAAACTAAGGCAACAAAGGATTTGGTTCAGATAAAATCAATCACCAAAAAAACACTTGATCTCCTTCTGGACTGGGAGTATCATTAGCTCCTTTCTTAGTTTGTTCTTCCAAAATTATGCTGAACAAGAGAGGAAAAAAGGATGAGTCATCGCAAAACTGCAAATATTTGGCTGGTTTAACAGTAGTAGCAGCCGTTCTATAGTAATCTCTTCCTCTGTGGGCTCACTTCAGTTTATTTTAGCTCATGAATGAATGGATCAAGTCCATCTCTGTAAATTCAAGACAAATACTTTAATTTAGAGAAAAAAGGCAAGGTAATGAAGGATTTTTGATCTGTGTACCTAAAAATACACATCACCAAGCCTGTATTTAAGGACATCAAATATTCCACAGGTGACTTTCCAGCAATTCTAATACTTGACCCAACAGCTGCAGTGTAAGAAAGACAACATAAGCCTCATGGACTCTAAAAATGCCCACATTTGTTGTGGCAAATGGTCCAGTGTTTGTATTATTTTTACTGCAGGGAGATTGTTATTGCTATTGAATTTGTTGAATTCTTAACTTCTGTTTCCTGTCGAGAACTTCTCATAGAATCATAGAATGGTTTGGGTTGGAAGCAACCTTAAAGATTACCCAGTTCCAAGCTCCCTGCCTTGGGCAAGGACACCTCCCACTGGACTAGGCTGCTCAAGGCCCCATCCAACGTGGCCTTGAACATTTCCAGGGGTGGGGCATCCACAGCTTCCCTGGACAACCTGTGCCAGTGCCTCACTACCCTCATTGCGAAGAATTTCTTCCTAATGTCTAATCTAAATCTTCCCTCTTCCAATTTAATGCCACACGCCCTCATCCTATCACTACATGCCCCTGGAAAATGTCCCTCCACAGCTTTCTCATAGCCCCCTTCAGGTACTGGAAGGCTGCTATAAGGTCTCCCCAGAGCCTTATCTTCTCCATGCTGAACATCCCACACTGTCTCAGCCTGTCCTCATATGGAGGTACTCCAGCCCTCTGATCATTTGGTGGCTTCCTCTGGACCTGTTCCAACAGTTCCATCTCCTTCTTATGTTGGAGATTCCAGAACTGGACACAGGATTCCAGGTGGGATCTCACAAAAGCGGAATAGAGGGGCATAATCCCCTCCCTTGCCCTGCTGGTGATGCATCTTTTGATGTAGCCCAGGATATAGTTAGCCTTCGGGGCTGTTGAGCACACATTGTCAGCTCACGGTGAGTTTCTTATCAATCAGCACCCCGAGTCCTCCTCTGCAGGGCTGCTCTCTACCATTGTTTTAATTTACAGCTAATAACACTACAGTGAAATCCTATTTTGTGCGCTACTTACACAAACTCTTTAGATTTACCATTTGACTTTTTCCCTTCCTAGTAGCTTGATATAATCACATACGCATGCACAGCAGAACATTATTGCACTGTGCATATGATATGTGATCACAAAGCATATTATACTAAAGGATAATCTGGTCCTTAACAAAGACAATTGCTTTTCAATGGACTTAGGAAGCATCTAATTATTCTTGAACTCTCACTTCTGAAGCATTACAAAGATTAATGAACTGACACTCTTGAAATTATGCCGATAACCCTATAAAAGTAAAGCCTACAAGTGGTCTCTGGCTATAGGAAGGGCAGGAGAGGCATATGTGCCAAACACCCCAGATGTCAACATCTGGAAGAAACGCTGCAACCAGCACAGGATCTTTGTTTGTCTACCCAGACATTTCAACTGGTGTCTCTGCAGCGATTTCTGAGCTTCTGAGCCAGTCATTGGAATACTTTGATATGCTCAAGGAGCCTTTTTTTCCTTTATTAAATCATAATAAGGACAAAATATATAAATATTCCCAAAATGTCATGTGTTTCCCAGAATATTTACCCATCATTTCAATATGAACTTAAGGAAAATTATATTCTCTGAAAATATTGAGATTTTCCTTGGTACCTGGTTAGAAGCAATGGACATTATTTCTACTCTTGATATCAACATCTGTGAGTTCCTGTTTTCAGACAAATTGCTGGGCTTCTCTCAGCACAAAAAAGGGGACCAATATGTATCTCCCTAGAGAAGAATTTGCATCTTAAGCATGAATCTCTCAAAAATCTTATCCGTTTTTTTATTACATATTAATTACATATTTACTTTATTTATTTTTATTAAATTTTGGTGTATTAATCTGATTAAAATCATAGTGAAGAAAAAGAACTTGGAAAATACACTTGTTGCATCTGCTAGGTAAAAAAAGAAAGCAGCTCAGACTGTAACTAGTACAACATAAATAGATTTTAAAAAGCAAGCCTGACACAGGAGTTGATCTAGCAACATCAGAACAAAACAGTAAGGAAATCTTTGCTTCTCTGCTACACACAACTCTACTCCTTCACTGAAACTGTAGGAGGATGGGGTTTTTTCCTAAGATACAGATAAGAGGGTTGGAAAACCACAACTGTATGAAGAAAGAGTAAAAACCCTGGCTGATACACTTTGTCTCCAATGTTCAGGCAGCTTCAACCTCTTTTCTGAGCCTGTTGTAATTCTAACTCCCAGTATCTTCCCATAGCTATCCAATTACCACGCCTATTTCACAGCCTAGAACCGGAGGCATCAAACCACGAAATGACATTAAACCCCACAGAAAGTTCACAGCAGAAAAAAAAGACTTAACACTGCACTGCTTGTTCCAACTTGTAAACTCTTTGACAGTTAAGTGCCCTGAATATGTGTTATGCTCTTACAAATTTAATATTGTGATGACCAAAAAATATGTTTCTAAGTAAATAATTAGAAATAACCAACATCTGATTTACAAGGCTATCCTCCTTCTTTCATACCAAAGTATTCAGATAACCTTCTAGAAAGGCAGATGTCCAAAACAGGAATGGGCTGCCCGGGAAGGTGGTTGAGTCACCGTCCCTGGAGGTATTTAAAAGACAGATGGAGGAGTTGCTCAGGGACATGGTTTAGTTGGACACAATCGCAAAGGTCTTTTCCACCCAGGCAATTCTATGATCCTATGATAACAAATGAATGTTTGACCCTATCAGAAAGAGAAATCCATCGCCTGGCACGCTCCCCTCTGCTGCTCCTGAGTGCAGCCTTTATTCACTGCGATGATTCGGTTACAAAGCTGAAGAGTTACACTTTTAAAACTGGTTCAATAAAATTTAAAACTATTACACTTTCAAGAACAAATTCTAATAAAAAGCTCTGTTTTAGCTGATTCAGCTGCTGTCAGTTCACTTATCCATAGCTAACAGTGACTTTGATGCAAGAATGTAAGATTGCGACAACAAACAAAAATCTTTATGCAAACTGAAATACATCTGCCTGCAATCGTATAATCATAGAATAGTTTGTGTTGGAAGGCACCTTAAGGATCATCCAGTTCCAAACCCCCTGCCATGGGCAGAGACACCTCCCACCAGACCAGGCTGCTCAAAGCTGCGTCCAGCCTGGCCTTGAACCCCTCCAGGGAGGGGGAAGGGGTATCCACGACTTCCCTGGACAACCTGTGTCAGTGCCTCACTACCCTCATTGTGAAGAATTTCTTCCTAATGTCTAACCTAAATCTTCCCTCCTTGCCCTTGATTTGTGTGGTATTGTAGTCGGATACAAAGCACTTCACAGAACCCCTCCAAAAGATGCAAAGTTGCAGTGCTGAGAAAACTCATAGGCAGAATTGGTGGGTAACGTGGAGGAAAAGACAATAGAGAAAATCCTTCTTTCTCTACTGCAAGTGCATACACGGCAATGAACGTAGGTCAGTGTTCTGAAGGGATAAAGAACAGCATATTCATGAGTTCAACTATCCTGCAAAGAAAGTATTTTCCAGTGTATGACCTTCTTCTAAACATATCTGCTAAGACAATAAGTTCTGCATTTTATCCATTACAGAGGCTCTCTTCAAAAACTTTGTGCAAGAGTAGTATCCTTTCTCAGTAGAATCCTAAGAGAAAAAGTGATTAATTTTTACTTAGGCAACTGAAGAGCGAGGACCAGAACTCAAGAAAATTACAATCCTTTTTTATTCAATTTTTATTCCAGCTTTCAAAGCAGCACAGGATGAACAGATTAGAGGAATGACAGAAGACTTCAACCTCCTGGCTGACTTAAGTTTATGAGGTCACTCATTCACTGGTTCCCACGTAATGACTTCATGTAGACAGCAGGGACTCTCTATGCACCCATAATAAAATGAATTCACACAGGTCAGCAATATCTTGCCTACACCTGAAAGCAGCTCTTTTTAATAAGACAAAAATGTAATGCAAGGGGACTGCCTCTGAAACAGGATACAGAAGTAAGTACTAGAATATGACCTCTTCACTACGTCTGACAGCTATCAAAGCAAATGACACCTGGTCCAGTGGAGCAATTAGAGCCCCTATCTCCCACTCTTCTGATAAAGAGCAGAAAAAGAGTAAATTTCCAGGGCACCAACTTTATGGAAGATAATGAGAACCATATAACTCTCAGGAAAGGCACATGGAACAAGTACCAGTCCTGTATTTCACTCCTAAAATCCAAACCAAAATACTATCAAAGTCTTGATGATTCTGGGACAGATTCCAAGATGATTGGTCAGAGTGTCTTGTCAGAACTCCTTCCAACTAGAATTATAAATTAGGTTGTTAACAAATTTGTAGATAACACAGTTCAGTAAACAGAGACTGGAAAATAAAGAAAACATCAGAAGACTCAATATTCACATAAACTCAAAATCATTCACAATGATCAGCAATAACCATTCAACAGAAAACAGTCTCCCAACTGAATTTGGTTCTGTGTTTGAAAATAAATTGAGATAAAATGATTCTCTGATATCTAAAATGTCATTTTAAGTGGCCAAAATGATTGCAGAAAGGGTATTTTTTCACCATTTGCACAGATTTTTAAGAAAATATTAAAGAAAAAAAAGACAAGTTTTCCCAGCTGTGGTCATTGTAACCGTTTTGACAATAGGTGTTCAGAACACCAGTTAATCTCATCATAAATGGATAAAGCTTAATAGTCTTAAAATAAATGGTAAAATATTTCTCACTGCTCTGGTTTGAGCTAAAATACAATCAGTTTTCTGACTTTAGTTCAGTCTTGTCTGAGTAACTTCATTTTCTGAAAGTTAACTGCATGTTTTTCAGACACTGTTTCTCTCTAGCAGGTATACTGGTGCGCAGAGAGGCCATTTCTTATACTTATTCCTAGAGCAACCAAGGCCACCCTTGAGCTGCTGGGGTGCTCTAAGTCAAAGACAAGAAAGTGTTGCACCTGGAGGGAGAGGCGGACAGGAGAGGTGACCCCAAACTCACCAACAGAGCATTCCATGCCATAGACATCACACTTAGTGTGAACCTAAGAGATCACAAGGGTCTCGTTCTCTTCTCTGATGGCCAACATCCAACAACAACCTCCTGTCTGTTTGCTCTTGATCCCAGATCCCTGTGTTCTGAATCCAGCTCCCGAGCCTAGCTCCCTCCCAGCCTTGGACCCTTCCCCTTGTGTCTGCGTTGCAACATTTGTGGTGAGTTATCATCATCAAGGGGTGTAGGAAGGGCGGTTTCACATATTTGTATATGTTTTATTATTTTCTTATCATTTTCTGCATTAATATTGTTATTATTATTTTATTAAGACTGTTTTAGTTTAGTTTCTAAGCCACAAATCCTTTTCCTCTCGTTTCCCTTTCTCCTTTCTCTAGGGGTGGTTGGGGGAGAAGGGAACTGGAAGTCCAACCACTCAGTTTTAGCTGCCAGAATTGGCTGGGCCAGGGCTAAACTATGACACTCACCAATACTCCCTGCCGTCCTTGCTAGGTGGGCTGATGTCCCATGGGCCCAGTGTCACTCTGCACAGAGGAGGAGGATTAGATCCATACGTTCACATCTGACTGCTACGAGCGTGTTGAAATTTGCATTAAGTACAAGAGCTCCTTTGATCAAAACATCACATACATTTTACACATCAAGGGGCTCTACAGAGAAAGTGTAAGCTTACCAAAGCAGCTGAAGGATTTGGGGAGGGATTTGACAGAGAATAGAGTGACGATGCTACTGTCACAGTTCCTGCAAAACGCTGACTTGATCTCTTTAGTGACAAAGAACCAGAACTGTGTAAGGACAACATAAAAAACCCTGAGTTTTTCAGTATCAGTTTGACTGAATGAAAATATAAGGGATTGTGGGTTGGCTCAGAACTGTAAGAGATGAAAGGCTCTATAGTTATGGGGAAAGCCAAGTGCATTCCTGGAAGGCAAGCACTGCGCTTCAGCTCTAGCTGTCCCACAAGGCAGCTGCGCTGACAGCGCTTACTCTGAATCCCCTACTTCTCTCTCGAGCCTTTCTGAGAAAAGCATGCAACACAGCTCAGAGCCTCAAAATTGTAGAAACCTGCAGAAGCTAAGTCAGAGAATTCAAGCATTTCTAAACATCCCTGAGAACACCATCCTGCTTGGTCTCTACAGAATGCAGTTTCAATTTGTATGGTTTGCTTTGGCTCAGCTACAAGTTTGTCTGAGGTATGGTTGGCAAAAAAAGAAATAACAGGTTTATTTTTATCATGTAAGCCAAAATAAAAGAGAAGAAAAGAAATTCTGACAGGAAGTAGAGCCCTTTAGAATCATAGAATCATTAAGATTGGAAAAGACCTCTAAGATCATCCAGTCCAATTGTCAGCCCAACATCACTGTGCCCACTAAAACCTTGTCCCGAAGTGCCATGTCTATGCATTTTTTAACACCTCCAGGGATAGTGATTCCATCACTTCCCAGGACAGCCTGCTTCAGTCCTTCACCACTCCTTCAGTAAAGAAATCTTTCATTATATACAGTCTAAACCTTTGCTGGTGCAATTTGAGGCCATTCCCTCTTGTCCTATCACTTGTTATTTGGGGGAAAAGAACAACACTCACATTGGTATAACCTCCTGTCAGGGAACTGTAGATCGTGATGAGGTCTCCCATCAGCCTCCTCTTCTCCAGACTGAACAACTCCAGTTCCAACAGCTGCTCCTCATAACACCTGTTCTCCAGACCTTTCCCCAGCTCCATTGCCCTTCTCTGGACAAGCTCCAGTACCTCAATGTCTTCCTTGGAATGAGGGACACAAAAGCAAACACACAGGTTTCGAGGGGCAGCCTCAGCAGTGTCGAACAAAGGGGACACCATCACTCCTCTACTGCTGGCCACATCATTTTTGATACAAGCCAGGATGCTGTTGGCTTTCATGGCCACAGATCTTTAGGACAGATCATGAATTTTACTTCCTATGCCATCACATCAAGGCTCTGTCTGAGAGTATCCTGACTCTCTTGTGCTTCTGTACTGACCTGACAGAGAATGGATCTCTCCTCTTTCCTTTTCCACTTCTTGCCTGGAACCAGTCTGACTAAACCAATATGGGCCCTTTCCTTTCTTTCTACAAATCAAAGCTATTGGTTAAGACAGAGATTGTTTGATTTTCTAGAAAGTCAGATAAATTTCTTGATCCAGTACTTCCACTTAATCACCCTGCTGAAAGACTGGGGAAGGCGGCTATCATCACCACAAGGGTAGCAACACTGCACACACACATCAGAAAATGAAGCAGTAGTACTGGGAAGGTTCCTTTACTGCCATGTTTGTTTTCAGCCAGCTCTATCCAGCAAAAAAGGGTCTTCCTTCTGTTTTGTTTTGTTTTGGTTTTTTTATTTCCCATGAGGAAATCTAGTTGGTTCTTATCCTGCTTCTAATTAACACATTAACATTTGCTTTGGAGGTTTTAGTTAATAACAGCAACTCATCAAGTGGGTTCCCCAGCTGCTAATTAGCTTTTGCCACACCAAATTTTCTGCCTGAAATTTCTTTTCTGATCCTGTTTAATATTGTTGATTTTCCATGGAGCTTTTCTTAAAAATTTGTGTTTTCTTTTGTCTTTGTTTTTTTTTTTTTTTTTTTAATAAACTATAAACACCTCCACTGGTGGTGTTCCATTTAGCATCTACTCTTGATGCTGCTCAGAAATGCTAACAGAATTGTTTGCCTTTTTTTTTTTTCTTAGTCTAGAGAGAGACAGGGATGTGCATGATTAACATTTTGGTTAATTGTTCAAGTCTGTACCTTCTAACCATAAGGCTGCACGTGCCACTGTGCCCTTAACTGCTGCACCACTCATCCTCCATCTGCGTGGCATTATTCACTGTTAAATTTAGGACCAGATCCTATGTGGATCGTGCCACTGATACTACTGCCTAAATATGAACACTTCCACATGAGAAAAAATTGCAGCATCAGGTTTGTAGCAGATTGTTTAGAGTAGATAACAGGAAGAAATATTTTTCACCAAGAGAAGTGAAGCAGTGGAATAGGTTGCCCAGAGAGGTGGTAGATGCCCTCTCCCTGGAAACATTCAAGGTCAGGTTGGACGGGGCTCTGAGCAACCTCCTTTAGTTGAAGATGTCCCTGATCATTGCAGGGGGGTTGGACTAGATGATTTTCATGATCTGTTGCAATCCAAACCATTCTATGATTCTATGATCAATCATTCCATAACAAATTACAGGGGATAGTTTTTTACCAAAAAAAAAATTTGTTCTTCTGTAAAAGTTCTCAAGAGCCAGAATAGACCAAGAACCTTAGAAAGTAAAGGTGCACCTTAGAAAAGTTTTGGTAAGTAAAGATCTGGGCTAATTATCTAGGGTCTCTCATAGTCAATTGAGAAAAATAGGAGTAATCAGAGAGCAATTTGTTGCATTCTTAGTAGGTAGAAAGGATGACCTCCTGGAATTGCCTTTCTCATAGGCAATTAGTCTAGATGAGACCTTGAATGTGGAGGGGAAAAACAAATGGCACCTAGAGACAGGGCAGAGATTTGAATCTGGGTGCCCATCTCATGAGTTTCTGCTAGAACTATCATTTTGGATAATCATGTAACTTTTCACTGGGCATCAGCACAGATCCCCTCTTGCAGCTGAGAGCTTGAATCACTGGCTTTTATGAAACTTCCTCTACATTTGACTAAAAATGGTGTTCTGTAGTATGAGAATGGTTTCCCAGCAAGTCTTTTATCAAAACCAGTATGTTGCTGATGGCTTCTGTCTTTACAAGCATTTTGCTGATGAAAGAATGCAATAAGCAAACAACAACAACAAAAAAAACCTCTCACCAGGACCTGAAAAAGAGTTTTTTAGGAACTGAATTGCTATAAATAATCAATTTGATCCATTGGACTGGCCTGCCTTTCATTAGAACCAGTGGAAAAGTTCCCAATGACTTCAGATGGTCTATTTATTTTCTGCGTGAAAAAGTGTAACTATTCTAAGATTGAGCAGAACTATGCAGTCTGACACAAAAAAAAAAATGAGACTCCCTACAGCTCAGGAACCAAGAGTAGGAGGAGAGGGTCAAAGAGATGGTTACAAAACACGTTCTAACCTGTCATACTGAGACAAGGCTCAGCTTGACCTCTTCACTCAGTACATGTACATGCACGTTCAAATAAAGACATTTTCTTACCCTTGGTTGGGAAATGTTGGTGTGCACGAGCCCACAACACTTTGTCTTTGAAGCAGTCTTTAGCTACAGCAACATCACTGTGCTTGAGCACCCATCCTGGTAAGAAGACTGGGCTCCCTGTGAGGTCTACCTCTTCCCAAAGATCAAGTCAGCGCTTATACAAACTCAGTGCTCATTTTTTCTTGGTAGATGTGAAAGCAGAAGTTAAGGAGATCCTCAACAGTTTTTCAGAAAGTGATCTGTAGAATAGCTTTGAATGTTGGCAGCCTTGTATGCAGCCGTTTGTGAGCTCAGAAGGGAACTATTTTGAAGATGATCATAGTTGATTTTCTTAATTTGTTTTAAAAAAAAAAGTTACAGGTGCAGACTTGGGTTTTTCTGTCACATCTCATCTAAGAATCAGATTCACAGTTCTACCATTGCTCCAGTTTTATTCTGTTCTCTCCATCAATCACCCACATATCTGTGAATAGTCTTTCAACCTATAAAATAGAGATTTGATATATTGGTGTTGCTCAGAAAACCAGCAGAGGATAAAGTTATACAAACACAGGAACGGTAATTATTTGTTAAAGCAAGGGCATCTGAAAGGAGGTTGTAGAGAGGTGAGTGTTGGTCTCTTTGCCCAAGTGAGAGGTGATAGGACAAGAAGGAATGGCCTCAAGTTGCACCAGGGAAGGTTCAGATTGGACATTAGGAAAAATTTCTTCACTGAAAGGGTTATCAAGCACCGGAAGAGGCTGCCCAGGGAGGTGGTCAAGCCACCATCCCTGGAGGTATTTAAAAGATGGGGAGATGAGGTGCTCAAGGATATGATTTAGTAGTGGACAGGTACTGTTGGGCTTAATGATCTCAAAAGTCTTTTCCAATCCAGGGACACTATGATTCTGTGAAAAGATATTTAAATGAAGAATAGTTATTAAGCTTGTATATATAAAATCAATAGGATATACTATACACAACAGAAAGAACGTATTGTTGTGTTCTTGCATGTGTAAAATATAGCCCTGGAGAGGAGACTGGCCTTTTAGGCCTGTTCATCCAGTGAATAATATGTGAATTTAGCAACTCAAATACTGTTTTCCAATGTGAAAAATAGCTCAATAACTTTCCAGTGTGAAAAACGGGGACAACTATCCTCTCCACAAGTTTGCTTAGAAGGCAGAGCACTTTGACATCTTTGGATGAAGGCTGAGACAAAGGAGAAATTGTTAATAATTGGGATCGAGTGCTTGGAAGGGTCACGCAGTGCAATTCCCTGCTACTACTAACTATTATATTATAAAAAAGTATGAAGCCCTGTTTAGCCTTTCCAGTATTTATACCACCCCTCTCGTGTGTATTAAGCAAAACTGGACAAGTACAGTTGGACTTGAAGATCTCAAAGATCTTTTCCAACCAAACAATTCTACAACACTAAGACTCCTGTTTTATTCATGCATTTCCTCCCATTTTTACTACTCCAATCCTCAAAAGCATTCAGCTTTTCTTGTGTCTAACTGTGAATATCCTCTCTATTGATGTCTCCCAACTTTCTGTCATCGGTAATTTTAATTAGCACATTTCTACCTTTTCTGGCAAGAGCACCAATAGTCATCCCAGGACCAATAATTATAAAATAACAGAAGTCATTCCCTTCTTCCTTCCTTCCTTCCTCCCTGCAGAGTGGTCCAGTTCCAGCAGAAAGGGCAGAGCGTATTTGTTATCCCGTCTAGCCTACAACCTGCTGGATAAGGACTCTCTCAGCAGACTGACAGGTTCAGATATGAATCTCTTGGGTTAAGGAAGTCACAGTCTCCCATTTTGTTGTTAACTACTCTTATGGTCAAGCATTTCTGTACAAGATGGACAGTTTTTATGATTATATAAGATTTTAGGATTCTATGTTTTGAAGATGCTGTGATTCTATAATTCTAAGATTATATGATACTGAGATTCTATGATTATGTGAATCTATGATTCTATGACTCTAAGATTTTAGGATTCTACAATTCTAAGATTCTGTTATTCTACAAGTCTAAGATTCTATGATTCTGTGACTGTATGAGTCTGAGGTTATGTAATTCTGTAAGTTTCTATAATTCTAAGTTTTTATGATTACATAAAACTCTAGTATCCTATATATGATACTGAGATTCTACGATTATGTGAATCTGATTCTATGACTCTAAGATTTTAGGATTCTAGAATTCTAAGACTTTGTGATTCTATGATTCTGTGATTCTACGAGCCTAAGATTGTATGATACCGTGATTCTATGATTCTGTGATTCAACGATTCTGTGATAGTGAGATTGTATGATTATAAGATTCTATGAATCTAAGATTCTATTAAGACAAGATTCTACAATTCTAAGCTTTTATTATTATATAATTCTAAGATTTTAGAATTCTGTGATGCTAAGATTCTGTGATTCTATGATTATGCGATTATGTGAATTTATGATTCTACAGTTCTGCGACTTAATGGTTGGACTCGATGATCCGGTGGGTCTCTTCCAACCTGGTTATTCTATGATTCTATGGTTATTCTATGACTGTAAGGTTTCACGATTCTAAGACTCTGTGAACCTGTGATTCTACGATTGTAAGAGCCTACGGTTCTCCGACTGTAAGCTTCTAGCAATCTAAAACTCCACGATGCGACGAATTTCAGGCTCTACGACCCCAGGGAGCCCCGCGAGGCCCCTCTGCCCGCGCCTGCGCAGCGGGGCCGGGGCGGGTCCCCCCCGGTTCGAGGGGCGGCATCTCGCCCCCCCTCGCCCCCCCTCATCCCCCGCAGCCATGTTAGCGTGGGGAGCGAGGGGGCAGCCGCGCATCCCATGGTGCAGCGCGCCGGGAGGGCGGGGGAGCGGGGAGGCGGGAGCGGGGAGGCGGCCGGGACGGCGGCGCGGCTTCGCCTCCCCTCGGCCCCAGCCCCGGCGGTGAGCGGAGGGAGCGAGGGGAGAGCGGGGAGTGGCCCCGGGAGCTTGGGTGAGTGCGGAGGGGGGGCGGTGGGATGGGATTGGGGGGTGGCAATGGGGTTGGTGGGCAGCGCGGGGGAAAGGGGGCAGCGCGGGGGGAGTGGGGTCAGTGGGATGGGGGGACAGTGGGAAGAGAGTGGGGGCAGTAGCATGGGGGGGGCAGTGGAGGGGGCAGTGGGATCGAGGGTTACTCGAAAGGGAGTAGGGGCAGTGGGAAAGGAGTCGAGGCAATGGGAAGGGGGCAGTGGGATAGGGGGTGGCAGTGGGATGGGAGGACAGTGAGATGGGGGGTGGCAATGGGATGGGAGGACAGTGGGAAGAGAGTGGTGGCAGTGGGATGGAGGCAGTGGAATAGGTGGCAGTGGGGGGTAGCAATGAAACAGGGAGCAGTGGGGTGGCAGTGGGATGGGGGCAGTGGGATAGGTGGCAGTGGGGGGTAGCAATGAAACAGGGAGCAGTGGGGATGGCAGTGGGATGGGGGGCAGTGGGAAAAGGGGGGGCAGTGGGAGGTAGCAATGAAACAGGGAGCAGTGGGGGTGGCAGTGGGATAGGTGGCAGTGGGGGGTAGCAATGAAACAGGGAGCAGTGGGGATGGCAGTGGGATGGGGGGCAGTGGGAAAAGAGTGGGGGCAGTGGGATGGGGGAAGTGGGAAGGGATGGGGCAGTGGGCAAGAGGGTGGCAATGAGATGTGGGGGCAGTGGGAGGGGTGGCAGCGGGGGGTAGTGGGGGGATGGAGGTAGTGGGATCGGGTGGCAAGGGGAAGGGGGTGGGTGTAGTGGGAAGAGGAGGCGGTTGGTGGGAAGGAGGTGGGAGCAGTGGGAAGGAGGGGCAGTAGAAAAGAGAGGTGCAGTGGGATGGGCAGGTGTTGGGAAGGACAGGATACAGTGGGAAGGAGTTTGGGGTGCAGTGGAAAGGGGGTGAGGGCAGTGGGAGGGCGAGTACAGTGGGAAGGAGGAGGGCAGTGGGAAGGGGTTGGGGGTGTAGTGGGATGGGGCATTGAGAAGGAGAGGGTGCAGAGGGAAGGAGAGGTGGCAATGGGAAGGAGGTGTGGAGTGCAGTGGGATGCAAAGGGGGCGGTGGGATGAGGAGGGATGCAGAGGGAAGGAAGGGCAGTGGGAATGGGGGTGTGGTGGGATGGGGGGCATTGTGAAGGAGAGGGTGCAGAGGGAAGGAGATGAGGGGTGCAGTGGGAAGGAGGAGCAGTAGAAAAGAGGGGTGTACTGGGAAGGGGAGGTGCAGTAGGAAGGAGAGGGAGCAGTGGAATGGGAAATGGTGCAATGGGAAAGGGTAGGGGCAGTGAGAAGAGGGGAAGGCAATGAGAAGGGCCGGCAGTGGGAAGGAGGGCATTAAGAAGGGGAGGCGGCAATGGGAAGGAGCAGGGGGGCATTGGGAAGGGGGGAAGGCAGTGGGAAGGTTGAGCAGTAGGAAGGAGGTGGGGGGCAGGGGGAAGGGTGTGGGAGCAGTGAGGAAGCCGGTGCGGCTGCAGTGGGATGGGGGGGACAGTGGGAAGGGGAGGGAGTCAGTGGCCCCTCCTTCCCTCTGTCCCTCCGGCTCCGTCTCCTTAGGGAAAGAGCCTTCTGTTTCTTCTGTATCCCTCGGGAGGGGCTGCTTGGGGCACAAGAAACACCCCCCCCCCCGCCCCACCATGGTGTGTGCGCACACACAGTGCGGTGGGATGGGCTGGGGGCATAGTTGCTCCCCGCCTCGTTGGGCGGTGTTGGGGTGGAAGGGACGAAGTTGGGAGGGATGGGAGAGGAGGAGGCAGCAGGAAAAGCCCCTGCTCCCCTGCCACCCCCTCTGCCCTGCCCGCCCTGCAGCTGCTCCGGTCCCACCGGATGCGGGGCTCGGGATGCTCCGTAAAGTAAACAAAGGGAGAGGATAGGAAAGGGAGGAGGAGGAGGAGGAGGAGGTGTCCCCTCGCTGCCGGGCTGGCCCCTTCCTCCCTGCAGCCCTGCTGGTAAAAGCTGTGGGTGCCTCTCGGAGCCGGGGTGGGAGCATAAGGGGAAGTGGTTGACGTTTCTTCTCTTTTTTTATTGTTGGGGTTTGGTTTGGGGTCGGTTGGGGTTTTTTAGGTGTGTTTTGTCACTGTTGAGGAGCGGTGTGGTTTGCTGGGGCTCTTTATCAGGGAGTGTAGAGACAGTTTTAGACTGAAAGAGGAGAGATTTAGATTAGATAAGAAGAAATTCTTTCCTGTGAGAGTGGTAAGGCACTGGCACAGGTTGCCCAGAGGTCGTGGGTGTCCTATCCGTGAAGATGTTCACGGCCAGGTTGGATGAGGTTTTGAGCAGCCTAAAGCAGTGGGAGGGACTGGAACTGCGTGCTCTTTAAGGTCCCTTCCAAACCAAGCCATGCGGTGATCCAAAGGGCAGCTCCTTGGTTACATCCCCCTCGGAACCCTGAGATGGCTCCCTAAATCTGCAGTGGGGCAAGGGAAATGATGTTCTGGCTTCTGACCCATCTGGTGGGTCTGCAGAAAGTGGATTTGATCTGAAACATAAAAGGGGGCAGGTCCTTGGTCATATCCTCCTTTGCACCCTGGGCTGGCTCCCTAAATCTGCAGTGGGGCAATGGAAGTTCTGCTCCAGCTTCTGACCCAGCTGGTGGGTGCCACAGAAGGTGGGTTTGAGCTGAAGGGCAGCAGGGGCAGTTCATTATTCACGTCTGTGTTTGAATCCTGGGATGGCTCCCTAAATCTGCAGTGGAACAAGGGAGCTGGTTTTCTGGCTTCTGACCCAGCTGTGGGTACTGCAGAAGATGGTTTTGGTGGAGGAACCATTGCGCTTCTTGAAGGAATTTGATATTTTTTGTTTTTCCTGGTTGTAAACCAAATCTTGAAGTATAGTGAGAATTGTACTTCTGCAGCTGTAACAGCGGATCTTTCTCCTCAAATCTCTGGGCCTAATTTTGAAGCCTGTGCTGCATATTGTCAATTTTCATATGCCTTCTCTTTCCAAACGTGCTTTACTCTGATGATGCTTTTCTGGAACAAGGGTTATTCTTTCTCTTTCATTCCCCTTTATTTTTTTTTCTGGCTTAAAGGACTGTTGGCTGTATTGTTTCTGGGTTAGCTGAGTTGCAGTCAGTCATGTTTAAGTGCTCTAGAAGTGGAGTTTATCCTGTAGGCCCTAGCACCAGCGCTGGGCTGCGCAGCATCAGTCTCAGCTCAGTTTTTGGCAGGATAATAGCAGCGCTGTAGTAAATCCATTGAAGGAAAAGTTTGCTTGAAAGGAGAAACACTTGGGCATTCACATTGAAGTATTTCATGTAAATGTTAGATTAAAAGTGAAGTGGTATCGCAGTGTCCCTTAAAATTCCAGACTCTTTTGTCCCTTGTTTCTTTAATACCTTCTTTTTTTTCTTTTTTTCATTGGAAAAGTCCCACATTCCTCAAAGTTAATCTGCCTTTATTATCTTTGATTCTGTTAAACCTAGGTAAGGTTCAAGAGCATAACTGGATTGGGGCCAGAAATTATTAAATGTTACGTAGTTATTCAGAACAGCCTGTT